>WBNM01042860.1:105348-163771 GCA_013399055.1 Ramphastos sulfuratus
CCCCCCCCCCCCCCCCCCCTTTTTCTTTCTTTCTCATTTTTCTTTCTAAAAATCATGAATTCATAGAATCCCATATTTTTATTCTTTTCCCAGCTTGACAACATGCTGCTTTTCACACCTATTTTTGAAATCACTGCAACTTTTTTGACCAAATGTGCAGATTCACCATTCTGGCCTACTTATATTCCTAGCATGTGAAGAGAGACAGACAAAAGGACATTAGCTGTGATAAATCCAGCCTGTGACTCAAATCAGAAGTCCTCATTTGGTCAGGTTTCCTGCTGACTTCCACATGAACTGGCAGGATTCTGGAATAAAGCATGCAAGCTGGAAGAATAGGGTGCACATTTGCATTCTGTTGTTCTGAGTGTTATTCTGGTAACAATATTCTTTTTCTGGATGGGGACACAAAAAAAAAAAGCAGTAAAAATTACTGCTGATTGCATTTTAGAAACTGCAGGCATTAGTTGGAATGCAGGCCTATTTACTAAGGATAAAATGAGTATATAGGGAAACAAATCCTTGCCCAGAAGTATTTAAAGCCTAATATTAAATCAAGACACAATGCAAGAAATAGAGTACCATGAAATTAAGATGGCTGTGCTAACAGTCTGCTGTTATTAAAGCCAGCTAATGAACAGTTTGATAGCTTCAAATCATTGAGCATTTTGTGTGTGTTGTGATATTTTTCTGCTCTGCTTTAATGCAGACAAGTAAATACAAGAATAGTTTCTACCAAGCTAATTTAGAGGTTTAGATTTGATATCAGGGAAAAATGATTTACTGAAAGAGTGGTTAGGCATTGAAACAGGCTGCCCAGGCAGGCGTTGAGTCACCATCCCTGGGGTGTTCATAAAACATGTAAACATGGCACCTGGGGACATGGTTTAGTGAGCATGGTGGTGTTGGTTTGACAATTGGACTTGATAATCGTAGAGGTTTTCCTCAGCCTTAATGATTCTGTGAATTTCTGGAGTTGCAGTGTTTGAATAGCCAGGGCAGGCCAGTCCATTTGTAAATACTGTGATTCAGTCTGTCAGTGCTTTTGGGGGCCTTGTACTGCGAAGTCAGTACAAAACTTCGCAGGTCGCCCCTCCATGCTTCAAACAAGTAGTCTCCTCCTTGTGCCTCTTTTTACAAGACACAGCAGACAAGAAAGTACCACAGGTCCCCCGGCGCTTCCCTCCAGATTTCACTCTTCCCCCACCAAACGTGAGTTTACCTCGCCTTGCACACAGCTTTCAGACAGTGTGAATGCAGGATAACAAGGCAATCATGCATCTCCTGACACCAGCAGCCACCTCGCCGCTTCTGCAGAGGCATCTTGAACAGCACCCTCACATTACACAAAAGCTGCATCCAGGCAGGTGAGGCTAGGGGCAGGCAGTGTCGCTGCACATGGGCAGCCCCAGCCAGCGTCTTTCCAGGAGCCAGCCTTTGCTGGGGAGCAGAGGGCAAGCATGGCAGCTATGGCAGGGCTCCCTTTCCACTCACAGGCAGGGAAACCACAAGGCCTCAGGTGCTGACCCAGCTAGGGAGGCTGAGATTCCCAGGGGTGGGGAAGAGGGAGCATGCTGGGATTTTCCTGCCGGTGTCCAAAGCGCAGATGCTGGCTATCTGGGTGTCTCTGCGGGTGTCTGATGGGAAGTGTGCACCAGCACTGGGGGCTCCGTGGCTCAGCGCTTGTCAGCCTGGTTTGTCAGCGGTAAGTTATTCTTGTCAGGTTTCCAAGTAAACAGCAGACAGATACTTACTCTTCTGAGCTGTTAGAGTTTGCCAAGAAAACTGTTTGAACTTTGAAATTTCTCCTTTTATTTTCTGCCTTCCTGACCCTGCCTCCGCCGACAGCAGGTCCCTCTTGTCAGGGGAATGTCCTCCAGGCACAACACTGGGAAATGGAGGAGGGGAATTTTTACCTCCAGAAATCCTGTTTGGCAAGACAAGGATGTCTGGGCCTGTGCGAAGGATGGCAGAAGGCAGCTCCATGCAGCCAGGACTCTCGGACGAGGCTCTCCCGGAGACTGAACAAGATCATTTCTCTGGAGAGAGGGGGCAGGGCAGGGCAGGAGCCTGCACATAGTAACAGCTACTCGGTGGTTGACAGGTGATAGCTCATTAAGCTGTTGCAGCTCTATGGTAACAGCCTGTATGGTATCCACATCTAAAGCAAACACTGAAGCTTTGATCAAGTTTGCTCTTATTATACTAATGGAGCTCAGCCCAACCTAGGCTCCTCGGGAGCTGGGGACTTTGCAGCTTACAGAGTAAGCCCTGTCTCTGCTTCTACAGGATCACTTCTGTCATGTTTCTTGTTATTATGCCCAATCTCCATTCGGGGCTAATCACGGAATCACAGAATGGTGGGTGTTGGAAGAAACCTTTGAAGATCATCTTATACAATCCTCTTACTAAAGCAGGTTCACCTGGTGCTGGTTGCACAGGACCACATCCAGGTGGGTTTTGAATCTCTCCAGAGATGGAGACACCACAGCTGCTCTAGGCAGCCTGTCCTAGTGCCCTGTCACCTGCAAAATATTTTTTTTTTTTTTTCCTCACAGAATCTGCTGTGTTCTAGTTTGTGCCCTTTGCCCCTAGTCCTCTCACTGGGCACCACTAAAAAGAGCCTGGCCCCATCCTCTTGACACACACCCTTCAGATACGTGTAAGTATTGTGAGGTGTCAGTTTCAACATCCTCTGAGGCTATGTGCAGGCAATGGATTTAGGTTGCCTCCTATACCACAGTCCTGTTAAAGAGGTTCTCAGAGACCCCACTGTAGTGCTGTATGGACCTGAATATATAGTGATGCCTCTGTAGTATGTGGAAGGAGAAGGGTTTTAGCAGCTTGTCTTGAATTATTTTTAGCTGATCCATGCATGCCTTGAGCTTACATGCAGTCCTTTTGTGAGTGGGAGAAAACATAAAAAATGCTAAACTATTTGGTACATCGGCTTCTTTTCCTCTGTAAGATACAAAATACGTTTCATAAAGCTAGTAGTCTGAATTCTCAAATAAAAAGCATTAGCCACACTCCAGAACATATCACCTTTTTTCTTTGTGAAATGAACAGCTCTGGAATGGTGTTTGAAGACAGTTTTGTATCATATGCTTCAGATACTGAAAGTAAGGTATTAATTAATTACAAAATATAGTTGTTCCGTTTTTGTCTTTGGAAGAGGAAACTTCTGGACTTTAGGCATTTCTTTGAAAAAGAAGTGGTCTAGCTCTGCTGAATCAATGATTTTTTTTTCCACTGACTTTATACACTTTGGCTAATGTCCAATCTGACCTTCCTCAGCTTCTGTCTGGGTGTCTGAACAGTTAGATCATCTTTGGCAGCTAGTAATATATTTTTTAACACCAAAACGAATATTGACATTCAGCAGGTTATCAAAACACAAGCTTACACTACTGCAAAGAAAGCATTACTGTTTACTTTACAAAACCTAGTCTTGAATTTCTTCTCATCTCAGGGAACAGTGCTGTAAACAATGCAGAAGAGAAGTGCAGTTCAAATACATCTTGACAGTGAGCACGTCTGTCTATACAGATGTTTTAGGAGAAGTCTTTGTGAAGGATCTTTTTCATATAGGCTGCCCAAATGCTGCTGGGGTTGGTTGCATCTTTTATATACCATGCAAGTCAAATCCTTGATAAAAGTGTCATTTTTTTCTTGTCAGTAAAACTTATGACTTCTCCCCCAAACAAACACTTTCCCTTTTTCCTGCAGCCGCCTTTGTCCAGCTGTGTGAGGTTTCTATGCCACAAAGGTCTACTGATGGAACAGTTGCTACTGTCTCCAGGCTAGACTTCATTTCTGCTCCTGTCCATCTCCTACCCTTGTCTTTTTCCTCAGAAGATGACCATGTGAGGAAGTCAGTCTGCAATTGAAGGTCTGTAAACAAGTGTTAGAGGTGCAGTTGCTTCAGTGTGGTTCATAAAGTGGGGCTCGGCCAGCCTAAAGGGTGCACTGAAATGAGCACATCCAAGTTTCCTGTCATAACATAAAGTGTATTCCACGCTGACGATCTTTTGGTTTCAGTATAGGTAATCACTGATATATTCTTTTAAGTGAGATTCATAGATGATGATTACATTTACTGCATAAATTACTTCATTATTAAAATCAGGTCATTTGAGCCCCAAAACCATTAACATGCAAACTATTAGCATAATTTCATAAGCTAATAAATCAAGCACAGGAAAAGAATTAAGCGGTTCCTAGTGATAAGTGTTTCTTCAGAGATTAAGAAACACAATTTTCTTATGCATATATTAACATTTTAAAAAGTGAATTCATGCAAAAGCAATTTTTCTGCATATATAAAACTTATGTTTAATAATCTGTATACTCAGCCTCCAGAGCTGTTTCGACATTAATGTTTTTTTCTCACATCACTGTACAGGAATTTGCCATTGAACCAGCTAGGCTGTTTTGATATAGTGTACCTGTAAAATTCCTTATGCCATTATTAAACAGTCAAAGTTAAAAAAAAAAAAATAAGAAAAGAAAAGAAAAGCAAAGAAAAGGAAAGAAAAGAAAAGAAGAAAAGAAAAGCTAACACATGATTTAGAAGAAAAATAGCTTGGGTCTATCTTGGATAATAAACTGTTCATCTGAGGTAAATTTTGTATTCTTAAACAGTACCAGTGAAATTGTAATTATCTCCATAATTGCAATCTAGAACTGTGGTTGTCATTTTATTAAAGTGGTGCATTAAAATTGATTTCATTCCCATTTCTTATGTAATAGAATGTAATATTGGTTAGAATAATGCAGAAATAGGTTCTTCTATTCTCTTTACTGACTAGATTTAAAATAATACAGTAATACAAGTGTAATTATTTGGATACACAAAAGTTGCAGAGAAACAATGAAAATCCCATTTTCAATGAAACTAATAAGCAACAGATCACACTGGCCAAGAATTTTACAATGTTACAAGACATCCATAATAAATTTATGTTTAGTTTCTTTTGTTTTCCAGCTCTTAACCTACTGTTTTGGTTTGTTTAGTATATTTCTTTTCACTATGAGGCACCCAGTGATTTGCTCCTAGGAATAAGTGACTATCATGTTTTCAGAATGGTGCTCACTACATAGGGTATTTTGGGTGTCTGGGTTCCTACAGCAATAGCACATTGTGCTGGTTTGAGGCTAATTGGAATATTTTTATGAAAAAATTATATTATAGGCTGTGAAAAGAAAACAAATGGCGATGTCTATTTCACTCATAGGCTTGCTGAGATGTATAAGAACAAGAACACAAACATAGATAACATAGAGTCTCTTGGTCTCTCTGGGAGCCTGTGTGTCTTCTGCTCTCTGCTGAATAACCTAACTAACCACTCTGCTTCTAACTGCCCTGGCTGATCCTCCAAACTCACCTTGCACGTAAGGCAAACCCTGGGGTAAGATAGTGAAGTGGGAAGAAGGTGGAAGGGTGGTTGGGAGCCCCTCCTGGGGACTCTGATTTCTGGGAGGGGTATTGCATTTCTGTATTACCTTTAACTTGTACATTTCTGTAAATATTCCTGTCTATTGTGTATATATCTGCTTGTATATTGTGCTAAGCTGTAAATAGAGCTTCAGTCCTTAACTTCCGTCTGGCTGAGTCTAGTCTGGGTGATTTTACAAAGTGTGTGTATGAGGGGGAACTCCCAAATCATCACACACAGCCTCTTTCTTTTCTAGCCCACATATCAAAAAATACTCTGCTATCTTTCAGCAGCTGCTTATCCTTGCTGCTATTTAATGACCGACTGGACTAAGACAACGCCACACTGAGAACTGCACTTTGAGAAGGGTTGATTTTTTGCTGGCCATCTGCCCAAACCAGTCCACCCTGGGGCCACGAAAGGATCACCAAGACCACTAGGGAGGTGGTGAGGACATGCAAGAGAGGAAGCGTGGGGACAACTCTTATCACAGCAGCTGTTTCAGCCTTGCTGCAATGTGAAGCCACAAGAGAGACAGGGTATTGACCTGAGCACAGTTGTGGTGCACAGCCAAGCATAACTGAGATAGCAGCATAGACAATTCTCAGCCTATGTGGAAGAAAAGGCAAGCAGGGACCATGTTATGGTCACTCTTGTTATAGGAATGTAGCTTGAACAGTGGGTGGCTTGAACTGTGGCTCAGAAGACCAAGTATTAATTACTTTGAAAAGGAAACAGCAGACTACTGTTGATGTGCAGCTTTGCATGCTTCTTGTCCCAACCATTCTTGTTCTGTGCTCCTTCTTCACCTTTTTGTCTGTTGAGAAGTACAGGGCTTTTTGTAAATCTCCCAAACCATTGGAGTTCTCCTTACCTTTCCCCCTTTGGAGGATTCAGTGATTCATTCTTCAGTTACAGTCTCTTTTACATTCTATCAAAGCAAATATTGAACTACTGCTACTTCTGGCAGGTCTTTGGCTTGTTTGGAGTCTATGTGTGCTATAGTATATGCATAAATCATTTGTATTCATTGAGGATTCTCCTGGGCTGTGTTTCAGGTATGTCTTCAGAAGACTTTATCAAAACTCCATTCCAGGTCATAAACTCATTTTTCAATGTTTATGTAATTAATTGCACTGAGGAGATGATGTGTCTAGTACAGGGTAGGTGACAACATCCACAGGAAATAATATTTATGAGAATTTTCAAATCAAAATGCTAGTAATTGCAGTAGGATGGTTATGGAGTATTTGGCAGTGTTGCTTTCCGTATTGCTGCAGCTGAATATTAAAAAGGAGATCTGAAGTCTCATCTGGAAAAATTGGCATGGTTTTGGAGATTTACACCATAACAGTCCCACTTGAAGACAAACAGAAGCTACTGCGCAAATGCAAACCTCAGCTTGATTTCTTTGTTCATATACAGTAGAATCCCATTGAAGTCAAAGGCAGATTACTCACCTGAATAAAATTTCTGGGTCAGGTTCCACATTTGCATGAATGAATATGTGTACAAACAAGAATTTGAATTTCCAGGATTCTGCAATAATTATTCTCAGGCACAACTGCTATCTTCCCTTTTAAAATGTTAACAAGTCTTTTTAATGTGGAACACCCAACGTGAAGTACTTCACTTAGCCAGCCAGTGCCCTAATTTTCAGCAGTGCACGAAGAGGAAGGTTCCTCCAGGCAGTGTTTGGCACACCCACCCCAGCTTCTGCTCTCACTGCCCCTCGGAGGACTCTCTTCCTCTCCACATGCTAGAGGGGAAACCTCAGAAGACATTCAGGAGGCAAAATGAAGGCATCTTTGTCCAGGTTCAATGAATGTTCTCCCAAGGGAACAACAGAGAGAGTCATTTGGACCAGAGAATTTATGCTTCACTGTTGGTTTTTTTTTCATGGTCATTGTTCGTACTGCCACATTTTATCTTTCAACCTATTTATCTCCTTTCTTTGTAAACTGTGACCCACTTGATTAAGTATAAACTTGTATAAACTAGTTTCTTGTGTGCCTGTTTATCAAGGTATCAATAGCAGTATTCCACTTACTGAGCAGTGGAACAGGATACTTTAAAAGTCAGTCTTTGAATGATGGTTTATTCATCACATTATTCCATTGGCACATTGGGACATGGTTTAATGGCCATGGTGGTGTCAGATTGACTTGATGATCTCAGAGGTCTTTTCCAACTGAAACAATTCTATGACTCTGTTCACTAATTTGACCACTGCTAAACTACTACTAGCACATTCTAACTCATGAAAGAAGAAAGTGAAGACAAGTGGACTATGATGTCTGTGCCTGGCAATGGCAGTGCACATAAGTGGCAGGAGGATAATGAAAAGTTAATTTCTAATGGACTTCCTTAATATTAAAAATTGCTTTATATGAAAGTGTGTTAAAGGGCTGCACTTTACACACAGAGTTTAAAGCCAGGAAGGCCAGGAAGAGCCTGGCCAAATCATTCACTTGTAATGTAGTCAGTTTTGTGCCTGCATGGCTGTAGTGGCTGCTGTGCTACCATGTACCTCTGTAAACCACCCCAAGAAATGTGCCTGTCCTCCACAGCTGCAATCAGCTCTGGAATGCTTATAACCATAACAAACCCAACAGCTTTCCTCTTTCTTTCCCACAAATCCAAAATAATTATGGAAATCCTGAGCTATTGCAGATTTTACTCCAGGAAAATATCATCACTGAGAATCTTTCTCATAGCAAGAATGACTGCTGATCTGGGGGGTTGTTAGTTGTTTCTTTCTTAAAGATCACTGTCTACAGCACAAAAAGAATGCTGCTTTATGTAAGTCCAGGGCCCTCAGCAACCTGGTCTAGTGGAAGGTGTCCCTGCCTAGGAAGTTGGAACTAGATGATCTTTAAGGTCCCTTCAAACCCAAACCATTATATGAACTCCAGCAGAGAAAGTTCTGGTGAGGACAGAACACTGGGTAAGAAGCAGCACTATGCTGCTGCCTTAAGATGTTCAAAAGCAGACTCATTCTTTAGAACTAAACCTACCATTTTCCTCTTTTTAAGATGATTATTCATCCAGTTAACCAGCACATACAGCATTTTGGTTAAAAGTAAGTAACTTTAGGTGGTTGAAGTGGAAACTAAACCACCCACCAGAGGCTATTCCAGGACAGGAGGCATTTCCAAAGTCCATTGGGGCCTCCATGAAAATCTGTGGCCCTTTCAGTAATTTACTTTGTTACCAAATCCAGTTGTTTATTAAATTAGCTACCCAGCTCAATCATTTCCCCATTTCTGAAGTGGCAAATATTCCCTAGCCAAAAAGCAGATGTATAGTACCTGCTCTTTAAAAAAAATAAATCCGCAAACACCAAGATATGGGAAAGTATTTCCTGAGGACCAAAGCTTTTGTGTCAGAAAAAGTTCAAGAAATTGAGGATACAGATGGCTTTGTTGTCAGTTCTCTGCTGCAAATTTGAAATTATTCTGTTGAAGGTGACTGTGGAATTTGTGTAAGTGCTTGCTGAAGATCTCTAGCGTGATGTAAATGGCCTTGGATTATCCAAACCTGGTCCTCACGATCAAAATCTGACCCTCAATGTGTGAGTCATGCATTGTGTTGACTCCATTTTCATTATGAGGAGTATATGAACTGTATGAGCCAAGAATAAGAGTCAGTTCATACAAATGGTTGCCCCTTAGTTATACACCAGGAGTCAGGTATCTTCTCCATTTTCTTACACAACCTTAAACTGGACAATAAACTTCATATGAGTGTATTTGAACTTTTCACTAGGGACGGGTCTTAAATCTCAAGGTATCTGAAAAATTATGAAACCAAGAACACAGCTGACCTTTTTAGGCTTAATTTTATTTAAATGGAATCCAGATGCTTACTTGAGACCTTAAGAATTTCTACAAAAATTTATGCAAACCAATGTGATTCAGTGTTTTTAAGGTAACTTTATAATCTGCTTGTGCTTCATTTGCTGTTCTGTGAACCACTCACTGCAGATGGTGGAAAACCTTTTTCCATTTTATTGCAGATGACCTGTGGTTCCAGGTTCTGCCTCAAGAGAAGTTCTAAGAAGTTGTTAATCAAATTGGAAGATTTTTAAGGTAAACTGCAGACAACAAAGACAACTGCTTCACCAAGGCCAGAAATTGAGCCCCTGGGAATTAGCTGAATGGCTGTAATATGTCCCCCATAGGAGAGTGACAGTGTTGATTATTCTTTTTTATGTGATCTGTGTTAGCTTACCTTTGTTTACCCATCAATCATGAACACTGTAAAGGAGCATGATGCATAGTAGTATATATTTAGGACATTCTGGAGGTATGATTTGCTTTCAGAAATGAGCCCTCAAAACCTACGTATATAAATCTATCAGTGGCTTGTATTTCAAACAAACAGATCCTTTGAAATTAATACTGCAGAATGTTTATAAACTGACTGATGCTTACCATCAGCTCATTCATTAGAAGGCCATCCTCTCCTTTCAGTTGACCCTTTGGGCATTTGGGAGTCATTTTCGAACCACAGCACTTCCTACTTACTTTCTCAATACCCTTGGAATATTCCAAGACTGTCATCCAGAATGCAAAGATGGTCAGATATTGACACTGTGGCTTGGCTCAGTGCTGGTTGACCCTGGTCACTGAACTGTTTCAATGTGCTAAGCCAGCAGGAATCTGACCCAGCAGGGAAAGACCTGGTGATTTTCTGGTAGGGAACTATACACAAATACACTGCCTGCAAGTGTTGAAGTTTGTTGTGCTGGTTTGAGGATAAGTAGAATATTCTACTGAGAGAAGTTAGATCATTGGTTATAAAAAGAAAATAATGATAAAGGTTTGCTAAAAGGGATAAAAAGCCAAAGTGTAAACATTTTGCTCTCCTTTGCCTCTGAGTACTTGTTCCCTTCAGATCTCTTCTCTCTAGTATCTTCCATTAACCTTGGCTAAGAGATAACACGTAAGCTTTGCTGATTTGTTTTCTGTCTGAGAGAGAGAGAAAGAGGGTGGCATTGAGCCCCTTCTGGGCTTCTTTGTCCAGGATGGAGTTTGGATTTCTGTATTATTTCTAATTTGTATGTAATTGTAAATACATGTAAATATATTGTGTATATATGCTTGTAAACCTAGCTTTGCTGTAAATATAGCTTCATCTTACTTCCATGCTGTCTGAGCTGGTCTGGTACATTTCAATAGTTGGGGGGCAGGGGGGGGGAATTCCTTAACTCACTACACTTGTGCAAGGATAAAGGTGGGACAAGTCTTCTAGCAGAAGGGAGGGAGCTGGCTTGTCACCTAGCAGATAAGTCACCTGAAGTAAGACATGGAACTGCAACCTTGTAGCGGGTAACTGCTGTGTGGTTTTCCACACCCAGCTGTTGATATGAATTGATATGAACTCCGTGCTGTCTGTTGAGAAACCTCTTTATCAGCACTGGGTATCAGATGTCTCTGTGTTATCATGACAGAGAAAGCCTTAACTTGCACTACAGGCAAATACTACTGCAATGCAGAACTACATTTTAGGAAATGTACAACCGAGTCCTGGGCTGCATCAAGAGCAGTGTGGCCAGCAGGGCAAGGGAGGGGATTCTCCCACCTCGCTCTGCTCTCGTCTGCTCTCGTCAGANGAGAAGGTTATTACAACAAGCTTATTATAACCAACTGATATGTATATGTAGGTTTACACTTTTCATTACATAGATTTTGTAAAGTGGACCAATACCAGCAGGTAAATATAGTGTTTACTGCTACATGTCCTTTCCATCTCTTTAAGTCTCGGACAGAGAGAACCGTGGTACTGAATATGAAACCCTTATTTCCAGGCACTTCTAAATAAGGACAGCCCAGAAAGTTAAGCCAAATCAGGTTACAAATGTGAATTTCCACAAACTAAAGTGCATTAAAAGGCTGCTGTGTGGTTTGGTTCCTTCAGATGCAGCGCAGCTGTGGACTTGCTCAAGGATTGAGCTCACTTCCTCTTATTGATTGCTCTTAAATTTAGTGACTCTCAGAAAAACCCCAAGAGTGAGATAAATAAAGTTGAAATATGTGTCTATTCAAATTAAATGCTAAAGGAAGAGAAGGTCTTACCAAATTACATACCTAGGTATAGTTTGGAAGTATACAACATTACTAAGGTAAGGTCTCCTGCTGCAGTTGGTGAAACTTCCAACAACACTTACCTAGAAAGTATCTTGGGAGCTGTATTCAGCATGAAAACCATGGACAAATCAGGGAAGATACTTCTGGAGTGCTTCCAAAGTGCATGAAAAATATTTTAAAATATTTTATTAATATTCTACTAATATCTATTAATAATTTATCCTTGAGATGAACAGGCCTAGGGGGAATCTTATCCATGTGTATAAATACCTAATAGGAGGGAGCAAAGAAAACAGAGCCAGACTGTTCTCACTGGTATCCATAAGAGACAATGGGCACAAACTGAGCTAAAGGAAATTCCATTTAAATAGAAGAAGAAACTTTTTTCCCTGTTAACTTGGTGATAGAGATTGTGGTGTCCATGTCTTTGGGGATAATTCAAAATACAGCTGGACATGGCCCAGGGTAACCTGCTGCCCTGTGCACTATGCTTTGAGCAAGGGGTTGGACCTGACAGTCTCCAGAGGTCACTTACCACTGTAGCCAGTGCAAAATTTCAATGTTTAGAATTCCCTCTGACATCATCTTATTTACACAACTGAATATGCTAAGATGGGCAATCATCCTTTCTGTAGCACAGTGAAAAGGGATGGTTCAAATGTAAGTGGTCCTTTTGAATAACAATGGGAAATTAAAATGTTAGGCCAGCAGTTGCTTCATAAAATTCAGGTTCAGCTGTCAATGATCTGGTCATTGGTTTTACCTTTTGTCCACAAGAAGCATTCTCTCTGAATCTTCAGGGATTTTTTATTTTGGATGATGTATGACACATTCCTTTTGACAATACTTACTCTCAGCTTCTTTTTTTTTTTCCTTGCTAGTTTCAGTATACTGCAGTATGTTAAAAATGGAATATAACCATAAAGGACTTCAGCATTTTCAGTAGTGGTAGCATTATGCCCAAACTGGCTTGTTTAACATCCCTGTTCAAATGCTCTGAATTTTCAGTCTTGCTAATAATCCAGATATTAAATACCAGTTTAAGAAGAGCTGTATCCACCTAATGAAAGTGTGCAAAGATCCAGAACACTGGGAAGCAGCAGAACTTCTCTTAATTTTGTCTACTGTCTATATTTATTGCTGTTCACTCATCTATGTGCCTTCCCTCCTTCCCCAGCTGCCACCACGCAGATGGCATTTCCAGCAAAATAAACAGTTCAGATTCAGTACACTGTTTGTTGTCTAGAAATGTTAGCAGATGACAGGGAGAGGGAATCAAAAGGAGGGCTAGCTCCACATTTTTCAGGTCAGGTTTTTCCCTTTATTCTCCTCAGTCACTGCTGAGAGGTCCTGGGGATTACCAGAGGAAAGGGAATGAGGAAGAGCATGGTCATGTGCATATAGCGACCTTTGATACATCCTGAGGCTCGCTGGATTTCAGTTTCCATCCTATGCAGCTATTTCCTTCTAACTCTGTAGCAGCTTTAATTTATTAAGCAGCTGAAAAAAAAAAATTGTTTTGTTTACCCTAGAAACCAAGTAAAAACAATGTGGAAGAAGATACTGCTGCAAAGTTGTTGCTATTAAACCCAGACACAAAATGGAATGTTTGCAGCTCCTATGAACTAACAATAAGCTAACAAATCAATATTTTTTTAACGCTTGAAGAGCTACATGGATGATTGCAGAACTTGAACATCTCTTCTGTGAAGAAAGACTGAGAGACAGGGGGCTGTTTAGTCTTGAGAAGAGAAGGCTGAGAGGGGATCTTATCAATGCCCATAAATACCTGAGGGGTGGGTGACAAGAGGAAGGCGATAGCCTCTTTTCTGTGGTGCCCAGTGATATGACAAGGAACAATGGGTACACAGGAGATGCCATCTCAGCATGAGGAGACACTTCTTTACAGTGAGGGTGACAGAGCACTGGAACAGGCTGCCCAGAGAGGTTGTAGAGTCATCTTCTCTGGAGACTTTCAAAACCCACCTGGACGTGTTCCTGTGTGGCCCATCCTAGGTGATCCTGTTTTGGCAGGGGATGTTGAACTCAATGATCTCTGGAGATCCCATCCAACTCCTAATGTTTTGTGACTCTGTTTTCTATTTTGCTTTTTTTTCAAATACCTTTTATCCAGGCCTTTCATATTAGTTATTTCTATATGATTTTAGTGTTCTGTGCTGGCCTGAATACTACTGAGAAAAATGTGATGATCTAGGGTTTGATACAAGAAAAAAAAAAAGCAAAAGGAGAGGCATGGTGACCTTTTAGACTAAAAGGTAATGTAGCCTTGGGTGCCCAGCATTTGCCTTCAGGAATTCAGATGCCATTAGTTCTGCTAAGCTTTCATTGCAGGGGCTGAAATCTCTGGGGGAAAAAAAAAAGAAAAGTGTGCCTCAGAGTGAAAAGTTTCAGCTAAAATGGTTTTGTGGAGCAAAACAAGGGTTGCTGGCTTCAGGATCTTAGAAATATTTTTGCAGGTACTTTTTTCCTGAGGAGCTGTAGTGCATCCACATGCTGCAAGAGTTATTTTTAGCTGCCTTATGAAAATCCATTCAAAATATCACTCAAATACAGGCTTCTGAAAAAATACTTGTTCACAAACACACACAGAAGAGTTGTTGCTGCCCAGCTGCAGCAGGGTCACTGAGACACCCGATCTGCCAGAAGAGACAGATGTCCTTTTCAGTGACTCAGGCTAGAGCACTTTAAACAGGTATTGGCCCATCTGCTTGGTGCCGCTCCCATATCTCAGATGTCACGGCCGATTATCTGAATGTTCCAGAGCTAGGTCAGTGAACATTCAGGGAAGCAGTGCCATTCACTGACAATGCCATCTTAACAGCCATTCCCAGCCTATGCCCTTCAGTTGTTCTTGTAAGATTGGGTTCAGGGTCTTGTAACATTCTGGATTAAAACCCTACGAGTTCAGTGCATGGATAGCTGTAGCTAGGTTTGCTAAAGGACAGCTACTGTTTGTGCCTTGTCATCAGGGAGATGCTCTTTTCCAGGCACTGAATTTCCCCTTGCTTTGTTACATGTGGGTGTCGTAAGGAGCCCCAACTGCGTTTATACAACGTTCTGCAGCCAGGAGAGCAAAGAGAGCAGCTGAGGGCTGGCATCCTGCCCTGCAGAATGCAGACAGCTGCAGCTGGTAATCCCCTGAACTGCCACTTCAGGGTTTGGGTTTGATAAAGCTGCTGTGGCAGAGCTGATGTGGCAGAGTGCTTCATGCACTGTACTTGCTTTACTACCACCTTAAAAGGTAACTAAGTCTTAATAAGGCTTATTGTATAAAGATAAATCTTTACTGATGTTGTGAGCACTTTGTTATGTGCAAGAAATGTAGTGATACTTCTGTTTCATACCAGAAGCACAATTCTTTACTGATAAGGGAAATTTTCTCCAACTGGTAGAGTAAAATCTCCTAAATTAGAACCAGAAAACACAAGACTAGGAGACTATAAAATCAATCAGCTTTCTTACAGTCCATAGATCTCCTGTTGTAACCTGTACAAGTCACTTACAAACACATATCTGTGTTTGTAACTAGAAAATAGTTGAACTTGTAAAAGATGGAATTTTTTGGAAAGTGGCGTAAAGGTACTTCACGGTCTTTGTGTGCTATAAAGAGCTTCTGTGTGGGAACAGCTTTGGAGTGCTAGTGTTGCTTTTCATATGCAGCCCATGCCTCCTGGAGGTCTGTGAGTTGTTTTATAAAAGGTCTATGAAAAGTTATGTATGAAGAGTCAGGGAGCTTTGATTTGCTACATAAAGCTCTGCACTTCCACTGGGAAGAAAAACTAGGAGCCTGCAGACTAACGTAGACTGAAAGACACTGATTTGGTGAAAGTCTGCATTTGTGCTATAAATGACTGCATGCCAGTTTCTCATGGAGGCAAGCATGTGTGATGTAGTCACCTTCTGGATTCTCAGGTTGGTTTCTCTGTGACCTGAATTCCTGGGATGCCAATAAGCCAAAATTCTAAATTAATTCAGGTAGCACATGACAAAGCTTGAAAGCAGTTTTGGAGCAATGTGTGGATTAGGTGAATATATAGGGTTTGAATAGGTATATGGAGGGGAAGGAGGGGAAAGATTGTTAAAAAAAAGGCCACAAATCAACAGAAAACCAAGCTCTGCTTCTTTCTCCTCTCTAATTAAATTTTAAGACCTCCCTTTTTAAACAGCATATGGGACACAGATTTCCTAGTCATCTGGGGATCAGTTAGATACGTGTCTGTGTGTTATTCAAGTTCCAGCTGATTAAGCCATAGCATATACCAGAAGTTTCCTGTGATATTTGTAGGGACTACCAGGGGCAGGAAAGCTAGCCTGGAGCTTTTTTGACAAAATAGGTTTCGTCCAAAAAATGCCTCTATTTGTCTAAGCTGAAACTTTGTAGAAAACAGGTCAAACAGGATTTCAAAGCCCTGAAAAATTAAATTTGATAAAAGAGAATTTTGACACCCCAGATTAAAGATTTTTGTTTTCTGTAAAATAGCTTTTTAGTTACAAAACATAAGCTAATTGTATTACAGTTGAAAAGTTTTTCAAATCACCAAATGAAATATTTCTATTGATTTTTTTTTATTTTATCATATTACCTTTAGTTCCTAAACTTTGTCAAAGTTTTGATTTTTTTTTTTCTTTACAGATTAAGAAAGAACTTTCCACAGGATGAGAAAGTCCAAATCCAGTTCTAGTTCATTCAGTTATATTGTAGGGATCTGAAAACTCAGCAGAAAACAATGAAGAACTCCATAACCATCCCCAGAAAAATACAAATGAGGTATAGTTGTTCTACTTTCCCTTTGTACCTGCTCCCTAGCCTTTAACCATTCTTTAGCAGCTATAGTGCTGGTATGATTCTTATCAGTTGTGTACTTCAACAAGTAAAGCATAATGGTAATGAGTAATTTGGGTCCATTATTTTAGCAACTGCTCCTGATTCTGTTTAATGACTAAATGAATGCAAAATGTTTTCTCTTCCTTCCAGCAGAGTTATTTAATTTAGAGGTACTACAGATAAATGCTAACAGAAGTCATTCCTTATAACAACAGGAAACATTGGCTTGTTTACATATCTCTTTCATACAATAGTGAAATACCTTTTGCATTTTCTCCCAAGGTTACACAGAAAGCAACCTGGTATGTTAACAATGGCTTCTTAGGGAATTGCATTGGAATGGAAAAACTCTCTCTAGCTGTATGTCCTGGAAAAAAAATTGGGCTAACTTCAACTTATGATGTCTCCTAAATGACTGCAATTCACTTCAGTGGTTGAAAATGCAAAAATATATTTGCATTTTATTTACAAGCAAAACCTCTCCTATACGTTATAAAGTGTAAATCATTTTGTGCAATTATTTGGCCTAGAGATTAGAGTGAAGGAAAACTGAAGTGCATGACTGGAAGTAAGCTATTTAAGTCTCAGGGCTTTCACTGGGAAGAAATGTAGAAGAGGCATGTATAGTTGTGCACATTTTCTTGGGCATATGGGAAATAGCTGACAGAAGGTTTCTGTCCTTACAAAAGAGCACCATGAGAATTTTTGCTAGCAGAATCTGAAAGAAAAAGAAAGATGGGAGCTGCAATTAACAAGATAAGTGAATTTGGCCAAGGAATTCATACAGAAATTTCAATTTCTTAGAGAATGACAATCACAGCATGATTTTCTTAGGGAGCTATAAAATCGCAGTGGACCTGAAGTCTGGTTACACTGAAACAAATGATGACTCTTATGAGAACATCCTGTCACTGGAGCAGTTTGCCAGGTGGAAGAACCTCTGAAGATATTTGAGAGGGAAGGACTGGACAGAAGCTCAGTCCCATGTTTACTGTTAGCTGAGGTAATTTTTTAATGACAGTCAATTTAGAAAACATCTGAGTTTAACTGTGAATAGATCTTCCAGCATTTCTCTAAGCAGGTGCTTGACAGTTGTGCTTTACAAAGTTCATTCATAGGTGCTGGTCATGGGAGAAACTACTCCCTTCCTAGCTTGGTTTCACAGAGGCTTTGGGTTCCCTCAGCCCTGAGACAGCAGGAGCTGAACAGTGTAATGCTGTCTGTGAAGATGAAAGCTGCAGCTCACACAGCTGCATTGGCTTACTTTTTTTTGCTTTACTGTGCAGGTCTTCAGAGGCCTCCTTTGAGCAAAGGGCTAAAGGGCTGCAGGAAAGTGAAACTGCAGGCTCTGTGTCATAGCTTCTCTCTTCTCCTTCCCTTCTGCCTGCAGCAATTGGGGTACAAGAATCTTGGTAGATGGTTAGTGAACAGTCTCATGTGCAATGAGCCCATTGAAAACTGTCATTTCCTCAAGGCTTTGCTGTATCAGCCACAGCCAACATGGTACAGACCAGGCAGATCCTCAGCTGCTGTAACTTGTCATAGTTCTGTGGAACTCAGTGAACCTTGACCAATTTATGCTATGTGAGGATTTCACTGACAGAATGAATATGAAGGGACATTTTGTACTCAATCATTTTTCATGACAAAGGGCTGGTATGACCAAGACCATTTTTATATGAGTTCTGTAGCTGTGGGTTTACTTCAGTTAGTTTTAAATAAATATAAATAATGGTAAATTTCTATGATTTTGCACTTCTGTATATTAATATAATCTTCATTTTCTATGCATACTTATTCATCCACTTACAGAGGTCTCTCTTCCCCACCCCCCAGTTTTTAATTGTGTTTGATCTGAGAATTAAGCTTCTTCCAGTTTAATGACACATTGCAATTTTCTTGTCATTCCACCTGCTGGGAAGAAGAGAGTATTTTCTTCTTATACAGGGATGAAGAATTTTTTTCTGTCATCTCATGTGTGGTGCCACTTTTTACTTTAAGAGTTAAAGACCATATGCAAGTTTAATTCTGCTTTCTCTTTTCTTTACATTACCTGCTGATCCTGCTTTCTTAGTTACCTCTTCATAGCTTTTTTGAGTCTTAATTCTGTTTGGAATCCTTTATCTGACTCTTATTCAGGTTGACTTGAATCCATAGAAGGCTCTCCACAAACTTTAGGAGTTACTTAAAAACAACATGTAAGAAGAGCTACAGCAGCTAAGGCTAAAAGAAATATCCATCCAGCCCATTATCCTGCCTCCTATAAGTGATCAGAAGTGGAGAACAACACTTGAGTTTATTATAAAAATCACAATCAAAGAATGTAGTGATAGCTAGCTGTTTTATATTCCCAGCTTCTAGTGATATGACTCCCAAAGTCAGAGGTAGAGTCTTTCTATTTCATAGGCTCCAGTGGATTAATTTGTCCAAGCGATCTTTAAATCATGTCAAATCCTGTAAGCCACAACATTTTGTGGCAAGGAAATATTATATGAGGAAATACCTCTGGTTTTATCTGTTTCAAATTAGTTAATGATTTGATGCATTCTTGTTCACTGCCTTTCATGATACATAAACTTCCATTCCCTGTTTGACCTAGGTTTCCTGTTCATGATTTTAGAGACCTCTCTTCTTCCCTTTTCTTTGCAGGACAATCTTAGTTTTGGTTTTTCTTTGAAATTGCTGCTGCTTAGTTTCTCTGTTCCTTAGAAACTTACTTATAGTTTTCAGTGATCTCTCCAATTTATCTTGTATTAAGAATTTTTGCAACAAGGGGAACTCCTTGAGTTTATAGCAAATAGGGATGCAAAGAATTCATTCGGTTCCCTGCCATGGTTTTCTCTCTCCTGTGCGCTGCTCCTGTATCTTAGCAATCTACTGCTCCTGCTAACTCTTTGACAGATATCCTTGCAGATTAACTTCAGGTTTTTGATAGTTGTCAATATCTTTTTGGGCATGTGATGTGGTTTTGGTTTATGCTCTATTTTTCCCTTCAACTTTTTCTTTTTCAATAAACTTCCTCTGTTTAACCGTGGCAGCTTTTCCTAAAGTATTTACTCTTGAGACTTCAACCTGCTGGGACATATCTTCCTCTTGGGGCTGTCACTCTTGATATGTCTTTTACAAGCTTCCATTTTCTTTCTTTTAAATTTGATGACCACCATAGTGGATTTCTTAGTTGGTTTTTGTTGGGGTTTTGGTTTTGTTTTAATGCTTTTATATATATATATATATATATAAAGTCTAATTTCATTACAGTTAGTGTAGCTGTTTGATACAGAAGAACTCAAGTGGCAAATATTGTGTCTGTGGATGCTTTGTTCCCAATTATTTTTCCTTACATTTAAGCTGATGTGGTCATCTACGTTTTCAAATTATTCTGAACAAAGTTTTTAAATGGAAGATATTACTTTTTTCTTTTAATTTATTACCTTTGTTTATTGGTAGAATTGTTATAATTTACTATACTTGTCTTTCCTAAGAGGGTGGTGTTCAAGTTCTTTGACACAACTAGCAGCTGGTGTCAGTAGTTTAATCTGCAGGGTAGATACCAGAGCATTGCTTGGCGGTGCCCCAGGAGTTGCCATGTGGTGTGCTGCACAGGACCACAATGCGTAGGATTGTGGAACGTTTTAGATTGGAAAGTACCTTTGAAGGTCATCTAGTCCATCTCCCTTGCAGTAAGCAGGGACATCTTTAACTAGATCAGGTTGCTCAGAGCCCTGCCCAGTCTTACCTTGAACATTTCCATGGATGGGGCATCCACCACCTCTCTGGGCAACATGTGCCAGTTCACCATCCTCATTGTAAAACTTTTCTTCCTTATATCTGTTCTAAATCTCCCTGCTTTTAGTTTAAAACCACCACCTCTTGCCCTGTCACAACTAAAAACAGTGCCACCATCTTTATTACAAGCTCCCTTTTAGTACTGAAATGCCACAGTAAGGTCTCCCTAGAGCCTTCTCTTCTCAACCACTGTAGTGTTTTGGAGCAGGAGCATAGGAACACCAACATTCCAGGGATGCTGGGGTTTACAGTTTCCCTCTGACCAAGCTGTCTGTGACAAGTACCATCCAGAGCTCCTTCATAAAACTGCAATAGACATTAACAATGACCTAGAGGCATATGGAGAGTTAGGCAGGCTGCTACATGAGGCATGCTAACTGTAAAAAGCCAAAGTAAGTGAAGCAACTTGTGAGAATGCTACCAAAATATATCTGTCATTTAAATATATATTCTCCTAGTTTTTGCACTTTATTAATGGATTTACCTTACTTGAAAGGCTCTGGCTGGCAGTTCGGCAGGCAAGAAAACTTCACCCAAAAGATATGGAGTTGTAGCTGTATCTGAGGTGATGAAAGCTAACCTGAAAGAGAGGAAAACATAATAAACCATTATATGCTTCTGGAGGAAATGAAAACCTGAAATAAAAATACTTATTTTGTTTCTAAATTCAGATGTTTAAAAACAAACTTTCATCCCATGTATAATTTTTCGTGTGATTTTTGGGTTGGGCTGGGTTCTCCTAACAAAATGCACCATGTATTTTCTTATCAGCTTTTACATCAAACTGTTACAACAGCAGTAAGTAGGCAAAATGCAGAAACTATCCTAATTTTCCTCGGAATGTGCCCTACAGTATCAAGTAGAAGTAGAAGGCTATAAAGCAGCTATTCACTGAATTGCCTAAGACAGCTTTAAAAGACGGAAAGGCTCAGTTCTGGTTTGGGGCAGTGCAACAGACTTATGAAGCATACTGAGAAAGTCACAAGCACCATCTACCTCAGAGAATTTAAGACAGTAGTAAAATTACAGTAATGCACAAATGAATGAAATTCCTGTTTTGAAAGACTTCCTTGACTTCCTGTATGCTCCATTTCAGTAAAAGAGGCTTTAGATGTATACAAGCAAGGACTTGAAACCTAGCTTTATCCTGATCAGTTTGCTTGCTCTGCCCCTTGACAACTTTAAAACAGCCTTTGAAACCTTCAAAGGATTCAAACAAACTGTTGCAGAATCAAGATTACCTTCCCCCCCACCCATTTTTTTCCCTTGTAAGTGCTGAGCTGTCCGAGAACATATGCAGAAATAATCCCCTGCCAAGGTATGGGATCCAATATGCCTGTAACCACTCAAGCTTCAGGTTACCTGGGAAGTGAGAAAGTCATTCTTAAATGTTCTTAAACATGCTGAGAACACCCTTTCTGTTTCAGCAGAAAGCAAAGCTTGCAATCAGATCAAGCTGCAGCGAGAACATTCCCTGTATATATTTTGATCTGGATATTGTCAGTAAGTGAAGTGAACCTGGCTAAATCTAGAGCTTTAGATGACAACTTTTTGTCTCTTAGAAAAGTGCTCTTGTCTCCTGCCAGAGGCCATAATTCCTCTTTCATTTTGCTGATCCTTGCCCAATCTGCTTCGTGAGATGAGGACCAAAGGCACATGAGTAAGCCCAATCTTTTGAGGTATTTTCCATCTTTATCTCCAGTGACATCAGACAAAAATGCATGTGTGTATCAGCTTCAGTGCCTTCTTTAGGACTTCCAAATCAGTTCTTCAGCAGCACAGTCCAGAACACCTGCAATAGTTCATAGTCAGTAAGTGACTTAAGTTGTATTTCATAGTCTAAAACAGAGCTATTGCAACATTACAGTGATACTGTCCAAACCGAGGTCTTTATATAAAGTGCAGTATTGCTTGCCAGACTGATGTTAACATGCATGATTTAAATGATGACACAAGCAAAAACTCTGCTCTAAAATGGAGAAATTAAAGATACCAAAATATTATCTTTCCTCTTGCCAATTAGAACAGCTGTCAGGATGGGTTTACTGACAAAAATTTTGGCCAGCAGACATAGGTTATCATTTTCCCTCTGAAATACAGGATTAGCAAAACATGCTTTTTTTTTTTTTTTTTTTTTTAAATTTATTGGAAGGTTTGTGCCTTTCATCTGGTCAAATTTAGCGTAAAAGTGAAAATAATATCAAAGTTACAGGCACCATAGGGAGACTGTTAATGTGGTAACAAAGGGCATTTGGCCAGTTAAAATAATAAAAGACTATACAGCTTTCCCAGTGATGGCTGAAGCCCAATTAGTACTTTCCAAGTAGAGCCACAATATTCCTTTCCAGATTATGTGGTTTGGCATGATTCAGAATGAGTAAACTTACTTTCCTACAAGGGAAAAATATAATTAAGAGAAAAAACAAGGTCATGCAGTATTATGCTTTAAGTAAGCAATAACACACCATGGGCTGTTCGTTAAACAGTCAATATTCATACACCTTCAACAGGCTGAGGCAGAGGCAAAGCAATGTCTCAGCATACAAAAAGATACATATATTACCTTAATAAACCTGTACGCAAGGGTAAAATGCTAATTGATATTTCATTTCCTGACTAGATTATTTTAAGGGAACATATATTCAATGTTCATGTATATAGCACTCATATACAGTAGTTAAGAAGTACCCTTTCTGTTAACATTTTATACTTTTAAGTAAAGTGGGAATTTGCTATTTTCTTTTTGTTTTAAATACCTGGGGTTTCTTCGTGCTGCTGCTAAAGGCAGAATGGTTTGGAATATTTCTTAATTAAACTGATTAAATTTGTTAAAAGGACTTTCAACCTGGATACTCACACCAAAAGCCTCTAAAAGTCTACTCTTATTTATAATAATCCACTTCCCAGGACTCTGGAAGTGACACAAAGCCTGCAAAGGCTCACCAAAGCTGAAAGTAAAGTCACAAGACTGGAAAATTCTCTCTTGTTTTTGATAGTGTTTTTAAAATGAGCAGACTCTCCAGCTGAAGCTCAGATAGAAAGGAAAACACGTAATGCAAAAGAAAACATGGTGACCCAGGGTAAATGTATGCTATGATAGCAAAATTAAAACAGGCCTGCTGAGACATCAGGTTAATGCTCCCCTAGTGACGCTGTTCGTGAGAAAGCAGAGCAATATGCCAGAAGGAAGATGAAAAAAGAAGAAAAAGTAAAACTTCAAAAAACATGGAACCCCTCCCATCACCTGAAGCTTAGACCACACACCCGAAAGGGAGTAACCCACATCCAGCTCAAGCACAGAGTTATGAGCAGCCTTATCTTCCTTTTAACTCCATCGTTTTGCAGATGTCTCATGTACTTGTTAGATTGATTTTTTAATTTCCTGGTTATTTAATAATTACAGTAACATATAGTATCATAAATGTTCATGAGTTGCAGCATCTCTCCACAGCTCCTGCCCTACTGCTCTTTGGATCCCAGTTGCACAGCTGCCTTCACTTTCCAGCTCCACCAGGGACTGCTTGTTCCATGAAAATCCCAAACAACCTCCTAAACCAGCCCTGCATAAAGCATTTCTATGTGTGAAAAAGCAGGAACTGTGTGGGTACTGGATATGGGAGCATATTTGTGATCTGCTCTATGATTTCAATAGTCAAGTACATGTACTGTGCACAGAACTCATTCTGCCGTCTTTTCACCCACGAGTTCACAACTAGCTGCATACAACCCTCTAGTCATCCACACAAATTAAGATACACCCCAAAACACCTGACTTTAAGGAGTTACTTGAAAGACAGAAAAATCCTCACCAGTTACAGAGTTGTGTATTAAACTCCTTTACTGTATTAAACTACTCTGAAGCAGGAACAAACTGTCAAAACCCTTCTATTGCAGACTCTATGATTCAGATCACTCCCATCTCAGACCAAAATGGAAGCAGAGGCTGGCTCTGGGGCAAGGCACAGAGCTCTGTCCCATCAACTGCTACATGCTCATGTGAGCCTGCATGCCACAGTAGCATCCATGCTGATGCACAGCTCCTAATTCCCAGAGTGGAATTATTTCCACTTTTTTCTCTCGAGTCAACAATGGAGCTCCTTTATGAGGTGAGATTGATACATCATATCTTTCTGCTGCACATACACCTTAACCTCTTGAAAGAGACCCATCTCAGCAATATTACAGTATGGAGGTATCTAATTTGGTAGTTCAGCTATGGCTTGAGTGCATAAAGAAATTGAAATAGTACAAAAATATGAAGAAGTTTAACAAAAATTTCCATGCTGAAACACAACTTTTTCCCTCTGTGTCTCCATACTAATAAATTTTCTTTTTGGAGGCAATAAATCTATTTTGCCCTCAGTTAGAACTCTAAGAAATCATGGGAAGGAACCCAACACAAGAAATGGAGAGAAAAGAGCTGAGAGGATAAAAAAAAACCCCTCCATTTTACATTGAAAATACTTTGTCTGCTTCTTCATATAGATGCCAAACAGCCTTTTATATTAACTTATTGATGAGGACAGCTTCTCATAAAAGCAGAAGGTATGTAGAAGAGGAAAAACAATTATTCAATATTCAGAGGATAATGCAAATGTTTCCCATATAAATAACTGCTGAAGGGCGATTCCCTGATTCCCGCCTCTTTACTGGCCCCCCTTGAGCTATTCTGTATCACTTAACAAGTGTTTCTGTGTAAAATCTGTATACCACATTTACCTGCAAACCACACTTTACATGCACACAGCAATTGTGTTCTGTATCTTTTCTACACATGTTCCTGCAGTACTTTCATCACTTCTGTGGTTCTGTATATCCTCCACTGGTTTATTAAGCAATGTGACTGGTATCTGTCATGCTTCGTTTGACTCTTTCTTAATTAGCCTAACACCTCTAGCAGATTACAATCAGCAGGATAGCATTACCATCCACTACATGTTTTATTTCTATGACATGTTTTTCTTTGCAAGGCAAATGCCTTTCCTTTAGCAACAAAATAAGTCTATCGTTGTCTAAAGAGACGAGACAAAGCTTTATCCCAGTCCGATAAATATTTTTAATAACTACAACTAGCAGAAAAAAAGAGGCACATTGGAGGAGAGAACAACTTTAAAATTAATCTTGTCAAGTGAGAATGACCATTTGGTTGCATCCTGCCATAGCGGAGGCCTGCAAGTTTCTGATGTCTGAACATGTCTCAGATATTTCCAAAAAGATACTGAGAATTCACTATCAAGAGTGAATCAAGAGATCAAGGTCAAGAGAAATAAACTCTTCTGACAGAAACATTTACTTTTTGAAGCCATTATTTACATATGCTAGATTTGCTTAAATCATGGATCTTGGGATTTATACAATCGAAACCTTCCAAACTCAGCTTAACAAAACAAAAAATTATCAAGGCTTCTTTCTCCTTTGGTGAAAGTCATTATGTTACCCCTGCAGGACATTCTAAGTTTACCTGCTCAGTATATCAGTTGTTAGTCCACATCTATCAGCTCTACAGGGATGCTCTAAACAGAATATAACATATTAAACATTTTTAGTAATGCACTAAAAAATTATGTTCACTTCACCACATTTTTAGTAATGCACTAAAAAATTAATATGTTCACTTCACCACTTCAACATCAAAGAAGGTATTAAATAGCAATTGCCAAGGAGGGCATATTAAATAAAACTACCTTTTAGGAACTCAATAAAATAATCCTGGATACAGATTCTCCTCCCAATAGGCAGATCAAAATTAAAACTGACACAAAGATTTGGAGGAATTCTAGAAAGCTGCATGCCCTAATAGAATCTTTTGAATACATTTTTGCATTCCAGCACTTTTATGCAAAATAAAATAATTTGTCACATGATTTCTAAATAATCTTTCTCCCTCTGGAAAAAAAAAATCCCTCAAAACCTCAGTTCACCTTCCTAATAAATGAAGTTCTTGCTACTAAGTGTGGGAATACACTAGCCTTCTGCACTCCTTAGTTGTACATCTGAAGTTTTGCTTGTTTAGTCTAGGAGAAACAAAAGCTGATACAGGAAATAATTATTCTCTAAAAACACAATAGGGTGGTAAACAGTAGGCAAGGAAGAGAACTATTTACTCTAGCAGACAATGTTGGCACAAGAACAAGTGGGTGTAATTTGGCCATGAATAAATTCAGGCTGGAAATTAGAAGGTTTCTGACAATAAAAATGGTGAGGTTCTAGAACAGGGTTTTTTTTAAATACAAACATCAAGGACAAAAATATAGCAACTCAGTCTATTTAATAAGGAGGATTGCTAAGTTTGTGGACCATGCTACAGGCATAATTCCCTGAGTAAGTAAAGGACAATCCAGGATATTGCTTCTAGTGTTATGTTTCCCTATCTTCTGAAAGCATGGGGTTTAAAAAATATTGAAATTAAATCATATTTATGAACACAGTGTTGGAAATATTGTTTAAGCAAATACTATCCAGATGTAAGAGATCTTTGGAATTAAGTTTGTACTTTGCAACAAGAAAACAATTTAGCTTGATAAATAGGTGTTACATTTTACTTCAGTGGTTGGAAGCTAATTCTTTTTAATGGAAAAATGAAATTTGTCACATGCTAATTTTCCTGGGGTTTACAGTGTGCCTTTCTACTATTTTTATTTTACTTGTTGTCTTATTTTAGTCTTTAAAGTTCCTTATAAAAGTTCTTTTTCAGCATATATGGACAGCAATAGGAGACAGCTGCCAAATAATGGCTGCCTATTTATTTATACCTATCTGGCCAAATTTGGCTCCTGAGCTCCTCAGATGAGCATTTGCAGTCTAAAACAGCATTGGGAAAAAAAACTGATGATCATCATGCAAAGATGGAATCTGAATATCAGAGAGAAAGAAGCAAAAAATGAAACAAACATCTCAAGCTAGAAGAACAACTTAAAATTCAGGAAGAGTGTCCAAAGAAAATAAGGAATATGCTATGAAACTAATTTCCACAAACATGGAAAGAATTTGCTGAAATTGCAGTCAGGAGTTTAGCCTAAAGACCCAACATGAAAGCACTTCTGAAGTTTTTCTTGTGCAGCTTCTGGTGCCTGTAGTAGCCTCACTGGTAATAATAAATATGGTTCACCCAACATTGTAGTGGCTCTTGAAACTCAGATTGGTGGTATACCACCATGCTACCCAAAGAATTAAAAAACTGCTTTACATTCTTTCATCAGCAAAGCCAAGCAGAAAGAAAAAACCAAAAAAGAGGTATCCCCCTTTAGTGTCCAAATATAAACAAATGACCACCTCTCCTATGAAGACAGACTGAGAGAGTTGGGGCTGTTCAGTCTGGAGAATTGAAGGCTCTGAGGAGACCTTATTGTGGCCTTTCAGTATCTGAAAGGGACCTACAGGAAAGCTGGTGAGGGAGTTTTTAGGATGTTGGGTAGTGATATGACGGGGAAATGGAGCAACACTAGAAGTGGGTAGGTTAAGGTTGGATATTATGAAGAAGTTATTCACCATAAGGGTGGTAAAACACTGGAATAGATTGCCCAGGGAGGTGGTGGAAGCCCCATCCTTGGAGGTCTTTAAGGCCAGGCTGAATGGAGCTCTAAGCAATCTGATCCAGTGTGAGGTGTTCTCGCCCATGCTAGGGAGATTGGATCTAGATGATCCTTGAGGTCCCTTCCAGCCCTGGAATGTAAAGTGAAATGATTGCATATGCACAGTTTAAAGTCATGTTAACATTTCTTCTTTGCAAGTGTGTGTACATACACATATATACATATATATATAATTATAAATGTATTTTTTAATCAGAAATTATAATTTACATTCTCTATAAGCCCACTTACCAAAGATTTATTGTAGAAGAAACTGTATTATCAACTGCATTATGCACAGCTATTAGCTTATTGTTGGTGCTTGTTCATCAAATATTGCAAAAATATGTGACAATGTAACAATGAGAAATCACATAGGTAATTGATACTGAAGGAAACTGCACCACATAGAGGAAAAAAAGCACATACAACTCCTTCATCTTGCTCCTCAAGGAGAGGCAGCATTCATTATGTGGGCTGGCTGTAGCAGGCTTCACTCCATTTGCTGAAAAAATACAATAGTCTTGTTGGGCAGAGAAGCAAATTAGAGAACTTTAGATAAAAAAACAAATGTAGCCATTTCCACATTTCTCCAGTTTTGGTACTGCCTAAAATCAAGTTATGCAAAGATGTTGTAAAAATGATGTGGCGTGGTTAGAAGTATCAAATACAGGTTTTGGTTTGCGTTAAATCACCTTTGCATTAAACTGTTTTTTTTCTTCTTCCTTTCTAATCCCTTCTTACTTATAGTTACTAGGTAACTATAGCTACTAATAGCTTTTGAAGCTAATAGCTAACTGAAGTTACCAGCCTGAGGACCTCAGCAAGTTTCTAAGAATAAAAGGACCTTGCATCATCAAGAAAGCAATTTCAAATTCTTTGTGTGAAGTTACTACTCAGGTACTAGTCAATTCCCTCTTTGTTTTCCTTTTCCTTTTTTCCTCCTGCTTCTGTAAAAATGAGTTTTTAAATGCCATTATGGTCGGTTTAGAAGGACACTTTTCTGATAAGGAATTGTTATTTCTTCTCCCATATAGCTCTTAGGAGGCTGGCATAACTTGTTTGTTGAACAAGTGACAAGGGACTGCTGAGCAATGTTTTCCCTCTGTGAAGTCCATCCTAGTAGTCAACAAGTGGAACATTGTAAAGTTTTACTGTCACTTGTAAATGCACAGCTCCGGATTCAGCTTTTGATGGTGAAACTACAATTTCCAGGGAGGATAAGCAAAGGAAAACTAAGTGCCAGGTTATTGTGTGTTTCTGAAGGTTGTGCACGATGAAAATGCAATTACAATATGGGAAGAAATTTAACACGTTGGGTGTGATCAGTGCTCAGTAGAGCAAAGTTGTCTCAGTTAAGTTTCACACTTTTGCTGCTGGTGAAGAGGTCATAAGCAGAAACTGGAAGATTGGCAGGTGTTCAAAGAGATGATTTTGCTTTTACTAGGGAGAGGTCCCTGGCAAGGATTCTTCTCAAGAAGTAATGAAGATCAGATTTTAGTCCCATCTCTTCTAACTTCTGCCTCATGGCTCAGTCCTGCACCCCATGCTCCACATCAAGCATCCTCTGTACTACAGTCAGATTTTATCTGAATTTATGATCTCCAGAGTTTACTTAAGACCTTTTTATGTCTTTGTAGTGATGGAAAGGGACTGGCAAGATTCAAACTTATGCTTGGAGTAGTTTTCCAACTCTAAAAGCATTCATGATTTAACTAGCAAACTGACCTTCAAATAATTAAATTAGTGTCGAGGCTCTAATGGTCATAAATGCTGCAAAATATGATGAAAAAGAAAAAAAAAAAAGGCAGTAACTCACAATTTCTGATTTCTCTTTGTCTCAGACTAGTTTGAATTCCTGGCAAGTCCTTTTGTCTCTGCCATTTGGGTGTGCTGGTTTCGAAGAAAGTTTTCTCAATGAACTGCATTTTATCAACAGGGAAAAAGTAATATTTAGGAAGCTATTAAACACAGTTTCAGTAGTCTCTGAGGTGTCTGTACAGCCTAATTGTCATAAAACTGAATAAACCTATTTGGGAGTAGGGGAGAAGATTAAAGTACTTTGCAAATGGCATTAAATATTTAAAGGTGCAGGAAAAGAGAAAATGTATCATACTATTAAGAAACCTGGTGACGGACTCTTTTACAGTAACTAGATATTTGTTCATTGTCAATAAAATTGTGCCAAAGCCACCATATTCCTTCATCTAACTTCAGTTTTGGCTCACTTATTTAAATATTTTTTTCATGCAGACACAGCAATATTGACTAAATCTGGATTGTGATGGAACTTCAATGAGCTCGCAGCCTTGATGCATTTCATAGTCACCTCTTAAACAGAACAAAACAAAACCAAACCCATGAAAACCACAGCCCAATCTTTACAGTTGCAATAATTAAAAAGACCCAGAACATAACTGGAATATCCATGAATTCTTATGTTGTTAATTGTATGCCTGTCTAACCCAACAAGCTTCTCTGCTTCTGGTATTCCAGGATCCATTAGTTTATTTTCTAGATGTTCTTATTTCAAATCTGCCTCTTAAAAGCACAGTGTTCTGTTTGTGGGTAATGGAAATGAGCAACTACTGTGAGTTGCTTAAATGAAAATCCAGAAAGTTCTCTGTCTATGTGGTAGGTTGTTACATGAGCATGGAAGATCTGTTTGCATTAATCTTAAGTGACCACTGGTAGATATATAGAATATTGGCTACCTCAGTTCTAGAAGTCACTCCAGCCCAGGCCTGATATGTTCTTAAGCCTCTGTAGCTTTAAAAATTGGTACTACCAGAGTCTGTTCAAGACTTACATGCAAATCAAATTTTATTCTGCCACAAGAGCAATCAGATAGGAGGGGTTTAAATGATAATGATGATGATTTAAATCTTTACTTTCCCTAACACCTAAGCAGGGCCTGAAACTACAGTTCTCACATTTTGTTTTAAATGCAACCATCGATTCATCACTAAAAGTCTATTTGCATTTTTGATAAAAATAGATAAGAGAATTGCAATGAGGCTGTTAAAAAACTAGGTTGTATATGAAATGTGAATCTTTCAGCCTATCATTTATAGGTTTTTTTTCCCTCATGTTTTCTAAATATGATCATCTGAATATTGCTGTGACCCTTCACCGTCTCAGGTGCTTTGTGACTGTTCTTCAGTCAGATAAAAAACAATCTTTTGTTTTCCCTGCACACAGTCCTTTGCACAATGACACTTTTTTTCTTGATAGGTAGTGTTGCTAAGTATATAGCATGCAAATATTTTCCAGCCTTTGGTGTTGAATGTGCAGAAATTGCAGAAGCAAGTGCACTACTCATCTACAAATAAGATAGAAAATCTGTTCAGAAGTATGTACTTGTCAAGGACCCCTGGGCCACTCCTGGAGTGGAAAATGAAAGGACCTCTCCAAAGAGGAGGCTCAGGGGGGACCTTATTGCTCTCTACAACTACCTGAAAGGAGGTCGTAGTCAGGTAGGGGTCGATCTCTTCTCCCACGCAACCAGCGACAGAACAAGAGGACACAGCCTCAGGCTGTGCCAGGGCAGGCTTAGGCTGGATGTTCGGAAGAAGTTCTTCACAGAAAGAGTGATTGGCATTGGAATGGCTGCCCAGGGAGGTGGTGGAGTCACCATCCCTGGAGGTGTTTAAAAGGAGACTGGAGGAGGCAATCGGTGCCTCGGTTTAGTTAATTAGAAGGTGTTAGGTGATAAGTTGGACTCGATGATCTCGAAGGTCTTTTCCAACCTGGTTAGTTCTGTGATTCTGTGAAATTCTAGACATTAGAAAGGCTGATAATACTTGAAATTAAGACAGTATTTTAATACTTCATTAAAAAGCAAAAAAAAAAAAAAAATATAGGTTAGGTAGGCAGTCTTCTTCACATGTTTATGATACCTCTTGACAACCATATTGTATTTTTTTGCTCCTGGCATTCCCCAAAGTGCCACTGAAACTTAAAATTCTTTGGAGTTGTAAATTTTATAACCTTTGTGCATTAGGTAGCGATCAAAAACTCCCTGTAGTTATGTATATATGTTTCCCAAATAAAGAATTAGGATGTTCTTACTACTCTTAAAAAGAGAATAAAGTCATTCTTTTCACATTTATATGAAGGTATACATTTACAAATCTGTACATAGTATATGAAGTAACTCAGACTAAGTTAAAGCTTCTCAGCACTTTTCATTTACATGACCTTGTTCTCTGATGCTTATAATCCACTCAGCTGGTATTTTCCACACAGGGCATTTGCATTAGTAGACTTTTTTTTTCCCCCTCCTCTTTTCTATGTTTGTTATTAATTATTGTTATTTCTCCATGGTTTGTAAGCTCTTGGCCTGACACCTGTTCAAAAACACAGGAAATGTTCTTGTGCCTACGTGACTTGAAGAACTCAGTAGAGATAGTTGAAGGAAGGAGATGTTCTCCCTGGAAGACATACCTGTTGTGCTCTCTCTGAAAATCCACCCACTTCTGGGTGCCTCGAGCTGCCTGTATCTTGAAGGTCAGACTACAACAATAAAGAACAAGCCTGATGATGAACAACTGGAAAAGAAAGCACAACTGGAGTTCAGGAAGGTGAATGTAAAATGGGACAGCAAAACCAGCCTGTTTAGAGAGGATTAGCATTGACTAGCCAAAGATTGGGACCTAGAATGGGAAGTGGTAGGGATGCAACAGTTAGTAAAGGAGTGTGAAGCCCAGCAAAAGGTGGCTTGAATGGGAAGAGAGATGTGACAAGAAGGTTGCTTTCCAAAGTGAGAAAACACCAAGATGGATAGAAGAACCAAGAGCAAGGGGTGCAAACTTAACTCTTTGCTCAAGACAAACTCTCAATAATCAGCGTCAGTCTTTTTGTCCTTGTTTCCTGAAAAGCCTGCTCCTAATTTACCACACACAGCACTGATAATGGGAAAAGTAATTTACAGGAAGGATTCCCCCCTCAGACGTACTGATTCATTATATGACTCACATCTGTTAATGAAATTGTTTTCATAAAGTGCTCTATAAGGTGAAAGAATTGTGTTTACAGAAACCTATTAACAAAAACAAAATGAAGACCTAGAGATTAAGATCACAAGTATTGTCTGAACTGGGGCAAACAATCTGGAGTGCCAGAAAGTTGGGGTTTTTTTCATTCCTTTCCAGAGAAATCCTTCCTATGCATATTCCCCTGGACTAGATCTGATCTAGTTGAAGATGTCCCTGCTCACTGCAAGGGGGTTGGACTAGAGAGGTCCCTCCCAACTCAGGTGATTGTATGATTCTCTGATTCCAAATACTGTTGTGAGAGAGCAATTCAGCAAGTCATTCACAACTGCCAGACACTTGGAAGGTGAAGACCATATTGTTAAAAAGCTTGGTTTAAGTAATTCCTCACATTACATTCTGTGGCAGAGTAAAGGATGCACTCCAGCTCCTAAATATAAGTAAATAAATGTAGAATATCAAAGAAAGCAGAAAGTGTAAGCAACTCATTACCAGATCAAGCCCATCAGCTTGGCAAAGACAGAGGCTGTCCCTCACAAAGACATAGGTGATGAGTTTAGCACAGAAAAGCTTTGAAGAAAGCATTCCTTTTTAGAAAAGGAATTGCAATAATCCATGCTAATCCAGTGGATAATACAGGCCATGTTATATCACTCAAAGGACAGGCAAAAATACCATTACCAGTCATGCCAATTTAAATGGGAGATAGCTGCTTAAGCCAATATGAAATATGTGTTCAGCCTCTAGCTACTACAGGAGCAGTGGCATAGGTAATTACATGTACATGCAAATAAAAAGGCCTTAAAGCTCTTTTTGAAGAGCAATGTTGGGACTGTGTGTATATGCATATGTGAGTAAACATTAATGTAGTGTATTGGATTATGGAAATCAGTCACAGTACTGATTGAAAAATTATGTTTCCTAGGTGACCTGGAGGTTTGGTATGTGATGCTTATAACAGGTATAACAAGTTTACAGAAGAGCTGCCTGTGAAAACATAGAAATCTTTGATTACCTAATAATGGCAGTTTTCCACTTTTATTTTGGTATAGGAGTCAGAATTCTGTAGCACACAGATAGTCCATCCTGAAGGCCCCTTTGCATACCTCCTTCTCTCCTAGCCCCATCAACCACAGCATTGCTTTTAGGAGCAGAGAATGTGGGACCTCATCTCTTTCTCATCTTAGTGAAGCTTTTCACCACCACATATTACCTGCAGGTCATAGGGGTGGCAATTTGCTGTGACTGTTGTGCCATTGGAGATGGATTTTGAATGAACATAGGAAGCAGAAGAAACAGAAACGTGAGTATGAGAAAAAGCTTTTCTGTTGAACATTTCACTTAGGACAGCTTCATATAACTTAAGTTCATTTCTGCACAATCTCTGTGAAACGCTGAGTAAAAGTGACCATAGAATCATAGAATCAGTCAGGGACCACAAGGATCATCTATTTCCAACCCCTCTGCCATGGGCAGGGACACCTCACACTAGATCAGGCTGCCTAGAGCCTCATCCAGCCTGGCCTTAAAACACCTCCAGGGATGGAGCTTCCACCGCTTCCCTGGGCAACCCCATTCCAGGGTCTCACTACTCTCATGGGGAAGAACTTCATCCTAACATTTAGTCTGAATCTACTCATTTCTAGCTTTGTTCCATTCCCCCTAGTCCTATCACTACCTGACATCCTAAAATGTCCCTCCCTAGCTTTCTCGTAGCCCCCCTTAAGATATTGAAAGGCCACAATAAGGTCACCTCAGAGCCATCTTCTCTCCAAACTGAATAGCCCAAACTCCCTCGGTCTCTCCTCATAGGAGAGGTGCTCCAGCTCTCTGATCATCCTCGTGGCCCTTCTCTGGACACATTCCAGTACATTCATATCCCTCTTGTAATAGAGGCTCCAGAACTGGACACAGCACTCCAGGTGGGGTCACACCAGTGTGGAATAGAGAGAGAGGATTACTTCCCTCAACCTGCTGGCCACACTTCTCTTGATGCAGCCCAGGACCATCACAATGGCAGTCCTACAGTCTATCAATGTATTTCTTTTTTCCCTATTTCAACAGCATTTCCCAGTTTTAGATTTTCCATAGGTGTTAACCATTGTATATGCTTGGCTATGAATGAGGTTATGTTGTTGCAAATTTGCTTTTGGATACAATTCCTTGGTAAACTTCCAGACAAGACCTGTGGCAGAAATAATACCAAAGGTAGTTAGGAAAAAAAGCATAAGACTCCAGGCACCAATTGGGCCAGATTTTGAAATCCCAGCAATTTTTAACTTTGTGTTCATTAGGACAGATTCTAATGCAGGGAGAAGCTTAACCTGATCTAGGAAACCCACAAGAAACTATGTTGGCATGAGACCTGGGAAACACATTGCCTCCAACACAATTTCTGGTTTGGATTTCATTTCCCTGTTTTGGTCAGTCTGAAATCATTCCATTTTCAGAACTTTTGGTTAAATTACAATTATGCAGCTTAAAGGCACAGAGCAGGTGTATGTTTAAAGTCCACAGAGAAACTAAACCAATCCTGTGAAACACAATGCAAACACTTTTAAAGGCAAAGGTGGTTTTTTTATAGTATCTATATAATACAAATTGAAATGGCAAATTTGTTTACCTCTATCATATCCTGCAGTTATCGCACAGCATCAAAAAGGGAGTAAGCTCCTTAGATATTTTAATTGTATCTATGAACCATTTAAAATTTTTTCCATTTAACTCTGAATTTCCTGCATTAAAATGTTTGCTTTGGAAATGCTGCAGCTGTCTTTTCAAGTTACTTCAGGCTTATTTTCCTCCTAACATTTTTTGCCTGGGAATAATGGTGTGAAATTCATATCAGCCAGAATGCAGAGGAATCTAGAGATACTTTATGCACACTTATCAATAATGCATTTCTCTACATTCTTAGGGGGATCATATTTCCATAAGCAGTTGCAATTAATTCAAAGCAACTGTAAGGTGGAAAAAAAAAAAAACCCTCAAAGCCACAACAGACCCTCCCATCCCCAGGGCTCTTATCCAAATAGCTACAACCATTACAGATCAGAGCCTGCATGTTTTATGGCAGATTATAAGAATGCAGAATTGACAAATGAGTGAGCATAAATATTGTCAATGTAACTACAGACAAGAGGACCCTTCAGTTTGCTGGCTTTGGATGCTGACTTCAGTGTTTAGCTCAAGTCATGCATCCTGTTGAACAGAAACCAACTTTTCTTTACCATTGATTCTATGATTGTGTCAACCATACCGGACTCTTACAATCAAGGGGGAAAAAAAACCCACAAAACCAGCAATAACTTTCACAAGAAGGCTGTAATGGAAGGAAATTATTGAATCCATCTTCTAAGCTGATGGCACTGGGAGTAGAATGAAGTCCAGTATGTTTTTCACATGTGTGACTGCATCAAGATCACTGTCCAGCTGCAGATGAGGGCATGGGTCCACCAAATGCATAGAAGGAATTTTATTCAAGTGAATATTTGCATATAATCAGGAACTCGTGTAAAGAATTCTTTTAGCCCTTACTTTGCCATTGCAGATTCATTTATAGGCAAGTGTGACAGTGAAAAGCAAAAGCACAAAATCATATTTGTGATGTAATGTAGATTAATTGCTGAATCATTATTGCTAATATTTGTGGTATTATGTCAGAACTTCAGTATTGCACAATCCATCATTTATTTTGGCACATACAATTATACATCTTAAACACTTCAGCTGGACCTGATTAGCTGTAGTCCTATCAGAAAACACTTGGATGTTACACATGACTATATGTTAATGCTTTTTAAGAGGTAATATTGCTAATATTCTCTTTGTAATCCCGTGGCTGGAAAGATTTGAATGTTGGGGGGTTTTCCACATCTGCATGTGCAATTTATCCTGCTGGCAAACTACTGCCTTGCCTCCTGTGAAACACACCAACCTGAGAGGCAGAGTTTACATCCTAAGGTTTTCAGACTACTTCAGAGTGATTTCTAACAGTCTCACAACTTCACTTCCCAAGGACACTGTTGTGACATCCTCCAGAAACTACTGCAGTGACTTAAACCTCAGAAACAGCACGAGGCCTGACCAGCACTGCGTATTTTGAGATGCAAGGCCAGCATCAAGCAGTGGGTGAAAGCCAGTGGCACATGAAAAATCCAGTAATACAGACACAAAGTTAGAGGACTCCAGTGCAGAACTGCAGAACAATTTGGATCGGGACCTTAAAGGCATCCATCAAGAGCACGTAAACTCCAGATTAGATGTGCTTTGCAGTTGTTAATGAGGACATCTAACACCCCATGACTCTCTACAGTGTCACAGCAGAGGAGACTTCTGACTGCAAATACTCTATAGTCTCAAAATAGTTAACAGACCATGATTTCAAAACAGTCTACGATACTAGAAGAATGCAGTAATGATGATGAGGATGATGATAACAATACTACTACTACTACTAATAATAATAATATTGTAAAAGCTAGCAGATAGTTGTATGCTGTTCTGCAAAACATTCACATTCTTCTTTGCATGATCCTTGCAGTACAGTAATTTTATCAGTACATGCTACATTTGTATTCACACAAAAATACAGAATATGCTCCTTGTAAAGCAGCTAAGCCAAAACACCTATTTCTCTTCAGCAGCATTTGGTCTGAATCTCTTGATTTTATTATCACAGTAACATAATGGAGATTTTAGACTTCCACCAGAGTTTCAGTCTTTGCTCTGCACATATATTTTTCTTTGTTAAGTTTTGAATACCGTGTGAAAATGAAGAATATAAATATAGCACTAAAGGGACTAATTAAATCCAGATAGCATAGTAACTTGAGAGCATGTTGTCTAAGAAAAACAGTTTGCTAAATCACATTACTGAATAATTTAAATTTCAAGAGTTTTGTATAATCATATCTTGTGCCACTTCAAATTCCTTTGTTATCAGAGCTTAAACTGTAAAACCTTCTGCTTCTTCCACCTCTAGAGGACAATCTCCACTCATATACAGGAAATTTCAAAGTACAGCACATTTTGTTTTAAGAAGACAAAATACCTAAAATCTAAAGGTTTCAAGGACATTATTATTATTATTCAGGTAGAATAGGCTCTTATTTAGCAACAAAGCTGAATACAAACCTAATTTTTAAATTCTTTCTTGCATAGCATTTCTGCAAGTGTATTTTGAATAAAAAAGCCCTATTTTAAATTGGCTTTCTTGTCTGGTTTTAACGTGAGCATATACTGAAACAAATAGATGCCATGAGATCATGCTGTATGATAGAACTGTGTGCCATAAACATACATTTTCCCCAAAAGAAATACAACACAGTCATATAAATAAGAAGAAATACTGCTTACCTTCCTTTCTTTGAAAATATTCCCTGAAGGCAGAGTAAATCTGGTTATAAAATGAAAAATAAGCCCGAAGTGTAAAACTCACACACATACACACTGCAGATACAGTCGTCTCCATGAAGAATGCCTGTTTGTTGCCTTCTATACACGTTTCTCACTTCTCCACATTATTGTTATTATGCTACAATGACTCAAACTATGCTTAAAATATAATTCTGTCACACAGCTATAAGCATCAAAATATTGCAGAAATGGTGCTTACTGTTCCTGAAGTCATGCATCATCCTATAGGAAATTTACACCTCCGAAACAGAGATTTGTTACAACCGAGCAGATTGTGGCAAAACACTGTGCCTGGCTTGTCAGGAAAAGTTGTTACTTTCAGTGATTAGCACATATCCACAAAGCACAGTACCTTTACATTTATGTATGTGCATGTGCACCTACATACCCACAGCTAGAGAAGGAGTCGCAGCCTGTCTCCCACAACCACATGGCAATTGCTGAATAGGGGAAAAAAATCTTGTTAGTATTACACACGATCGTTTTTCTTGACCATGGCTCTGACATACATTTTTCATGTAGCACAACCAAGACGGGTGATGCTAGAAAGCATTTCTAACACAGACATGAGTAATTATTCACATAAGGCACCGAACTCATTTTGGTTTCCCCTGCGAGAGCGCAGCTACTGCAGCAGCAGTGCAGGGTCTCTCTGCTGATATTCGTTTGCTGCAGCCTTTGTGCATGAGTACACGTTATAAACAAATTAGTAGCACAATGACATTCAATACCCAACGACTAAAGAAAATCATGGAGAATCAATCAGATCATACAGCAGGCATGTAGTTTGGCTGTAAAAACATTTAACAGTAGATAGATTTCTTTTTCCCCTGTGCTGTCAAACTTAAAGGTACCAAAAGGAAGCACACTAAGGCATTTTTGTTCCACTGTGATATTGATCCAATGCCAGACGTAGTGAAACACAATGGGCACACAGTCAGCCTTGGTAAATTAGGTAAATTAGAGATCATTTGATGGTATTCTATTGTTGCTATTGTAATCACAGTAATTTTCACTGGTAATGGTGCTTCGTGATGAAGTGCGGTTCTCACAGGATAATTGTGAAAGGTATCGAAAGATTCAGGGTGTAGCATCTGGTTTTAAAAGCTCTTCACATTCAAATTGGCATTTTACTTTATCTTGAAAATTTATTAGAGATTCAGATCATGCCGGTTTAAATGGAAAGGTGAAAGCAGGGTAATTTCAATCTATGAATTATTCAGATTCAGACTGGTGAAATTGCCATCCATGAACTGATTCTCTGACAGTCTCTCTTGCAGAGCCTCCATTACGCTTGTCATTTTTATTTCTTTATCTACAATCTCTTTCTCAGTTACTGAGCTCGTCCCTTAGGGCTGTGCTTCACAAACCAAGTATTTCAAATTGGCAGTAACCTAAATGTGTTGCTGTCTCAAGTCGCAGTCTCCACAGGCTGTCTTTTCCAAATCATTAAAAACCACATCCGATGGTGTCTGTTAGGCTCTTCGATTAGATGAAATAAATAAAATTGGAAAAACAAACAAAAAAAAACCAGTAAAGAGAAGAGACCAGGGCATCATATTGAAGAAGAGTTATGCTCCTGTAACAGTCCAGCAAAAAAAGTGGTGCTTTGTGCTTGTTCCTTTGTTGTCAGTGTAACCCATTCTAGTTGCATAGCATCACGCAGAAAGAAACAACTGTTAAAGCAGGCTGACTTCATGCCCTGATTTCCAGCAGGAGCAGATAAGGATTGTATTATAGGCAGACTAATCCATGCAAAATACACACTCAGAGACCAAGCATAATAAATAGCTTCTCACAGGCAAGAAAAACAGAAGTAGTAGTAGTTGTCGTAATTGTAGTATCAGAAGAAGGAGAAGCAACTGGATAACCGAAAGGGTTTCATTCTCTCAGACTCCAACTGATACAGATTGCAATCCCAGAGACTCTCCACTTGATGGCTGGTTGTGTCATTGCTAGTCGACTGCTGCCCTGTATCCAGAAGGACTGGGACTGATTTAGGTCAGAGAGTCTGGTTTCTTGTCTGAGCTTTGCTTTAAACTGATGTAAGAAATTGCGGCAGTCTCTGTTACCAATCTATATGACTCTGGGATGCTGGCACAGCTTCGGCAGTGTGGTGCCTGCAAAGGCCCCAATTGGACAAACAGTGACAAGCGCCATCTCCTCTGTCCGACTGCTGCAGGTGTATCACTGTGGCATTAAAAAAAAAAAAAAATTCAAACAAAAACCAAAAACCACAAAAACCCTCTTATTACAAAAAGTGGGAAACCCAGGCGTTCTTCCTCAGAGGCGATTTGGGTACAGAGCTCCGAGCAGTCCCTGCTCAGCTGAAAATGCTGCCAGGCTGAAGCCAACACATCCAGGCTGCGTGTCTGTTCCTAAGCTAATACCAGGAAAATTTCCCTTGTATGAAAAAGACAAGAATAAAAAAAAAAAAAATCTATGCTGCTTTGTGCCTGGTTCTATGCGTCTGCTTTGCCGCACTGCGACTAGAAAACTGCAGCAGTAAGAGCTCTGGCAGTTGCGATAATGTAGAAAGCAGCAGCTCTGTGACACAGCAGTCAGCTGACTCACAGTGTTATCATTCAATGTCCTCTATAGAATAAGGCCAGTTTCTAAGGTAGCACCAGGAGGATGACCTTGCATATAAAAATTGGGTTAGAAGGAGTGGCAAGACTTGTGCACACCTGCAAGTGATTTTGGGGTGATGGATAGCATTATTATTGGGCACATGTAGATCTTGAGCAGTCTCTTTTCCATTCCTTCTTTATGAAACAGAACTTGTCACATATTGAGCAGTTTTCCTTCTATCATGAAATAGTCAATGTGGTCAGGTACAGCTGATGACAACAGGTGCCATTAATGACAGTGGCTATGGCACGCTCCAGAAGAAAGTAATTGGGTGAACACCTCTGATAGGCAAGTCTTAATCAGCAAGAGCATGTTTCCAAGTTCTCAGTGAGGCATCTAACTCCCTAGACTGATTTTTATGGCTCTCTGTAGCTCCCAACTAAATTCATTGGGGATACTTGTCACTTATGTCTCCAGAAAGTTGGAAGGGAAAACTTTGAAGTTGTAGCTGGGAACTGATTAAAGTTTGGAGTCAACAGGAGTCAAGTGCCTCACTGCTACTTGGACAAAAGTACCCTTGGGGAACATCAGGTACACTACTAAAAAACTTCACCATGTCTCTACCTACATAAACTATACCTAAAACTAGAGCATCTTCATCAGAAATTGCCATAAATAAACTTGCCAATCACTTGCTGAAAGAATCTGTACTATATTATGTTACCCTTGGTCAAGGACAGATCAGCTTTCACTTGCCTCAGTGGACATGCTGTACTTGCTCAAGCTGGATTTAAACTGGCTCTCACAGTTGCTACTGTAGATGGTGCATTTCAGTAAGGCACATTGTAGGTTTATTGCAAAGTACTCAGAAAGTCTTAGCCTGAACTTTAGCAACAATAAAGAATGGATGCAAGCATTACACACTGAGCTGGTATTCCCTGCAATAACTCTACTCATGCTCAATTACGTCGGCCTTAAAGTGGATATTATACAGAACCCAGCAATTTGCACCAAAATCCAATCAAACTCTAAGGAAGCCATAAAAATGGTAAAAGCTGCACTGTATCTTTAAGTTGTGATTCTGTTAGATAACACAAAGAGCAGAGCACCCATGCAAAGTCCATTGCTATATTGCTTCAGGGGGGGAAATGTCTGCTCTCATGCGTAAACAGTTAATAGACGAGTAACATAGCGACAGCCCTGTCTCTTCCTTAACCAGGTTTTATTAAAAGCCCCAAAGGCCACTACTCCTGCAATCACCAAAATCAGCACAGACATCTAGTGAGCAGATGCCTGTGTCTTCCTCCTCCCCCTTACAACCAACGAACCACATGCCTTGATTACGAGCTGAGCCTCCACAGCCCCATGCACTTGATGTTCAAGAAAGCATTTTTATTCACTGTTCTGGGATCTCTGATAGACACCAGGAAGAAGCATGAAATCATGCAAAATTTGGGAAGCAAAGGATGGCAATTTCCTGCCTTAAATGATTTGCTGAATGACTAAGTGTTGACTGTGATAACGAAGTGTCTTTTTCCGGTGAGCTCTTCTCAATGGTCTCTCTCTAGCTTCAAGATAAGCTAGGTGGCTCTTCTTCCAACAGGATTCTTTCAAGCAGCAGCTCTTCCTAAGTGAAAGATGGTCTGTAGATGGCAGAAGATGCATTTCCGCCAGTTTCAAGAGCCATGGGAGGGGAGAAGGCAGAGTGACCACTTCTTTTCCTCCACCACCAGCTCTGTGGGGCCAGCTACAGCTGTGATAATCACAAACCGGAAGATTCTCATCATTTTTCCCCCATAATCTCATTGTCTCTTTGGGGATTGGCAGAGGTGTTTCATTCTCTCAAAATCCCTTCAAGGCTTGAACATATATCTTGCAGCCTTTGCTGAGGAAAGGGTGAAGGAAGCCAGCTGGCTCTGACAGCAGTGCCCTGAGCGGTCAGTGATGTGTGAAACACAGGATGGGACATATCCACCGACAACTGTTCAGAAGCTCTCCTAAAAGCCACATTAGGATTTAGTTCCGAGACCAACTTTTCTCTGGTTTTCTGGTGTTGATGAAGGCTAATGCAATTTCCTGAAACATGTGCAGAGCTCCTTTTCTAGTCATTAACACACACATGACCCCATGAAGAAAATCCTAATTTGGTTTTCTTAAAGTCTGTTGCAGAAGGTTCAAAGTTGAGTGTTTTGATTAGTTCTCAGCTGCATATCCACTTGCGTGTAGTATATTACACTGTGCTATGTTCTTAAGTTACGAAAGCGCACTTGGACAAATTTGGGAAAAGTGACTGAAAAGATTGAGACTTTTACCTCGCTCACCACTTAATAACCCTAGGAACAGAACAGATTAAAATTTTGCCTCTTTTCTCCCCTTTTTTACTGAAATGAATGTTGCATCCAAGCCTATAAGCTGGGTGCCAAGTTTTAGCTGAACGCAATTAGAAACAGATTAAATATTAAACTGCATGCTGAAGGGCCAATGACATTAAGGGAACGCTCTCTCTTAACTGCAGCACTCCTGACAGGATGTTGTGTTAGAGCTGAATTTTTAAGGCATCACCAACTATATCTCACATATAATGTTACATTACAAACTCAAAATGTTTCACAAGTCCTTTGGATGTTGCATTGCCCCTCCCTAACATGTGCAATGCCACATTCACTAGCCTGATGTTATTGTAAAATCTCAGAGCATCGCTGCAAATTAATAAGGCTCATTTGTGTTCTGTGCTCTTACTCTGTTTCTTATGTTGGCTATAGTTTTTATTCAATGCATATACTTAAATGCTCTCTTTTTTTTTTATTTCAAATGAACCTTTTCAGGTTTGTTGTTTTTTTGTGTTTGTTGTTTTTTTGGGGTTTTTTTTGACTTGTCAGATTTTACTGATTCAAATTTTAATGCTAATATTATGTAATTAACAGGGAACATATTAATGTACAGGTTTTTCCTGTCCATTATTATTTGACCTAGATTTTTATTCCTTCCCAATGTACAAACCTTGGGGCTGTGGGTACTTAGAGTAATATACACCTATCGTGTAAGATTTTTTCAAACAGCTAGTTTTCCTCAGATTTCAGTGAAGTAGCATATTGACCACCACTCCCTGCTCCCTGTATCTTCAATAAGCATCACGAAAGTCAATGCTACTGGAAGAAAAGAAAATCCAAAACTCTTCTTTTTCTTCAACAAAATTTTCAAAGGAACTGACTTTAAAAAAAAAAACAAAACCACTTTTGGGACTCAGACTTAAGACAGAATTAAACTTTTACAAGCTGCTCTGAGAAGACTAACTGGGACAGAATCCTGGGGCAGTCATGGTCTGCAGGCCATTAGCAGCTTTGAATCAGCCAGAGCAGCTGACCTGAGTTGGCTACAGATGCATCCCAGACCATAAATGTCATCCTCAGTATAAAGGGGTAAATTTGCTGAGGATGGGGGCCTCCTCTTGCTTCTTTCCATCCCTGAAGGGGTTTGCTCATTATTCTGCTCCCAAGGACTGCCTTCCTGTTTATTGTGACCACTATGCATTTACTGGGTGAAGTACAACTATGTTCATTTCAACCCAGGGATGTCCTCTCCTTTTCCTGATCCCCCTTCTCTGTCACCTAATGACCCCTCCTAACTGAGAACTGCCATAGTTTAGCCCCAGATACAGGCTACACATAGACACAAGGGCTAATTAAAAATATAACTTGTCACAGAAGTGAAAGAGAATCCTCTGTATTTCCCAATCCTGCTTCTGCAAATCCTTCCTGCTGAAACAGCTGAATCAGAACAAATTGCTTGTGTGCAAGTTATTTCAGCCATATGGTGAAAGAAAAAAAGAGCCTTGTGCCTCCTCAGCTATATAGTAAATAGGAACTACCTCCATGTGGTTTTACACACTTTTATAGCTAATGTGGAGACCTACAAGTAAAATCAGGGACATTAAGTGAACTTGTAAGTCTCCCCTCCCTCTGGGATTTAAGGCTTATAATCTATTACAAAGCTGATATTCAACCTGGTAGATATAGACAGATGGATGGATGGATGGATAGATGGATAGCAAGCAATGCTGATTATTCTGCTATGAATACCTTTTTCATTCAAATGATTAAAACAAACAAAACTAACTGTGAAAAACAGAACAAAATGGCAATATGCATAAACCATTAATAACAACATGGACATTTTTTGATCCAAAGAGCAAGAGGATCACTCACTGCACAAGGTTGGTGAATCGGATGCGACAGGAATGTCAGTAAAGGACAGGCACAAAAGTGACATCTTGTTGTCTGTGGCACATCATTGGTGTCAGTCACTAATGATCTCCTTGACGTGTTGAGTACATAGCTCAGATTGTATCAACATTAATTCCTTTTTTTCTATCATTATTAATAGAAGTCAGTTAAAACTTTCTGTGATAGAAACCAAGGCTTGTGCAATGGAGAGGTTGCTTATCTTCAGGAAGATCACAATTACATGTTTGACCTTATTTGGAAGTGACACTTGATAAATCTGGGATAATTAATCATGGAATAATCTACAAGATTATCCATTTGGGGCCTCTGACTTTCCAGCTTTTGTTTGCACTTCAGATGATATTTCTGTTTGCTGGGAAAGACTGCAGTAATGCCACAGATGAATGAGGAAACAATCTTGGAGAGAAATAAAAAGTTTAAAATATGGCATAAAGTAGGGGAAGCTCTATAAAAGGACAAAACTGACTGAGTGCACTGAATGTATTGGCCAAATGCAGCAATCTGCAGATAAAAAGCCATCAATCTGCTACAGCCCACCCAGAAACCTGAAATCCTACCCAAATTTTCAGGACCCTAATCCTCTAATAAAAACAATTCACACCTAATCCAGACTACCAAACTCTCATCAATGTTTACAGTGTAGTGTATTTTTCTGTGTTTGATACATATGATTTTATTTTGAATTGCCACGCTCCTAACAGATGCTGCTTCAACAACTGACATTGCTTAGATTAGAAAAGAAATCAAATTGTTCATTCAAAACATTAAAATACACCCATCTAAAAATAAAAACTTGAATTAAAAATTGCAAACAGAAACAAGCAACCAGGGAAGTGCTAAAGTAAATGCAATCAATTCCAGACTTAAAACACCCTTCCCACACTCACACCTCCCCTTTCCACTACTGGGTGGTCATGGACTTGTGGCGGTTACTAGTGGTTTTCTTTTAAGTCACTCCAGACTTCTATTTTCACTCACTTAAAAATGGGAAGAAACAGAGCCATTGACTTAAATTTCTGTGTGCTCTGCACTGAGTTTCAAAATCTGTCCCTAAGGAAGCAGGCTCCTGAAATAGTGGTGGAGTCTTCCTAAGGGGTGGAGCAGTAGGAGTCTAGGAGAGACTTGGGAGCCAGGAGAACTTGGGTTAAAAATCTCTGTTATCCCTCAAGATGGAACTTGATTGCTTTATAGAGGACAGTACATGATATACAGACTGTGACAGGCTGGGCTAGGCTCCCATTCATTAGTGAATGATGTAGCCCATCAGCAGCTGAATGATAGAACGAAACAGTTGATGCCAATCACCAGGTATTAGCGCTGTATAAATTTCTGGGGTTTTACTTGGTACTAACTAACTACCACAAAGCAGTGTGACATTAATCTGTGGTAGACATTAGGTGCACATTTGGAGCATGTCTTCCAGGTCACAGTAATCCAACTGAAGCCAATTGGGTGCTGCAAAAGAGCTCTGTGATCAGCAGGGTAATGGAATATGCTCTTTCAAGTACATCCTGATCCAAGCGGAAGTGATAGCAGAGCCACAGACAAAGACTTTCTTCCCATCTATGGTCAGTAGTAAAACTGAACTGTAAAGTAAAAGTGAAACAGCCACTGAGGATCTGCCATTTTGGACTCTACTCCCATGGCAACCTTCACCCACAGTCAGCCCACAATGAGGCCCCATGTGATATGAAACTTCTGATACACCCCCCCCCTCCAAAAAAATCAACACATAGAAGTCTGTGTAAAATTAATGAATCTGTGTAGGAATATTTGGATAATATTACATGGGCTGGTGTAACTAAATAATTAACAGTTACTGATTTTTTTTTTTCCTGTTCCTATTCAGTTATTAAATAAGCACTTTAAAAGCTATTGCATTTCTTCTCACCTACCTTTCACCTCCTCATGCTACAGCTCTGGCATCTGCATGGCCTATTTACTTTTCCTGTCCTCATGCATAATTGTGACAGTCTGACCTCTCCTATCTAGAAGGGCAAGAGCTCAGCTTTGTGTCCCACCCATCCAGGTGTGTTGATTGGGCAAGTCCCAGCTTGAAGTTCTCCTCACATGTATGCAGTGAAAAGTTCAGAGTCTAAATACCATGTCTTGCAGAGCATCAAAACAATCACCTAGCTGTGAGGCAGCAAGGAGCTAATCCGCATCTCTTCTGAGGAAGAGACCAGAGTCAAAAGAGTATGCCCTGAGGGCCCAGCTTGGCTGCAGGCAAATTGATTGCAGTCTCCTGCACAATCCTCCTCTCTGGGCACAGGGCTTCCCATACCCTGGATGTCAGCTTGGCTTTCCTAACACTAAAATATGTATTTTTATAATGAGATTTAGCAAACTTTCTCTGCAAATAAGTAGGTAGGCCAATAAATCAAAATGTAATGCAGGCTTCGTGTTTGGTCTGCTGGGATCTGTGAAGCTGTGGCAATGCAGTCACTTACTTGCAACTAACCAAATCATAAGTTTGTTTGTTAGCTTAATGGAAACCATTTTACATGCAGATTTACAACTTGTTTTAGTGTTGAACTCTAAGAGTACTCGCATTTATATACCACTTTTATACTACATACAGCATAGTTCACTCTCCTGAAGCTGTCAAGTTACTTATAGAATATTCTTACTCAGAATTAAGATGATTAAAACTGGTTTTAGTATAGCTGCTGAAGTCAACCAGTATGATTTAGGGTTTTTTAATTGCATATGCATAAGAGAAGGTAGTGTACATAAGCTCCTGTATAAAGGAATAAACATTTCTTTTGTGCAAGTGCACCAGAAGGTAACATCTAAAGGACCACCTTCTATGCATGGTGCCTGGGTAACAACGTGCCCACACACACAAACAAGTTCAGACTTGTGCACCCAGCGCACTGCAGGCTGCTTTGCAGATAAGGATGATCCTCACACTCTATCATCCTGCACCTAGGAACTTTTCACATGTTTTGGTGGGGGTAAACCACATTTACATTTCACGCTAAGACACAAGTGCAAGCAGGCAGACTCATTACGCTCTCTTGATACAGGACAAGCAAACTGCCAACTGCAAGGTCTGGGGTGGGGGATGTATCTGTGGAAATACTACCCTTGACTTACCCAGTCTCTTGTGCTTTGTTTTTCTTTGGCATCTGCTGTTGGGAAGCCGGAAGCTGTGCCTGATGGACTCTCACACACTCAGAGGAACTCTTAACGCAATTATATTAAGTACATAGCAAGCACATGTCACTTAGCAGATGTGCATTTAAATCCACAGCTCTTTCACAAGCCATATGAAAGTGCTTCACAGTCACAGAGCTTAAGGACTACTACTTTGCTGTAAATTTTCAACACCATTCTCTTTCAAGACTTCTGTAGTTTAATATGGCCCTTGAAAATTACTCATTTCTCCTTCTATCTGCAAGTCAAATACAGCTCAATTGAAAAGAAAACATAATCTTTCTGTCTCCTTAGGGGAAATAAAAATGTCCTATTCTGCTTTGAAACCTAAAAAGAATGACAGTGGTCATTTCTTCCCATTGGCTTAACAGGCCCAGAATTTTAGTGTGCAGTAGCTCCTTTGCTCTACAGTCCAAGGACAGAAATCGTCTCTTTGTCTATCCATTTCTATGTGCCTTTGACACAACACAAACTGCAGCATATCTCTGTGATCTTGTCTGAAACTACAAAATACTAATATGCTAAACAACAATAATGAATGATTTAAAAAAACCAAACCCCCCCCCCCCTAAAAAACAAAATCAGCAAATGAAGCTCAACCAGTTCTGCTAGTTGAGCTATTAGATGCAATTAACATGTGTTGAATGTATCCCTTTTTCCTTTCTGGAACAGTTGGAAAAAATGAACAAAATGGCTTCAAAAGCAACAGAAGCCTCAATTCACAATTAAAAAAAAAAAATCATTTTACCATGTTTAAAAACACATGCTTAAAATATGTCTTAAAACATTTTTCTGGAAAGAGGCTTCTCTCATCTCTGTCCATCTTTTTTTCTGAAAGTTAATTCACATTTCTCTATCTTATTATTAATAAACCACATGATTTTGTTTCTGCTATCAATGGACTAATTCCCCTACAGCTGAAACACAACAGTTACAGCCCTGGCAGGCTGGCACATCCACATGGACTGGCAGAGGGAGGGGCTGCTGATACAAGGCTTTGACCATTTGAAAATGGAATGGGATTTTTGTTTTCCCATTTGATCTTCTTAGCTCCATGGGCCTTGAGGAAGTTACTGGTCAGTGAGTTTGCTCTGAGAGTAGAACTAGAGACTGACATTCTAAGTCTGAAATCTCATATGCATCTACAAAAGGATTAACAACATTGTGTATATTTACTGTATTATGAAATTAATCATAATCCATATGAAAATGTGATACCAGTGTTTCTAAATGGTATTACAAAATTCATCTTAATCTGTGTAAAAATAAGTGATTCAAATACTTGTGAATTAACAGTGAAATGCTGTTTTTCTTATTTTTGTTGTTGCAAAACATGAATCTCCTCAGGCTGAAATGTTTCATGGCACACATCCAGCTATGGCTGGCATTTTAATAAAAAGTTTTGCTTAAGTCCATTTTGATATTGTGACCAAGGAAGAACATGTCTTGTCCACATGAGCAGCACCTCCACATTTTGCAAGCAAAATTTCCCTCTGTTGGGGAAATTGCTTTGTTGAAGCATGGCCTGGAAATCTGATAAGCTGAGGAACTGCATTGTTGTGAAAATTTGCCATAGTCTGACCAAATTATGAATTTCTGAAATAGTGAAATTCATATGTGTTTGAGGTTTAAGGCCTGCCATTCAGTGTTTTGCAAAATTAGGAGCTGGCCACCACACTCTGTCTGCCCCACCTCCAATGAGACTGATGGTATTTCATTCTCATGCAGCTTTGGATATGTGGCTGGTGTATGCCCACAAGATGCCAAGGAAAGCACAATCCAAACTGGAGCTACAGGGTTTACCTGTACTTGCACTTCTTGACCATTGAAGGCTGCTACAATACCAAGATCAGCATCGTACAGTCTGGCAGGAGAAAATATTTTTTCCCTATATATTCAGAATGTATATTTTAAGTAAATACATGCAAAAAGTGTTTTTACAGAATGCTAAACTTAGGGTTAAAATTGAAGATATGCTTTACTAGTATACTCTAAAGACTTCAGGGCTGACATTTTAAATTATGTTTTAAATAGTCCTGTTCTCTCCACATAATTTCATTGTATGGAATGTTGCTTTGATAATTATTTCTCAATTTGTTCATAGCTGTTTTACAGCTATTTAATCTTTTCAGAACCCTATTCTTAGCTTAGCTGTTTTAGAGCTGTTTGCCCTGTTTGCTGTTTATTTTAATTAGGCAGAAGTCCAATCCCCTCTCCACCTTTAGTCTGCCCAAATAAAGAAGTCAATACAATGTATTGACAATGTAAGGAGTTTTAGCCTCCTTACATACATCAAATTTCTATGGTCCTTTAGAGAGTAACTATACTAGTCTGAATGTATCTTCCCCAAAAATGGATGACTAGTATCTGAGGTTTTTTACTAGTTTCTTACCAGGTACTTTTACAGCATTATTAACTCTGTTAAAAGAAACAAATAACCAAAGAAAAAACAAACAAACAAAAAAACCCAACCAAACACCACCAAAAAAACCCCAAAACCCAACCCACACAAAAAAAAAACCAAACCAAAAAACCCACCCTAAACTCATTTTAAAATCATTATGATTTCTGAAATTATTAAATTTGTTACTTTCTGTGCCTGCAACACCTTGATGAATTTTAATCTTGCTGTGATAGGCTTGTATGTCCAGACTGCTCCATCTGCCTTTGTCATTTGTAGCTATTGTGCACTTAAACCACAGCAGCGATGGACTTGCACTTTGTACTTCCTTATCCCATTTCTCCTGCCACATTCATATGGTAATCCAGTTCTCCTTGTATGCTATCCAGATCCTTCTCTCTATTAGCAGTCTGTCTGTTTTTATTTACTATTTTCTTTAGTGATTTGGAAAACATTAGGGAGATCTGCTCTTAAGACAATGTCAAGATCGATCCTTGTACGACTTCACTTCAAGCTTCCCTCTGGCCCAAACCTCTCTTCAGCAGCCCCCGGAGCTTATCTTCCTGACCTTGTGCCTCATTAACCTCACAAACACTAAGAAGTTCCCCATCTTCTCCAGTTCAATTAATAATTTCCTATGTGGCACTTTATCAAATACTTAACTGACCTCTAAATACTTCTTTCTGCTTTTCCAGATAACTTTTTTTTAATCTTATCTAATGTAGCTTTAGAGTTACTCAGCGACAATACACCTTTTGTAAAGCCAAGAGCATGTTCAGCCCATCTACCGTTTACTTCCATCAGTACATTATAGTGCCTGAACTGATGAGGATCAAAGATATTTCTTTTTACCACTAACCTAATTTTATTTAGAAAACTCTATTATTATTAATAGTACCAAAGGTACCAATGGTATAATTTATCCCTTCAGCATATCATAGTTTTAAACATGTAAGTGCCAAAACAAAGATTTTTCTTCATTCCCATGGCTCACCTTGTCTTTCCCTGCCTGAGTCTATTTCCAGGAGAAAACTTTTGCTAACAACATGAAGTTTGAAGCATAAAGAGAAGAGCCCTGCAGTGGTATATCTGTGATGTTTGTTATATTTTATAGACCAATGAAAACCATGCTTTCTCTTACATGCCACCAATAGATGATGCAGGGTCCGTGAGGAATGGTCTCTCTTGAACAGGTTTGTCATGAATGGAAAGTAAAGTTCCTGCATCCTGCAACTACCAGCACTCACTTCCCTCAGCTGAGGCTAATGTTTAAGTTTATGCTCATTTATTTCAGAGACAGCATCTGAGACTGCTTTCATTCTGTTCAAGACTTGAAGTCTAGGTATCTCTTAATAGATTAAGGAAGGAAAGATCTTTACTTACCTCTGTTCATAAGCTTCCCCAACAAGTCAAGAGCCAGATTACTTCTCAAATCTAAATGCTGTACTTCAACAGAACAGTCCTTTAAAGAGAAAGAAAGAAAAAAAAAAAAAAAAAAAAGGAAGGGGTAGGGGGGATGAGGGGGTGTGGAACCAGTTGTGTTTGCTTGCTCTGAAGTCTGCCAGAACACAGGTTTTGTAATATATTCTGAGCTGGATATGCTCACCTGTAGACTGTCAGGAGTAATTACTACTTGGGTGTCTGAACTGTCATTATTAAAGTAATGGTGTGCATAGTCATTTGAAAGCAAAACTAATCCAACTCCATTTCAAGTTCTAAACTGGCAAATTTGCAGAAAGCACTCAGACTGACTTGAGAAGATTACTGTGCATATAAGTAATTTAAGTTCTGAACTGATGAACTTCCAGGGCCAAAACACCCCTGTGTACCTATAGCAAAAGTCCAAAGTCTCATGGCACAGGAAAGCCAGGAGAGTTCAAGGTCACTGCTGCCACTACAATGGAATAAGGGCTTTGAGGACAGACTAAATGATATTACACTATAGGAAAGTAAAAACAAAATAAAGCACTCCCTAGAAAATGCATCAGATTAGGTAGTCTTACGAAACATGGTCTTACATTAGAATGTTGCCCACAATCAAGTAGCAATAGAAGAGATGTGAAGTGGGTGATAAGCACTTCAGTACCTAGCGGTTTGTTCTGCATTTAGATCCAGAAGGGGGAAAACAGCCCCACTTTTCTCAGACGTTGCACCCATTTCAGCTGTGCACTCACCTGTGCTTCTGAAGAAAATTGTATGCATCCTGCCCTAAGACTAAATCTTCCTGCAGTGGATTACTTTTTGCTAAATCTTCACTCTCAGCTGTATACAATAGAGTAAGGAAGTGCATATAATTCTGATTTCCAGAGACCTGTGACAGCACCTGAAGCTCAGCATTTGCTTGGCAAACAGCTGGAAGGTTTTTGCTCTCTTTGCTTTTGCTATGGTTTTTAAAACCATAACCAGGATCAAAATCTGCGGTTCTATTCTCTTTATTTCTTTTTTGTTAAACCCACTTACATGTGCAACTTCATTACTTTTAAGAGCATTTGACTTACATTGACACGTGCTGTACTCTTTACTATTAAGATTCCTTTTGTTGGGAAGCAGATTTGAAGATATATGTAAAAAAAATATGTATAAGCATCTAAGGCACAGAGACATTATTACCATATTGCTCTTTATCTTGGTCTTAAGTGAAAGCAAAAAATGACACAACCAAGACTGTCAGTCCATTACAAAAACTGGAAAAGACTAACTGATGAGGATCCTATACATTTATTTTAAAGAGGCTTTTAATTTTATATTAGAATATCATAGAATCATAGAACTGTTTCAGTTGGAAAAGACCTCTAAAATCATCAAGTCCAACTGTCAATGGAGAGCTTTTGAGGTTGTGAGGTTAGTTTACTGGAGTGTATTTATATATATACCTATATATGCATGTATGTATGTAAATATATATATATATATATATATGTGTGTGTGTGTGTGTATGTGTCCACCATGTTGAGCCCTATATGTGTCCACAGTGTGAATCTAAGATAATTTAATACTTATTTTTTAATTAACACTATTTAAAATTAAGTTTATACAGATTTTAAGATTATAATATTATATAATATTATCATATATAATTAGCACTTTACAGTGTTTGATTATTTGGAAGAGCAGATAGTGAATCCCCCACATGCTTGGATGGAACTAGACAGGCAAACTGAGTGCTTATCAAGGATAGATCTTTCTTTAAAAGAACAAACAAACAAGAAAACCAAAATACTACAATAATTTATACTCTACAAATAATTAGTGTTCTACTTTAGATTAGAAACCCAGAGAGCAAATGTATGGTTTTAAAGTTTCTAAATCCCTAGACAAAGTGGCTCAAATGAAAACAAAATGTGTTCTCTGAAAGATACTTTCATTTTTCTTCTTAAGTAGCACAAACTAAATAATAAAAAAGCCACACATACAAAAAATACATATAAATTCAACACCTACAACATTCTACAAATCATTTCTGCAGCCTCAAAGCAGGATAAAAGGAAATAAAGATACTTCATGGTTGGTAACCTATTAACTGACACCAACTGTTGCAGCTGTGAATAAAACAAATGCATGATAAGATTAGATATGTTGATTGCACCTGGCCATCTGTAAATTGCTGCTTACCATAAGAATCACATGCTTTCTACTAGTCACTATGATAAATGCAGAGTAACTGTTGTTGGTGTTGGGGTTTTTTTGCCTTTGGTAAATAATAGATGAAATAATAAGGAAAAAATTGTATGCAGCAGATTTATTTTACTAGTCTGTGCAAAGTTTGCCCTGACGTTTTTTCTGCTTCGAAAGACAGAAGGAGTAAGTTGAATAAATGAGACTGTATCTCATTGGTGTGGACAGCACAAGTCATCTAAATGTGTTTGTTTCAGATAGAGAGAGAAAAAGCACTCTGTAATGAAATTGCCTTTAGGACTGCAAAGACCTTGCAAGACTTTCCATGGTGTTGAATAAAACTACAATATAAATATAAGTTAACATAGCAACAGCTACGGCACTCCCTTGTTTCCCCTTGAGAGTATCACTAACAGCTCCCCTAATATTTAGGCTAGGGAAAAAAAAAAAAGAAGGAAAAAAAAAACAAAAAAAGAAAGAAAAAATAAACACAAATAAGAGGAAGCTCATTGCATGCATAGCATTCAGGTGGTGCTTTTCCTACTTATGAGCAGGGATTAAAATGCTGGCAAGCAGAGGGCAGCTGCGAAGAGTGGCATGGGACTGTCGCACAGATCAAGGCAGACAAAATTCTGGCATCCCCCAAAAAAGCAGCAGCCACCCCTGAGAGCTGTTCTCCCACTCCCCACATTGCTGCTGGGGTAGGCATCTCCCTAGGAAGGCAGCAAACCTGTTTCAATCCAGGGAGCACACTGAGGGATGGGCAGTGCCTGCTCCTCTGCAATGAAGCAGTGCCATGAGCTGGTGGGCAACTGACTGCTGCTCCTGGGCACAGGACAGTGGAGTACCGTTCCCCAGATCAGCAGGAAGTTTTCCAGGTTTATGGTGGGAGGATGCAACTGAGCACTGCTGCTCAAGAAGCAGCTGAAGGATCTCCAGCCCTGGGTAGACTTTGCAGTTGTGCCACTGGACTCCGTAGCAGCAAGTCAATCTGCGGAATTAAAAAAAAAAAAGGGTGGTAAATAAAGAGGTCTTTGAATATGGGAGGTTGATTTTTTACTTCAGCAAGATACTATCCTCTACTGCATTAACTAAACCTGGAAAACTGCTCTACCATCTTTCTAAAAATGTACCTGTGCTATTTCTCCTTGTTACAAATGACAGTGTCAGCTACACAAGTCTCTCATGTGAGTAATGACATAGCAGATGCAGACAATTTATGTACGCAGGCAATACTACACCTCTCATTAAATAACAGATTCCACTGCTCCTGTCAGTGTGTGCCGTTGTCCTCTGTTCCAAAAGAAGAACAATTGCAGGCAAAAATTTGTAAATACTATCAAATGTCTGGGTTGAAGGCTCACCGTAGCTGTGAGATAGTTGGGTGTCAGATATCCCTTTGTGGTTGGATTTGCTTAGAAATCTGTGAACAATCCAAAGAGCAGTCAGACACCACTTCTGCTCCCCTAGTTTGCACCAATTTGGGCATTATGTGTTGTGCTTTGTCTGAGAAGCAGCTTCAAGACTATTGGACACCAGGATGTACAGCAGCATGCATTTTGAAACCTCAGTTACTGAATATTGTTATATATGATTACAAAATACATCAGCATATATCTATGTAAGAATAGCAGAGCTTCTCCCATCTATAGGAATAAAGATAGTAGTATATTTCTAGAATAAGAAAATAGAAGACCAAAAATAGATTACTTAAGAAAGTTTAAGTGATGGATTATTTTTATCTTTATCAGTTGTAGCAAATTCATCTCTCACTTGCTCCATGTGATTCTAAAGATGAAATCATAAGTTTCCTGCAGGCAAATGTTTGCAAGGTTGGACTGAATGTGAGTAATGCATTGGACGAATGTTGTTTAAATTGTGTGTGATTAAATCTTTGTGTGATTAAAAATGAATCAGTGCAGAAGTCATACTAGGGCAACACTGGGGCTGAGAACACAGAAGCAGAAAGTTCAGGACAAAGCTATGGATTGGTGAAGTTATGCAAAGGAGATGAAAATCTGGTGGTGTCTGCCTTGCAAAGCCTTCCTCCCCAGAAGCTGGGAGCAGAGCTGTGCACAGAAGAGCAGTGGGACAAGGGCAGGACAGGGCATACCTGCACCACAGCCTTTTCCCAGCTGCTGTACAAATACCTTGGAGAACTGGAGCCACTTTTGAATCATAGTTGATGGGACATACAGATCAAGGATGAAAACCTAAAAATTTGTTGTTCCTTGTGCCTAAGACAATTCTTTTACAGTTAGCTTACATATTTTTACACTACACCATAGTCTGCAGTGTACCCATTTCCTTAAAAAGTGTCTTTTTTTTTTTTTTTTTTAAAGTATCTATTTCTATAGGAGCTTGAACTTGTGTCTTTTTGAGCCCTGTAGTCTACATATAGCTTTTTCCCTGGTGGTTTCACTACTTGTTTCTGCCAGTGATTTTTTTTTTCCCTTTTACACATCCAGGGAGAAAAGGTCATGCACAGGAGTTTTCAGTACAGTGCTTGTTCACATGCATGTGCTCATATTAACAACATGCTGTGGTGCTTCTGAGATGTTCCTTGACAGTCATACACCTGTAGAATGAGCATTACTTCCCTACCAGGTATAAGACATGCAAGGTGCAGTCTTGTATCCTGGAAACTTCCACCCCCTATGAAACATCTCCATGTCAACCACGTAATTCCCCTGCCACACCAGGAGAGGCATGGGGATGTACTTGGTGTCACAGGTGGGAGAGCATGAGGAAAACCATATGATCAGCATTGAGACAAAGTGCGTGACTTAACCTCCACATTGGGCAGCTGCTGTTTATTCTAGTCCTGAGGTTAAAACAGTCTGTGTGTGGGTGTATTGCAGCAGCCACCCACAGGCACTGTTAACTTCTGCACTGGAGTCTCCACAAAAAACAGTAAGAAGTAAATCTCAGGCTCTAGGTGGAAATAGATGCAATGAAGTCTGAACAGAGTTAGTCTAATTCCCAACTTTCTGTATTATCTGGGAGATACTTGGTTTGTATGACTATTTAAAAGCATCTTATTTTGTATCTAATTGTGTAACATTGATAATTATGAGCAGACTATTAAATTGGAGAAGTCACCCATGGTCAGGCAGTAAGAACAGACTAACTGGATGTGCATAGTCTTTCCCAAATACAGGGATATTTTCTACTATATCAACAACATTTGTACCTCAGATTTCAAAGGGAGTCCTGAGAAAACAAACTTAAGGGCCATTTAACAGATAATCTTTTTATGGAAGAGTTTGACAGCAGCAGTGCACTATTTCTCACATTTTTCAACTACTATATTTATAATCACACAATTACTATATACTAGTATACTCTTATACAATAGTCAATAAATCAGCACTTTTATAAAATGAAATTAAACGACTCAGGATTTTTTAAAATTAATTTCTGATACTTAGGTAAAACAACAGACTTTGTATATCAGTGAAGCATCAGCTGAGGATTCAAATTTTTGCATAATACATGGAACATGCCTGATTCTTGAACTATGAAACAGTCTGTAGTATTCTACCCTCCTGAGGTTCCATACAATTTGTTATTTCTGAAAGCAGTTAATCAAACTTAAAGACAGACTCTAAGCAATGCAAGTTCAGACATCCTGCCTCACTAGAGCACACCTGCACATTGAGATTACTTATACATGCACTTGAGTGTATCAGTGTTACATGGGGCAGTGTAGAACTTTAACACTTTTTTTTTCTCAAATTCTACTTAAAATAGTACAGTTGTTAGAGAAAACAAGCTTTTGAAGTATTTTTAAATGAATATTCATATTTAGTATTAAACCAGTAACCTTATTCTGCACAAGCAGGCAAGGCAGGTGACAAAGATTGTAGAACAGACCCTGGCAAGTATAGAACAGTATCATTTGAGCAACCTATTCAGAACAGAGTAAATAAATAAGTAAATCTTTACTAATTGTCACACCAGCATCATCACTTAGAACAATTACATGGAAGAAAATCAGGAAGAAAGCCAGACTTGTACTCGCCCTGAGCACAAAAGGAAAAAAACTGGTAAGAAGACTACTTCTTTCTCTCACTCATTTTAGATTACAATATACTTCTCCTCTTCCTACCAGCACCTGTTGCTTCTTCTTTGACCTGTGCAGCAGAAACACCAAATCAGCAAAATTAAGTAAAACTGTCTTGGCGGAAATTAATCTGTTATATCTGAAGACTACAGGGCTGAATGAGGGAGGGAGTGAGTTCTTGAGTACAAAGACAACTTTATGCCAAAAAAAAAAAAAAAAAAA
>WBNM01042860.1:163787-292720 GCA_013399055.1 Ramphastos sulfuratus
AGAAAAAAAAATCATTGTCAAAATCTGAAATATCAGAAAGAGACAGGCCACTCTTAAGACCAATCGTAATGGTATGACATCGCTGGTTTCAGTCACAGCTATTTCTATGCCTCAGAAGATGCTAAAATTAAAGACATTTTAAATAATCATAGTTATTACCTCCACTATTATGTTCTGAACAGTAACAGCACTATTTGATGACAGGCTCTTCTGGAGTCTTTACAGAAAGACTCCAGAAAGCTTATACACTAACCCTGGATCTGCCTAGACGACAGTTCTCTGGTGAGTCAAAAGCCAAGTGCTGCTCCAGAGCTTGTCTACCTCTGCCAGAAACATCTTAGAGCACACACATAACTTCAGCTGTCCTCAGGTTGCTGAAATAATTTTCTGTACTTAGAGTTGTATCCTGTGGTTAAGTGTCCATGAATAACAACGGAGTTTACCAAAAAAATTTATAATTATCACAACTAGATCCTATGCAAGACCTTTTTTTTTCTTAATTACTCTGAATATATCACTCAAGAAATAGTTCCACAAGAAACAAGTTAGAAAACGCTAAGACATTCATTTTAGAAGAACTCTTCTCCTATGTGCACAGAGATTACCTTGTGCCTCCTTTCCAGGAATACTGAATATAAGCCACATTTTGCTTAACACAAGAAGTCATTCTTATGCTGAATTAAAAAGCAGTGTCCTACTAAATGATCTTTCAAAAGAATGCAAAGTAATTAAATGCACAGTGGCTTTGTAGCTCCATCTTATCAATTATGCTAAAATCTGTGTGACATCATGATGTTGTGGAAGTGGGCAGAAATATTACTTCATTCTTGGTACCACGTGGGCTTCTGCTGAACTGTCGTTTTGCAGCTGTTTGCTCATTTGTAGAGATGACAGGAAAAGATGAGCTGAATGTTATGAGACCAGTAGCAATAAGGTTGTAGAAGGCATGAAAAGGCGAGAGCAAGCAGGAAGGATGCATGCAGATGGCTGGGAGGGAGCATAACAGACCAAACAGAAGAGCACATTCAGAAAGCGCGGTGGTCTGAAGGAGCAAGGCACTCCTTTCCTAATCCTCTACAGGGAGAAAGGCTGAGCCCTGCCAGAGGGCTGGTTGCAGGCACAGACCAGCCACTGGCTTTCCTTTTGGGCTACCCTTCATGGGGTGGCCTTCACAGCAGCTGCAGCTCATGAATATGCAATCTGCTGCTATATATGCAGCAGACCAGGAATTCCTCTTCAACCTTGTGGTTGTGTTTCTTTCCACTTTGTAGAAAAGGCTTGCCAAAACATCTTTAAAAATTAAGTAAAAGCTTTTCTATTAAAGTCTTCTCCTTTTTAATTTAAAAAGTTTACTAAATTTTATAGGATTGGATAATCCTGCTCTGGCAGGGGGATTGAACTCAATGATCTTTCAAGATCCCTTCTAACCCCTAGCATTCTGTGATTCTGTGAAGTGTTGCAGCTCTCCTTTTAAGTAAAAGCAAGCAACGTGTTTTCCAATAGTAGGTTGTTGGGTTTGTTTGCTTTTTGTTTTTTTTTAAGAGGGATTTTTGAACTTGTGTTATTCTTAAAGAACAAGTTGAATCTTAAAACATCACCAAAGTGGATAAAGGATAGAAAGAATTATCATACTTTTTCATTAAAAATTTCTGGAGCAGTGTTTCTGCCTCCCCAAACCAAACATTTCCATATAAGTGATTAATATCTGAATTAATATAAATATGCATATTCAGATGGCTTCTTACCTACTTGATGTATTAAATGAACTAGAGAGTCTTGGTGTTCTAACAAGCATGGGGTATCTGTGTAAAGGCTTATATTCAAGTAAAATGTAAGTGAACATACACTTGTAGGAAACAAGACAATACAACTTTAGGCAACAGATTTTCACTCCTAAGTAAGTAATATCCTCTATAAAACGCTTCCCAGTAATAAAAGTTCTCCACAAAGCTGCCAGGGAGAGTTCAAAGTGTTTATGAATCATGTTGAATAGGGTACATAGTGAGTCGCAGTGATGCAATTGTACAATGGAGTTTTCTTCTTGCAAACAGGATGAAGAAGGAGTGCCCACTTTCATGTCTCAGTTTACACCTCCAATCCTTAAATATGCTCTTCTTTGATCATGAAAATCCACTACCATCATGTTATTTTAAAAACCAGGGCTTTTTTTCCTACTTCCCCCCCCCCCCCCTTAATGGCAAGTATCTCATCAACAGTTTTCCTTGGGTGAAAATAGAGAACAGAAATGTAATGAGGAAGGTGTTCTTTAGCAGTGTACTTCTGCTGTAGCCTTGCCATTTGCAAGTCAAAGACCTTGCTAGCCAGCAGAACTCCTTTCGTGCTGGCTATGATGGTTACCCCGGCAGTGTGGGCACGGAAGAGAAGCACTCCATGCCGGCAAGGGCATGCAGGAACATGTTTAGCAGGAGAGAAAGTTTGCCTCCCAAAAGCTCAGCCAGAGTCAACTCCAAACCATTTCTCACAGCCTACAGAGCTCGGGGTGTGGAAATGATCAACTGCAAGGGCTGCAGATAAATAAGCCTGAGCTCTAGTAATCCTTAAGTTAAGAAAGGGGGGGGGGGGGGGGGNGGGGGGGGGGGGGGGGGGGAGTCTGTTCTTAAGATATTTTAACTGTGGAAACTAATTCACACCAAAAACCTTGAATCAGTTGCTTGTAGAACCCAGTACTGGTCAAGGGCTTTGTGAAGGTGAACCGCAGGTTAAGAGTCTCAGTGACATGCATGAGAACGGTGTCATCAATGACCATCCCCTTAAATTCCCCTGCTGAGGTTTATGATCAATTCCAAGGTGTTTCAGCAGTGTACAGGTGAATGTGTCAGCATTGACTCTTTTTTACCTCAACCTACTGAATTTCAGTTCAAAACCTGCAGTGCTGTGCTGATCAGTAAAGCCATGGGGTGAAAAATAATAAAACAACAACAACAACAAAAAAACCCTCAAACCAACCCAAACCCAAAACAACAAACCAAACACTCGGGGTTGATAGCTTCACATTTTCCCATGTCTAGCAGAAGAGGCTCAGCGCTGCCACCTCGCGTCCCTTACCGCAGCCCTAGCCTTAGAAAAGCTGCAGGAAATAGAATGAAGTTTCGAGGCTTTTCAAGTTGTAAAACGTGGATAAACCTTGCCAGCGCTCTTAAAACTGCATTTTAGATCGAAGCTGAATGCTCACGCTTTACACCTAGGCTTAAAAATTTGGGGAGCGGAAAGGCACTTTCAGTCCAGCACTGGAGGATTAGTGGTAGAAGTGATTAAATACAAGGAAACAGACGAGAAATTGTAGTAAAATGTTTTTAGAGAGTTTCACATCATGTTCTTAACACTGATTTATTTAAGCAGTTCTAAACTGCACTTTTGTCAAGTTTTCATATAGGAACTAATAGTTTTCTGTCCATCCCACATACACACTTTTTGAACTGAGATTATATCAAGGTGACTGTATTCTTCAAGATTCTTCACTTGATTGACTTGGAGATAATTTTTATTCATGCCAGTCAAGACCTTGCACACCATAAGCCATCTAAGTAAAAAGCGTCTCTAAAGATTTTTTTCTTTCTGTCTCTGCCTAGACCTTTAGTTTTTAACATAAGAATGTTTTACTTACATTGTTGGTTAAACAAACTGATATTTATATGTAAAACATGATAGTTGGAGGTTGAAAACCTTTTGGATACTATGTTAATAGGTGGTGCTGCCAGAAGATGCTGATTGCCCTCAGTTACAGTTCTTCACGTTGCTGCACATGAATACCAAGAGTGTAAATACACCTAGTACTTACTCCTGACATCAAAACCACTGTCAACCCCCATTTCTATAGACAGTGGTGGTATAGGGTAGATCATATTTGATGTTAGTTTTGGGGTGTCAGGAGAATAACAGTGTGAGTTACTGCTCACAAAGTGTAAAGGTGAGAAACTCCCCTGATGTCACTGGATGTACTCATCCTTGCAGAAAGCAGTTTTTTATCCAATATTTATGAGAGGCTGAAAGAGTATGTATTATTTTTGTACGCAGAGCAATAATTCAGGTTGTATCTTTGTCATTACTCTCAGTAACATACCCAAGGAGATCTCAGCAAGTCAGGATTTTTCTCAGTACTTCATGGTAGTGTAATAGTTTTGAGTCCAATGTGGAAATCTTCATAGTCAAAGCTTGCTCTCAAACCAGCAAGAAACCCTGCTAAGGGTTCCTAACATAAATTTTCTTGCAAAAAAAGTGGAACTTATTTTTAGACCTCTTTCTTAGACATTTCAGCTGTTTCCAACCTGTTTCAGATTTTTTTTTAAAGTGGGCTTAATTGGTGTTGTGTGGAACAAAATTTTCCAGAGCTGTTTTGTCTAACAGCCTTTTTGGTGCCTTGGGGAGTAACACTGCCACTTTTTCTATGGCTTTACCATCTCTTTTACCAGAGTATTGATGGGCTTTGATGCTTTGAGGCCCTAAGAGGTGCTTCACAGCAAGTATCACCGCAGCCCTGTTCTCCTTTTGACCGTTACAGGAGAAGGGAGACCAAATGGCAATCACCTTGCACTGTAGGGAGGACTCCGAAGCCTTGGGGGGCAGGCACGGCAGAACCTCCGCCCCAGGAGGCTGGTACCTGCCTGCCGGCCCAGCGCCGCTCTTTCTCCCCTGCCCCCTCACACTCCCTGGGGACCCGGTGGGGTCAGGCCGGATCTGGCCAGCCCCCCACAACCGTACCCTCTTCCTCCACTCTCAGCAGCCCCGTAGCGGGCGGCGCGGGCGGTCTGTGGTGTGCGTGCGCGGCCGATGGCGAAACGCAGGGGAGAGCGCGGAGGATAAACGGGCGATAAGGGCAACACCTCTTCCTCCCACCAAGCCGGGAAGATGAGGTGGGCGGCAGCGATTAATTAACACCGCCGCCACCGGTACGAGGCTGGCCGCTCTGCGGGAGGTGCCAGCCGGGTGTCCCGTCCCACCCCCGGCGCCGCTCCGATCTTGCTCTGTGGCGGAGGGGGCGTGACGGCAGCGCTCGCCTGGCACTTCTAGAGAGCTGGGTGATGGTCTCTCCGTTAATGCTCCGTGTGTGGGCGGCGGAGGGAAAAGGATAAGGGGCGTACGCGGGACGCTCCGATACCCTCTCGGAGCCCCACGCCGCGCGAACGGCGGACACACCCCCGCCGTCCCTTTGTGCGGGACAGGTGTCCCCTCTCTTCACCGCCGGTCTCCACCGCAACTCTCAGCGTCTCCTTCCTCAGACGTTGGGTCAATTTCCACCCTCCTATTTCCCCGCCACTCCCATTTTTAATTATTTGCATTATGATGATTTTTTGCTGATTTCCTAATTTTTCCGCGGCGGGGAGGAGGGAAGGGAGGAGCGCAGCGGGAGGGGGCTGTAGGATTGGGGGGCCGCGGGCACGTGCGCGGCGGGGCGCGGGGCGGAGCGCAGGGCTGCCCTCCTGCCCCTTTTAAAAAGTTCGCCCCGCCGCCGGGAATGAGGTCAGCGCGGCCGCTTCTCATTGCACGCCGCCATTATTACCGCGCCGGAGCAGCCTCCAATTGCCGTTCGGCGGGCGGGGCTTGGCACGCGGAGGCGTTGGATACAGCCCCCGATTGGCCACGGGGCGGGCCGCGAACGGATAAAGCGGCGGCGCGGGGCGGGCGCGGGGGTCCGCTCTCAGCTGCTNCGGCAGGGTTCCGCGCGCGCGGAGTAGCAGCACCGGCGGCAGAAAACGAGAACGGTGCTGGGCGCCCGGCTCGCCGCTTTTACTGCCGGGGACGTACACACTCGTTCATTCTTTTGCCTTCTGATTTTTTTTTCGGGGATATTTTTTTCCTTCGATTTTTCTTTTTCTTTAATTTTTTTTTTTTCCTGAGGGGCTTTCTTTTCGCTCAGTACCTCGCAACTGACAAATCCTACCTGCACAAACTCTTCCTGGCCGCCGACCCCGCCACCACCACCACGCGTCCTGGAAGCCGGGGTTTTGGGGGCGCGCCGCCTCCCCCCTTCCCCGTGGCGGTGCACGCTGGCCGTGCCCAGTGCTGAGAGACTTTCGGCAGCTGCGGAGGTGGGCGCGCTGCTCTCCTGAAACGCCGGGGGCGGGCAGCAAGCCCTTGTGAACTGGACCAGCTGCTTCGGGGAGGGGGGAGATCCGAGGTGGTGAGGAAAAAACACAGACCGACACCCCCCCTCCACATTCAAAGCCCAAAACACCCCGAGAAAAGAAACAAATTTGGACGGGTGTCTCGAGGTGCTGCTTTTGCAGAAACTCTGGTCTGACCGTGGGCGACCCCGCTGTCGCCGTCGCCTCGAACGGGAGAGGACCGCGCCGCCGGGGACGAGGCGCCGGTGTGGAAGTACAAGTGGTGCGGGAAGCGGGGGCGCGGCCGCGGAGGGCTGCGGGGCCCCAGTGTCGCTGTGAGAAGTTGCGCGCCCTGCCCCGTGCCGGAGCGGCGCTGAGCCCCGGCGGGGCCGCCGCCGCCGTCGCGATGGTGCAGCAGACCAACACGGCGGAGAACACGGAGGCGCTGCTGGCCGCCGAGACCTCCGATTCCGGGGCCGGCATCGAACTGGGCATCGCCTCCTCCCCCACGCCGGGCTCCACCGCCTCCACGGGCGGCAAGGCGGACGACCCGAGCTGGTGCAAGACGCCCAGCGGGCACATCAAGCGGCCTATGAACGCTTTCATGGTGTGGTCGNACGGCAAGGCGGCGGCGGGCGGCAAGGCCGCCCCCTTCCCTGGAGAGCCGCCAGCCGCGCTGCTGCCGCCCGAGCACCAGGCGCTATACAAGCCTCGGGGGGCGGCGGGGGCTCCCTCGGGCCCCGGCAAGCCTCTGGCCGAGAAAAAGCTGAAGCGGGTTTACATCTTCGGGAGCGGGCAAGCGGCGGCTGCCTCGGCGTCCCCCGGCAGCGCTGTGCCCGGCAGTCCCACACTCAGCAGCTCGGCGGAGACCGGCGACCCCTTGAGTCTCTACGAGGAGGGGGGCGGCGCGGCGGGCCGGCCCGATGGGGACTGCGGCGGCACCGGTTGCCCTTCGCCCTCGGGCTCGCCCGCGGATCACCGCAGTTACACCAGCTTGCGCGCTTCTTCCCCGGCCCCGTCGACGGCACATTCCTCTTCTGCGTCGTCCCACTCCTCCTCTTCCTCCTCCGGCTCATCTTCGTCCGACGACGAGTTTGAGGATGACCTCTTGGACCTGAACCCCAGTCCCGGCTTTGAGGGCAGCATGTCCCTGGGCAGCTTCAGCTCCTCGGTGCTCGACCGGGACCTGGATTTTAACTTCGAGCCCGGCTCAGGCTCGCACTTTGAGTTCCCGGACTACTGCACGCCGGAGGTAAGTGAAATGATCTCGGGGGACTGGCTGGAGTCCAGCATCTCCAACCTGGTCTTCACNCCTCCACGGGCGGCAAGGCGGACGACCCGAGCTGGTGCAAGACGCCCAGCGGGCACATCAAGCGGCCTATGAACGCTTTCATGGTGTGGTCGCAGATCGAGCGGCGGAAGATCATGGAGCAGTCCCCCGACATGCACAACGCCGAGATCTCCAAGCGCCTGGGTAAGCGCTGGAAGTTGCTCAAGGACAGCGACAAGATCCCTTTCATCCGGGAGGCGGAGCGGCTGCGCCTCAAGCACATGGCGGACTACCCCGACTACAAGTACCGGCCCAGGAAGAAGGTGAAGTCGGGCAACAGCTCCGCCAAGCCCGGCGACAAGGCGGACAAGGGCGGCGGGGGCNGGCTCATCTTCGTCCGACGACGAGTTTGAGGATGACCTCTTGGACCTGAACCCCAGTCCCGGCTTTGAGGGCAGCATGTCCCTGGGCAGCTTCAGCTCCTCGGTGCTCGACCGGGACCTGGATTTTAACTTCGAGCCCGGCTCAGGCTCGCACTTTGAGTTCCCGGACTACTGCACGCCGGAGGTAAGTGAAATGATCTCGGGGGACTGGCTGGAGTCCAGCATCTCCAACCTGGTCTTCACTTACTGAGGCGAGAGCCGGGCGCTGCTGGAGGAGGCAAAGGCGCGCATCGTCGGCAGGACTCGCCCACCCCCACCGGGCAGCTTTTGTTTCGATGTTGGTTTGTTTTATTTTCTGGGAAGGGGCTAATGAGACTGCTTGTGCTCGGGGCGAGCGGCGGCGGGAGCGGGATCGCTCTCTACAGAAAGGCCAGCAAGCCCCCTTCCTCCGGACGCAGACGGACCCGTACACACCCCCTCCGAGAGACCAGCCTGACGTGGCTTTTTCAGAGCCTAGCGGGAGCGAAACGCTGCCTCTTCCCTTATTTCCTGAAGAGAGACAGAGGAGGGGAGGGGGGAAACCACACATGCCTCTGGGTTCTCTGTTATTGCCCACTTCATACGAAAAAAGAGGAGGGGGAGCAATGCATTGTGCTGAGCACACACTGGATGTGTTGAGCGTTTGCTCTTTGGTGTGAAAGAGCCATCAGAACTGCTTGGGGAAAAAAAAAAAATCAAATAACCAACGAATCCACCCAAGCCTTTAAAAGGTTCATGTTTTGGGGCAGAAATCCTGTCCCAGTTTCTTGTGCGGTGAGAAACGGCGACGGAGATGGGAGGAGGAGGTGGATGGAGCTGGACTTGAGATCCTTATTAAGCTGGGAAGAGCCAGACTTACACTTGGAGAGCTGTCTTGGAAATACGGTGGAGGGAAGATAATAATAAACTGAAACGGATTTGCACGTACAGTTGAGGTGGCTGCAGCGCTTTTCTCGGTCACCCTCTGTCATATGTAGAGAGAAAAAATAAGGCTGAAACTTCAAGAACACTGAAAACTTTTCAGAGACCGAATGGGAACAGTTTTTGTCTTGATGTGGTACAAGGGAAACGGAGGGCCATGGCTTTTGCAAAAAAAACCCATGAAAATACTTTAAAAAAAAAAACAAAAACGAAAAAAAGTAGGTTTGGTTTTTTTTGTTACTCGGAATCGTGATGGTGTTGGATTATTTCACTGGTGGGGTTTAAGGTTTAATATAGCATGTTACTCTGTCTATCTTTTTAAGATTTCCGTGAGACTGTTAAAACAGTTTAAACCCTGGTGTTAGGAGTTTCACAGCAGGTAGATGGCGCAATGTTTGATTCCTACGAGATATCACCAGCTTTTTTTCATTCTTAACTCTTTAAAGGATTCAAACGCAACTCAAATCTGTGCTGGACTTTAAAAAAAAAAAAAATTAAAAAAAAGAAAATTCAGGACCAAATTTTTTTTCTCAGAGTCTGTATGTGTTTGTTCCTTATAGCTGTAAATGAAAAGACTGTTTTTTCTCACCGATGCTCCATCCTCGTATTGTTGGGTTTTTTTTTTTTCCTTGTAAATGTAATCGGATGCCATTTTATAAGTGGACGTATTTATACTGGCCAAACATTTTTGACTTGTATTTCTTTTGTCTTTTTTGGTAGTTCTCGTTGTTACCCGCACCATTTTTATGTCTCCTTCACTGAAGGGCTAGAGTTTTAACTTTTAATTTTTTATATTTAAATGTAGACTTTTGACACTTTTAAAAACAAAAAGAGAAGAGAGATGAAAACGTTTGATTATTTTCTCAGTGTATTTTTGTAAAAAATCTATAAAGGGGGTGTAAATCGGTGTAAATTGCTGTTTGGATTTCCTGATTTTTAGCAACAGGGCCGCTGGTTAGTCTCTCACACCCGTGTGCGCGCTCACTCACACTCACACACCCACGAATCAGCCCCTATTTTGTCCATGTTTACACTCCAATCTGCAGGCATCTTAAAGTGACAGCATCCCTCACCGCTGCTGCCCGCCCGCAGCCCCCCTGCCTTTCTGCGGGGGCTTGGGGGGAAGAGGGGAAGGGAAAAGCTGAGGCGTATACACTGTATGCTACCGTTTTGGGGAGAAACCTATCCCGAATTGAAGTAAAGCAACTGGTGCATTTACACAGAAGGGATCCTGTACCTTTAACTTGTAAACCACATCTTTTGCACTTTTTTTTTAGAAGCAAAAAAACGTGCCGTTTAAACCACTGGATCTATCTAAATGCCAGTTTGAGTTCGCGACACTATGTACTGCGTTTTTCATTCTTGTATTTGACTATTTAATCCTTTCTACTTGTCGCTAAATATAATTGTTTTAGTCTCTTATGGCATGATGATAGCATATGTATTCAGGTTTATAGCTGTTGTGTTTAAGATGAAGAAAGTGAAAACATCTTTGTACATTTAAGTCTGTATTATAAGCGAAAAAGAAGATTGTGTGTTTATGTATGTTAATATAACATGACAGGCACTAGGACGTCTGCCTAAGGAGGTGGTTCCGTTAAGGGTTTTAACTTTTTTGGTTTTGTTTTGTTTTTTTTTTGTTGGGTTTTTGTTGGGTTTTGGTTTGTTTTGTTTTTTGGTTTTTTGGTTTTTTTTTTTTTTTGGTCATCCATCCTGTGCAATATGCTGTGTAGACTTTTTTTCCTTTTTTTTTTTTTTTTGGTCTGATGAACACTCAAAACGCAACGTTGGGAAAGAAAAAAAAAAATCATGCCAACTAATCATGTCAAGTTCACTGCCTGTCAGATTGTTGATATACCTTCTGTAAATAACCTTTTGTTTGGGTTTTTTGTTTTGTTTGGGTTTTTTGTTGTTGGGGGGTTTTGTTTGGTTTTTTGTTTGGTTTTTTTTGTTGTTGTTTTTTTCTTCTTCGGAAAGGAAATAAAATCAGCTGGAACTGAACCCTAACACTGGGCTACTCTTGTGATCATTGTTACGCCACCGACCTCCTCCGGGCGAATTTTTCTCGCCCTCCCAGTCCCATTCCTGTTGCTCGCCCCTCGGCTAGCCCCGGCGGGTGGGGCAAGAGAAGGGATGGCTAAACCCCGGGCACCCCGCTGCCCAGGGAGATGGGGGACCGTCGGGCCCGACTGATGAGTAACCGCAGCCGCTGGGAAGCACCGTCCAGGGTCGGGGCTGCAGGACTGGGGTCGGCGGCTGCGCGCTCCATGTGGAGAGGTGGGAGGAGCCAGTGCTGTGTAGCCGTGCGCGGCTTGTTTCTCCCGGGCTTCAAGGGGGGGGTGACAGCCTGGAGGTCGCCGGTAGTACCTCCTCTCGGGGCACCTCGCCCGGTTGCCGCGGGCTGAGATTATTTTCCTATTTCTGTTTTCCTTTCTGCTCGGGCCTTTCGTGTGAGAAGCGCAGAAGCAAGCGAGGCAGTAAGCGCAAGCGGCATTGCTGGAGAACCCCACCGCCCATCCGCCATCTAAAATAGTTCCTTCTGGGCACCTTTAATGAAAGTCTTTGTAATGCAAAGGGTTAGCGAACGCCTGGCCATCAGCCGTGTGAATGGGTGGAGGGCTCGGGGTAGGGGAGGGGGAGATGTATCCTTCCGGGGTGGGGAGCGGCCCGCGGGGCCAACGCCGGTGACCTGCTTGGGTTTCGACCTCCAGGGTACCTGCATGCATTCCCCTCCTGCCTGCGAATATGCATCCTACCTTGAAGAGTATTTTGTAAACCGATTAAGGCATCCCACTGACATAATGGTTTTACTTAGCTGTTAATTTACAGCTGGCTTTGAGCCATAAGCTCTTTTCCATGAAAAAGGAACAGAAAACGAAAAGAGAGAGGTGGCACCGGCTGCTTTGCACAGCCACCGGCACAGGAGGTTAATGTTTGCCCTTCCTTATCCCCATGAATTCCTGTGTTGTGTTTGCCGTGGAACAATTCCCCCTCCCCCACCCTGCAGCAGCTCCACACCAACCATCTCGGAGAGGCTTTCTGCTTCGCCTCTTGGCACACCGTGCCTAGATTTGCCTTTCCAAAGCCCTTTGCAAATCGGGGGTCAAAACCGGTGGCATCGGTGCATATCCGCGACTCGCCACCTAGGGGGGTCGTACAGGCACCCTGCTGGGGGTGTGCCCCCAATCCCCTCCCGATTCTCATCGTATTGCTGCGATCAGGTGGTGTGGTTAGCCATAAACTTGCTCTTGAGACTCCGCGCAAGTCTAAACGAGGAAAGGAAAGGACCGGAGGTGGGGATGGGATGGGGATGGGTGACAAACTGCAGCCACTTGCAGGCGACAGGTTTGGCCGGCAGCCCCGCCTGGGCATGGCTGAACGGTGCTGCTCCTGCTCGCCGCTGGCTGCAGTTAGCTTGAGGGGTTTTATGGTTTCCTGTCTATGTTGGTTTTGTTCTCAGTTACAATAAAGTATTACATCCAGGTAGCTAAGCGGTAGTCAAGCTAAGATATTTATATATTCAATCATTACATTACATATGTGCATAAATACATAAATGAGAAATACTCATCTATTTCTTGCTGTCTGCAATGTTGAACAAGGCAAGTCTAAAGGAGATGCTCAAAACTAAGACACACAAGATAATAACACCAAATGTACTCCTTTCTATATGTATACACATATATATATGTGTATATGTATATATATACATGCATACACACACCATATTTCTAATACAATTGTTTTGGATGGAGAAGTAGTAGCCCTTTAGAAAGGGTGGAAGCTAGCAAATTTATTGCAAAGGGGTTTTTTTGTTTGTTGTTTGGTTTTGTTTGTTTGTTTGTTTTTAAATTAAGATCTACATTGAAAGAAAACTGTGTTTTACAAACCACGGCTGGGGTCTGACTGTGGGTTTGCCTAACACCAGAGTGGTGGGTGCCTATAAAGAGGTACATTTCCACAGCATGATGAAATTTCCAACTCGAGATTGCTGTGGTGTCATTTCCTGCCCCTACCCTGCCACTACTGCCAAGGCCTCTGCCCCAACTCCACTCCCGGAAGATGCAACCATGCTTGAGCAAAAAAAGCAGAATAAAATTTCTCTTTTCCTACTGTGCATTCTCTCCCATGTTTAGCATTTTCTAAACTTCTACAGCCATGCATGGTCATTGTCACCAGTACATCCCACTCCACTAATTTATTCTGTCTTCCTTGACATCCCCTTCTTGCTTGTGGCCTCCAGAACATCTTGTGGTAATGCAGAGTGAATTTGTTTGTGTGCCAAGTGGAAAAAATGAGAGTTTCTGTTTTTTCTCTTACCATAGGTATAGACCATTTTGTCCATTCTTATACTGTGACAATGTTGTCTCTATCTTATGCTAAGCCACTCATTTTTATAGCTCCTTGCTGTTTCTGTCATCTCATCTCATAGTGCACAGAGATACATAAAAGAATTGAGCCAGAAGATTTAAATAAAAAATCACCATAATAGTCCACATATGTCTGTAACTAAAATTTATTTTTAATAAACCACACTTTTTTGTAAATCATTAATTTACCTGCAGATTAGATGAAGACTGTTCACCTCAAGAGTGTATATATAATTTTCAGTAATCACGTCTACTTCCCCTGTGTATCATTTAATTTCCTTCCCTCCTTATGTAAAGCAATGTGTAATGTGACTGCACGCATAGAATGTATTGCAATTTTCTTTCTTTTCCAAAACCAAAGTAGAGTTTCCCTGGAGTCAGCAATGCTGATCACATTTGCAAGAGTTCTGGTGTCATGTTACCTTTACAGCAGAAATAGCCTGACTGAGCAGAAAGGACAGTACTGAATTAGAGGCCTCCCTAGCCTCCCCTTTAGCTGTTGGGACATACACTTACATAATACATGACAGAATAGCAGCTGTATGAGTGCACAGCCTTCATGCTGGCTGTCCCTCTGCCACATCTGCTTCCTCAAACAAGTGAAAAATATAGATTATAGCTTAACCCTCCTCTCGAGCTCTTTATTCTGTGTGTTAGATCTGCTTTTTGAATGTATATGTCGGAGTTAATTTTTCGTGTAGAGGAACTCTGTAAAGATCTCTGAAAAGCTTTGAAGACATTAACAAGGTATTGCAATATGTCTAGGGTGTTGCGATCATCTTGATATGCTTGGAGTAAAAAAAATATTATCCACCCCCCACCATTTCAGCCACTCCTCTCTAGGGCTCTTGAATGAGTTCTAAACATCAGCTATGATTTTTGTCACCAACATGAAGAAAATAATTGTCTGTAGGATGGATATACTGTGGCACAAAAAGTGACTTGTTCAGGACTTAGCAATTTCCCGATCAGTGACTGCTCTGTTTTGTGTGTTGTACGTAAGCATCTCAAGGCAAGGAGTGGCATTTACTGAACCTGGACTAATGAACCTACAGACCATCAACAGAATTAAATTCCCTGCAGTATGATTTAGGCATAACTCATAGGCATGACTATGCAACATTTCCTAACACTACATCTTTGGCTAGTTTATACTGTTCTGAGTCACTTCCTATGCTTTTTTTTCCCCCCTACCAATACACTAACTACTAGTATCCTTTCTCGCCCCAATACTAGCTACTCCATGTTTTTTGCAAGCAAAGCTTAATTATCCTGATTGGTGAAAGAATATCCTCAAACTCCAGGTAATTACTGCTTCCCTTATAAGTGAGTTTGTTTTAAGTGAATGACAACAGAACACTGGCTGCTGGTGGGATGACACTGACTGGTTTGTGACAGAGAAGGTTAACTGTCCAGAACTTATCCCTGGTTGCATTTGTTGACAGTTAACAGATGCTGGCCAGTCTCTTGATGCACCCCTGTGTCCCATCCTTACCATAAGCAGAATTGCCTTGCTTAAACAGAAGGAGGAAAAGGGCTTGCAGAAGTAGTAGCAATGCTGGCAGATTGGTTGAGGGGACCCATATAAGCATTTCAAAATGATGGGAATTAGATTGAAGTAGATAGAAGTAGAAACCTCGACCTGGCTTCAGCTGGGTAAACTAAGGGCTTTGTGTCCTGTTTGGCACTGATATGCCAGCAAAATACTGGCAAAACTATGCTTGGTTGTGTTGGCAGTGCCCTTGTAAGAAAAACAAAAACATTGGTCTTCCTCATCTTTCCTTTTTTACTCTCTCAGTAATTCAATCAGTTTCTTCCTGGACTCTCCCCACCCAATCTCCAGTTTACATTTCTTTCTTTGATCTTGCTTATTTCTGAATGTCTTCAAGAGGAGTTTTGCTAACATTCAGAGATTCACAGATTGCATTGAGTTGGAAGGGACCCTCAAAGGATGATCTCAGCACAGCTCACCAAAACCTGTATACTCAGGTTAAAGCCCACTCACATCTTTCAAACAGGCAAATTCTTGGTGTGTCAGAGAAAACATAATGGAATTACTTCTTTTGCTGTAGCAGCCTACCTGGATTTTGTGTGTGTGCAGCTCATGGTCTGTGCTTCTCATGAAGTGAAGTAAGGATCCAGACTTTCCAGGATCCTGGAACTGCTGAAGCTGGAGTTATCACCACAGTGGGATGGCTGCTAATGAAGGTGCATTGAGTGGACTTAAAGTGACTAGTGTGCTAATGACAGGGAGTTACACAGGGCAATGTGGGACCTGGTGAGTGGCAAAGGGAATGGCAGTTTCAAGGGAGATCTGTGTATTTCTCCATGCTCGAATATCTGGATTTGGGTTGGTTTACTTCCATGAAAGCAAATTTAGATGTCTTAAGACTCAATGGCTTTTATGCTAAGGACTGCTATGATTCAGAAGTGTGGCATTTGAGGTATCTGTGGAATCACAGAATCACTAAGGCTAGAACAGAGCTCTAAGATCGAGTCCAACTGTAACACAACTACCATAACCACTAAACCGCATCCTCAAGCACCACATCTACACACATCTTGAACACTTCCAGAGATGATAACTCCACCACCTCCCTGGGCAGCCTGTTCCAACACCTCACCACTCTCTCAGTAAAGAAATTTTTCCTAATGTCCAATCTTAACCTCCCCCAGCACAACTTAAATCCATTTCTTCTCATCCTATTACTAGTTACTTGGGAGAAGAGACCAACACCAGTCTCACTACAACCTCCTTTCAGGTAGTTGTAGAGAGCAATAAGATCTCCCCTTAGCCTTCTCTTCTCCACACTAAACATCCCCAGTTGCCTCAGTTGCTCCTTACACAACATGCCTTCCAAACCAGGACTCTGATGTAATTCCTATACTCTTGTGCCCAAACAGTAGTCAAGCTGTGGCCTCACCAGGCCTGAGTACAGGGGCACAATCACTTCCCTTGCTCCTGTGTTGCCATTGCTTCAGACTTAGGGTACCAAGAAAGGTAAAGCAATTTGGCATTATGTGAGGTAGCCCCTATTTACATTTAAGTACTTGTATGCTCTAATTGTATATAAATTTAGGGCTTAATTTCCAGAAAGTGACATCTTTTCTGCAAATATTCAGTTGCCCTCCCCCTCACCCCCCAATTATCTTTCTGTAATAAGTAAACAACACGATTATTTTCTAATGAACAAACTTGCCTATTTCTAGCCATAGAGAAAAGAGTGGTATAGTGGCTAAACCAGGAGGTTGGAAACAGGCATCTTCAGATGAGTTCCTGCTCTCCCTGCAAGCATTGTTCAAGAAAACATGATCTGGAAAATCTTGTTATACTGCTTTCCTTCAGAATGATTTGGTTTTGGGGTTTTTTTGTGCTTATTTTGTTGTTGTTGATTTGGCTGTGTGATTTTTTGTTCCTTTTGGGTTTGTTTTGCCTTTTTTTTTCCTTTTTTTTTTTTGTTGGGTTTGTTATTTTGTTGTTATGTTTGTTTTGTTATGTTTGTTTGTTTGGGCTTTTTTTTTGTTTTTCATTTGTCTTGGTTTCTTTGGGTTTTAATAAATTTTAAACGTGTGGTGTTTCTGGAAAACAGAGTAATAGAACTGAGTAAGAAAGAACTTTCATGTTCTCATTCAAATAAAGAAAAGATCCTGGGTGTTTTAAAAACCTTTGCTTCTGTTTTCTTGGATCAACTTTGGAGGGGGGGGCAAGTGTGAAAATGTTCTTTGCTTGACCTCTCTGCTTGCTTTTAAAGACTCCTACACAAAGCCTTATAAACTGAGCCCTTTGTTTCCTTATCCTGAATTGAAAATGCACACTAGTGCTTGGGAGCTGGTCACAAATTGAGGGTCATAAATCCCATCTCAGCTTATCTATATGGTGTGTTTCATGTAGATCTGAAATCCTGTATTATCACATTGAAGGATACAGACTGTGAGTTAGACTTTGGCTGACATACTCAGTGATAATTACATAAAGGAAGCTTCCTAACTCCATTAACAAATTGTTCTGGGTTTAGATAGGGATGAAATCATAGTCTCTTCTCCTTTTCCATTATATTGTTATTGTTATGTAGTTGTTGGTGCCCTTAATCAACAGCTCAGGTACTTGATGAGCTAGTACAGGACAGAGAGAAAAGACCCACTTCAGAGTGTTTATAGTTTAAATGTAGGACAGAAAACTAGCCACAGATACAAGTGGAAAACAAAATAATACTGTCATTTGGCTTGGCAGCACTGATCTCACTACAGCAGCAGCCTGAGCTAGCTGCTTTTTAGTTCTTTGCAGGTATCACAGATTAAGACAGGTATTAACTACAGATATTGAATGAACACACATACATACATTTGGACCAGTGAACAGGGACCTCTTCCAAAGTGTTTCTCATAATGAAAGAAAATACAAAATGTAACAAGCAAACAGTGAAGAAGCTGGAATCATGAGGTAATTGCAACCAACTCATTGCTGCTGTATAGAAATAGTAAGCTACTTGATAAGCATGTGGTTTTGCTGGAAAGGATCCTAAAATAGGCTTACTTGTGGAAAGAGGGCCAGGGATCAAAAGCATGGATCAGGTTGTCATGGTCAAGCCCAAGGACTACAAAAACGATCGCTGAATCAGAAAGTGTGAAGGGGACAAAAACCACTGTAGTAGTTGTAACCCAAGGTGATGTGAACTTTGAGAAGGAAAAAAACAGTACTACTAAAACATAGCCTGGATATTAAAGCAGAATTATTGCTGATTACTAACTGGTGTCTTATTGCAGTAATTGAGAAAGAGGTAGGAAGAAGGCTTTAAGAGCCTAGAGGAGATGGAAAACTTGTATCTTTCTTTAATTCAGGTAGAGTATATCTAGGTGGCTTATTATCCACAAGCAGTGTTAGAGCCAAGATTTTAATTTTTTCTGAGGTGAGGATGTCAGCAGATCACTGTGTGAACCAGTCAGACCTGATTTCTGCTTTTTTTTTTTTTTTTATTAAAAATGTTGATGTGATATTCAACGAATGGAAAAATAACAAAATACTAATTAAGTCCTATCTAATCTCAATTTTATCTGGCCATTCATGCTCATAATTAGTTTCTCAGGTTTAAAGGCACTAATCATTTAACAAAGCCAACTGTGTAAATTGAAATTAAAGATGTATTAATACAGCACTTGCAGAACAAGCTGCTCATTTCACATATTTGTGTTAGCATTTCTGTTACTGGTTCCAAGTGCCTGTTAGTGCCTTATCTTTGTAAAAGTGGGGACACATAATACCTGACCCTTCAACCTCAAATGTAAAACAGTATGCAAATGTGGAAAGAAACACAAAGAAAACAAGACAAAATTCCACCTTACGTAGTGATGGAAATTATTTTAATGACATAGATTCATAGAATCATAGAATCAACCAGGTTAGAAGAAACCTCCAAGATCATCCAGTCCAACCTATCACCCAGCCCTATCTGTGATGGTTTGGGAGTTTCCCGCCCCCCCACACTTTGTAAAATGACCCAGACTAGAACTCAGCCGGCTGGAAGTTAAGGACTGAAGCTCTATTTACAGCTTAGCACAATATACAAGCAGAGATATACACTATAGACAGGAATATTTACAGAAATATACAAGTTAAAGGTAATACAGAAACACAACAACCCTTCCAGAAAACAGAGCCCCCAGGAGGGGCTCCCAACCACCCTTCCACCCTCTCCCCACCCCTACACTGTACCCCAAGGTTTGCCTTACATGCAAGGTGAATTTGGAGGATCGGCCGGGGGAGGGGTTAGAAGAAAAACGGTTAGCGAAATTACTCAGCAGAGAGAAGGAAGCCAGAAGCTGCTAGACCGAGACACTGTGCCCCAGAGACTGACTGCCAGCCCAAGTGGCTTATCTTTGTTTTGAGTTCCTTTCTTAAACATCACAGCAAGCCTATGAGTGAGGTAGACATCACCATTGTTTCCTTTTCACAGCCTATAATATAATTTTCTCTATTAAAATATTCCAATTAGCCTCAAACCAGCACACTATCCAACCAGCTAGACCATGGCAGTAAGCGCCTCATCCAGTCTTTTCTTGAACAACTCCAGGGACAGCGACTCCACATAGCCACAGCTTAGTTCTCCCAAATAAAATGGTGATTCTGTACTTTGGGTGTTTGGTGGCCTTAATAACAAATTGTAAGTGGTTGATTTTTAAAAGAAGATTTCTTAATTCATATATGGAGGGTTGTTTTAATAAAGACATTGCATTACTGTATCTATTGTGCCTTCTAAAGCTGGAAAACTACCTCACTTCCTCCAGCAAAGCCCCTTATTTTTATACTTCATAGAGGAATAAACATGGTCATCTTTACTTCAAAATATCATTCCTTTGATCATCAAATAGCTACTCTTAGAGATTTTCTTGCTTTTTTTTTTGCTCAAGATTTATTACCAGCCCTGCATATCTTCATAAACAGCACCTCAGAGCTCTCACACTATCCATGTTTTCTTTTCCTCTCACTCTCTTTAGTTCAAAGTTTGCCCTAAATATTTCTTTGCAACAAGTTAATATACGAAATATATATGAGTTGTAAAGATAGGATTTCATAAGATCTTATGCACAAGTGAAGTGTAAATTCCTTTAATATGTACATGAATAGAAGATAGGAAATGTTTAAAATTCTGAGAGTATCCTGCTTGTAAGGTGAGTTCTTGCAAACAATGCTTCTAAGGTTTCCTGTCATATGTAATAATATAGGAGATGAAAGAGGATATAAGTTCCTTCAATCTTTGTCCATTTTACTGAGTGTCACGTTGGGGATTGGATTTAATTTGATCCTTTGTGCAAAGATTATTTTTTTTTTAATAAAGTAGCTGTTCAGATTAAAGGATAAATTAACCTATTATTCTATAGCAATAAATGTTAAATTGGATAATGTGTGCCTCTGATGGTATCACAGAAATTACTTGCTGTGATAAAATGTTGCTTGTCATAATCAGTTGAATATAAATATGTCCTAGAAAATGCTTCCCCAAAATAAAGGATTTTAAACTATTCAAATTGCTTAACATGGAAAATAAACAAAATCATGTTGCCCTTAATTAAGAAGGCAAAGAGACTACTTTGGGTTCTGTTATATGTCTTGAGCAAAAGGCCTTTTTTGCTCTATTTATTTTATTCTGCACTTCATCTGAGGTACCACAAGACTCAGAAATTACTTAAATAGCAACACCAGAGAAAATCAAGATAGGCTCACATGTTAATTAACCAGCTTTGCCTTATCATCCACAATGCATGCTAAGACTTTAAAAATATGCCTTGGTGTTTCTGGTTGGTTTTTAAATCTTTCATATTTTTCTAATGAGAACACCCAAAGTGATACTTTATGAAATCTGATGCAAAATGCATTGAACCCAAGCAGAAAAGACACTTAAATATACTTTTTAAAAGCCCATAGTGACAGCTGAAGTAACTACTTTTTTTCCCTTGAGTGTTTCCCTTCTGAACTTGATTATTTTCTTCAGTAGGCCTTGTTTATACATGCATGTTCTGATTTTAAAGGTAACTTCTTCTTTTTTTTTTCTTTTCTTTCTTTTTTTTTTTTTTTCTTTTGGTCAGTAAAAGCCTTACAAATTATTGGAAGACTGAGGAATAATTTAATATATAAAGAGCCTTCATGAGTAGGATGTAATATAAGTCATCTGACAGTTCCAGTAAGGGCTGTGTGAGTCAGTAGGAAAAAGGATGATGTACATGCTAAAGCTAGCAAGTGCAGGAGTGTTCAGAAAAGGAAGCCTTTATTATTATTACACTTTTTTTTTTCTTTTTAATTGATCCTATTGCATAATTTAAGACATTGCTGTAGATGATGTACCTCTGCCAGACAGGAGCAGTTCATAATCCCATGATTCCAAGAATCCTAGACATCACCTTTGAAAGTCAAATACAGTGAAGTGTTACAGGAATCTGCAACAGTATCCAGATTCTGCCAGCTGATCAGCTCTGTGCAGCCATGCACAATTAATGTGAATAGCAACAATGATGGTAAGCAGTGTGTTGGCAGCACCCTTCAGGTTGAGGAGATCCTAGAGCATCAGCTGTAGGCTGTGACTGGCTGTGGTTCCTTCCCAAGAATGTGAAGGTGTTATGTGGCTTTGGGTGCCTGTATGCTGTTGAGTTGACTTCCAGGTTCTGCTTACTGGGGATCACTGGATTGACTCGAGTTGGTGTTTGTTTCTGCAAAGCTTTGAGCAGGCTACACAATGTGCCCTATGTGACAGGGGAAGAGTGAAGAAAGTCCTGTGTGAGCCCTCTCTAATGCAGAAAGTCTTGGATAAGGAGTCTTGACTGCCAAGAGGATGAGCATGGTGAGTTTCAAAAGGTTGTCAGTAAATTCTTTTTCTCTCATTTGTGGTCCTCAGAATGCTCCCCCCAGCAGGGGACCTTCTCTAGGTGCCTAAAGGTAACAGCAGCTTTTCATAGAATCATAGAATCGTAAGGTTGGAAGGGACTTCAAAGATCATCTAGTTCCAACCCCCTGCCATAGGCAGGGACACCTCCCACTAGTACAGGTCACTCAAGGCCTGATCCAACCTGGCCTTGAACACCTCCAGGGAGGGAGCAGCCACAACCTCCCTGGGCAACCTGTTCCAGTTTCTCACCACCCTCACTGTAAAGAACTTCCAGTTTAAATCTCCCCTCTTCCAGTTCAAACCCAGGGAGGGGAAAATTGTCTAAGGTAAAGTAACCACAACAGTACTTCATGCTAATTTTTTGTCTGCTCTCAGTAGTTCCATTTCTGAATTTGGGGATAATTTGAGAAATTTTAATTCTTCGAGCTGCAGTTATGTCTAAATGCTTCTCTCCCTTGTAAGTTCTGATAACTATTCATGCACAATTATTTCTGTTTTGTGGCTGTCTGGTGTGTGTATCACACTTTATATACAGACATCAGTACAGGGCTGACTGAGCATCTACTTTGTCTACAGTGTATTTGCTATCTGTCACCTAACTGGGTGTTTAGTCTTGTGTTGCAAAATGTCTGCTATTTCTGGAATCTAAAAGCCACATTGTCTGTGGTCACTTTAAACGATACTTTCCTCACCAGATGTTTTTATTAATAGCTTAAAGGAAGAATATTTTTTACTTTTGAATATTTAAAGAAGTTATGACATTAGAATATTTTTTTTTACTTTATGATAAAACAAAGAAAGTATCTCATTCACGTTGATTTTTAATGCCTTTTTTTTTGGTAGAATTCTTTACTAGGATAATAAGTTGGTTTATACTGGGTTTGTAAGGATGTTGTCCATGGGATTTTCAGGAAGAAACACAGGAAGCAAACAATGTAGCTACACACATTTTGTAACTGAAATAGATTTTAAAAATAAATAAATAGTCTAGTGATCCTATGGGTGCTGGAAGCTCAGCAATAGATTAATAATTGCTCTGCAGCTTCTGCTTGTGGTTAGTTATGGACATGATTTCCAGGAATTCATTATTCAGAGCTATTTGTTCATTTTATGTCATTAAATGTAATAACCTAAACTTTTAATGTGCAGTTGTCTGTGAGCATTTTTGTTAAACGCCTTCTTTTCTCTGCAATGAATATTCTTAATTAACAGAAGCTTTTTGTTTGGTTTTTTTATTTTTGTGGGAGTGTGGGTGTTTGGTTGGTGGGGGGGGGTTGGTTGATTTTTTTTTTTTTTTTGGTTGGTTTGTTTTTTGTTTCCAAAGTGGAATTTTCAATTTCTGTTTTTCAATGAAGATGGCATAAATCGGGTTGCACACATTAATTATTTGTTTGCTTATTTATTTATAATGTTTTTAAAATTTAAAATTTTATTTATTTATAAAATATCTGTGGAAATGGAAGCGCAAACCTCACGGACTGTGTTACACTGATGCAGTGATTGGTGATTTAAGAGCAAAGGGCATTTCCCAGAAGACCTTCCAGGTCTTTTTAAACTGACCTTTTCAGTAGAGCATATCTCCATGAAACAAACCACCACAAGAAATATTCTAGGTGTTTTTGAAATCTTTATCCAAATGTTTTAGATACATGTATTAGAACATAAAAAAATCTGCATATTCAGCCATCACTGAAGCTGATAAATTGCTGAGACAAGTCTCACATGCATATCACATACAGAGGTGGTTTAGTGAATGAATAATGGAAACCAGAGGTTTCTAAAGCTCTCGCTGAAGAGGAATGAGGCTTCCTATATTATTCAGGGCCTGACTCTTCAACTCTGTGAGCATCTCTGAGACCCCTGTGACATCTTCTGTGAGCATTTATGTTTGTGTGAAGTAAGCTTAAGAAGAACTTAAAAAAAAAATTGCTCCACTGGAATTTACATGGCTCAGGAGGCTCCTAATAGGATGAGTGTCTTTACTTCAGGTCAGTGATTTAAATCCCAGTTAGAAATAGCCAGAAGTCATTACAATCTGATGGTGGGTTGGTAACCTGTGAAATGAACTGGAGGCAGGAGCCACCAGTTGCCACCAAGATGTGGCTACATATCACACCAGTGAAGCAAATTTAGTAGCCTGCAATTAAAGAAATGAGAGAGTGTTTCTTTTCCTCAAGGAATATCTAGTGTCTCACTGCTCAGCCTGCACCGGATAGTGCACAGTTGAGTTTTATCCATTAATAGGAGATTTTCTTAGAATTACAGTCTCGGTAGCTGATCCTTTAAATCTGCAGAGACAACCAGCTGCAGCCTTTAGGTAGTAATTTCTCCTCTGTCTGGCTTTTATCTAGTAAATATTTGCCTTTTTTTATGTGTATGGTGATTTTTCCAGGCTTTTCCTGTCATCACTGAGGAAACAGCTTCTCTTTACGCTCTCCCACACTTTATTTCACTTTGGTTAACAAAAAAATACATTCACTGTCCTTGTGAATGTGTTATTGAAAACACTTAAGTAGGAATATTTCCAATCGAATATATAATAGCTATTGAATGATGTACCCCATAAATTACTCAGTATGTGTGGAGGCAGAATCTGGAAACACTGTGTTGATATGCAATAAATACAGAATTTGCAATTTGACCTTACAGGCAGAGAGGTTACTGACAGACTCTAGGTCTCTCTAATCTGATTCCAAACAGTCACATATTATGGATGACATTTTTCTTTCATGACACCTCCGGCATTGTGTAAAGCACCAAATTTGAACAGAATAGTCTTACATCAGCTTTTTAAAATTACTATTTATTATTGTTGTTTTGGAGTTTAATTTGGGGTTTTTTGTTGGTTTGTGTGTGTGTGTGTGGCTTGGTTGGTTGTTTTTTATTTGATATGTTTTCTTAAAACTAACAGGAAGATAAAAGATAGAGGGGAAAAAAAAAAGACCTGGGGATGAGTTTTAAAGTTCTGAGCTATGCCTTTGGAACTTGCCATATGCTTGACTGGGAGTCTTAAAATTCAGCCTTCATGCAATAGCTGGACACATGCATAAAGTTGCTTGCATGAAAGAGTGCAAGAATGGGGCTGCAAAAAGCATTCTTTTGTTTATACACCGATCACATATCATGTTTGGGTTTGCCTGGAAATGAGCATGATTGATATTGTTGTCAAATACATTTTTTCAGTCATTTCACTGACAGCTGGATTGAGTCCCTACTCAGAAATCATGCGTTTAAGGGAAATGAGCTCCCATTTTACCAATATTGACCAATATATACCTTAACTTTCTTGAGGGAGCACAGGTAATATCTCATTGAGACTTTTTATATCCTTTGTGTTTGTACTGATTAAATATAGAGTTTGGGTTTTTTTGATTTTTTTTTAATAAGAACTGACTTCATTATTATATGTATTTGATTATTGCCAACTAACATTATTCAGGACTTGGACTCCTTTACAGTTTAATTTTTAGTGTACAGTTTGTATTTTAATAAATGTTTGTTAAAACAAGAATATACTTTGAAGAATATTAACAGGGCAGGTAAATTATTTTGTGTAAACAGTGACAAAAAGCAAATAAAATGAACGTAGATCTATTAGCAAAAGTATTCTGTTGTAGTTGAAGGCACAATTTTTTTAATGTCTCAAACAGAATGAGGTTGCAACTTTCCAGATGAGGCTTCATTTGAAAAATTTGAGAGCAGTGGCAGTGTTCAGACTGATAATCATATTGACCTAAAACACCAAAAAGGCAATTATAAAGGTTATAGGAAAGGAGCAAAGAACAGTAATAGAGGTCACAGGCAAATGGAAATCCAGACAGTTAGTTTATCTCGTGTCTATATTTACTGTGCTGGTTTTACCAGAACTGGTACAGTATTTCTGTACTTAGGGTGACCTTGGCACATCTTGCAAAAACAAATTGCATACCATTGTCCTTCAGGATGGCAGGTACATGTCCATGTTTTTGCCGTACCTATTTCTGTGTGAAAAGGGTCAAACTCATAAGACCTATGAGTAGTGGAGGTCAATACTTGCACAGACCAAAACAAAAGCTAGGAGGCCAGGCTGGCTTGCTGTATCAGTGGCCAGGAGAATGTGTTATTGTGCAGAGTGAAAAAACACCCTGTCATGCTGGGGTGGGCTGAATATGCAGGGTAGTCCCATCATGGCCCTGGCAGGCTGGCACTCAGAGAAGGCTTTGTCTGCTTGTGCAGCCTCTGACAGGATGGTGGAGCAAAATCTGTCCTTCATCCTCTTCCCTTTTCGTGGCTACTTACTTGCTCCTTCATTCATCTGGCACTTTCCAGCTACTCCAACAACAGCCAGCCCCTCTAGGTGGACAAGACTCCTGTGCCCTGGTCCTTGCTGGCACTTGTCAATGCCCAGAGTCAGAACTGGAGCGGCCTTGCTCTCTCTGGGTTGATTCTTTCTCCTGCCTCTTAGTGCATGCAGGGGTAGCATGTGCTGTGTCATAGACTGATTCTGTAGAATTTTTTTGATGACTGCAGTTTGTGTAATCACACCCATGCTGTCTGAAGCAGAAGTGAACGTTTTCAGAGACCTGCCTATGGCTGCAGAGATGGGGAAATCCCAGATTAGATTTTGGGCCAGCCACAAAAACACCTGTCTATTATCTGTCTGTCTATCTAGTCATATTATGAAGGCACAGAGATGTACTGAGTTACAAGCAGATGTTTCATATGAAAACAACGTCCACAAAGCCCTGTTAAACCAGGTCAAAATTGTAAGTAGCATTCCAGTCCTTTTTCTGGCATTGTCCTGTAGATTTCTTTTTATTAGGGAATTCATAGAATAGAATAGAATCATAGAATAGTAGTAAGGCTGGAAGGGACCTCAAGGATCATCTAGTTCCAACCCCCTGCCATAGGCAGGGACACCTCCCCCTAGTACAGGTCACTCAAGGCCTCGTCCAACCTGGCCTTGAACCCCTCCAGGGAGGGAGCAGCCACAACCTCCCTGGGCAACCTGTTCCAGTGTTTCACCACCCTCACTGTAAAGAACTTCCTGCTAACATCCAGTCTAAATCTCCCCTCTGCCAGTTTAAACCCATTGCCCCTTGTCCTGTCATTGCAAGACCTTGTAAATAGTCCCTCCCCAGCCTTCCTGTAGGCCCCCTTCAGATACTGGAATTCAAGATGAGGATTTTAATTTCCATGTTTAAAGAATATTCATCTGACTGCTCAAACACATATATGAATCAGGAGAGTGTGTGTGTTTCTAATAAAGATGTGATGAACTAAAAAAGCATACATTTTCAATATAAGCCAGGGAGGATAATAAATTAAATCAGTTGAAAAGCAACTAGAAATAACTTGAACATTGTCTGAAGGAGAGAAGAATGGATATTAGAGTCTTAGAATGCATTGGGTTGGAAGGGACCTTTAAAGGTCATCTAGCTCCAATCCCCCTGCAGTAAGCAGAGACATCCCCAGATAGATCAGGTTGCTCAGAGCCCCAAGCCCGACCTCAGATGTCTTCAGGGATAGGGTCTCCACAACCTTCCTGGGCAACTTGTTGCATTGTTCGCTACCCTCACAGTAAAGAACTTTTTCCTAATGTCCAGTATAAATCTACCCTGAATGTCCAATCTAAAATTACAAACAATATATTCAGAACATTAGTCTCAAACACTCAAAACAGTCATAATTTTCTAACTATTTTGAAGGTATATGTACATTAGATTATCTTTACAGAGGATCTCAGTTTGGTAGCTATATTTAAACTTGGTAAACTTGGTTTCAGGAAAGAAGAAAAGTTAATGTTTTAAAGCTTTAAGAAATGAGAATGTAAGGCTGCAACCAGAACTTCCCAAACTTAGTCTTATTTTGACTATAACAATTTTCTATTTGAGTAGTATTCTTAATTACATATAGATTCAATGGCATCTAGAATATGAAAAAGTAATTTTTTTGCCCTTGTCTGTTAAGAATAACATAAAATAGGTCTCTTCATTTGTTCAGCTTGAAATTGAGTTTAAATTTTTCATAATAAAAATGTTAATTGAAGAGGAATGGTAGCTGAAATAGCAGCCATCATGTACAAATGTATCAATGAAGTAACCCCTTCTTCGAATATTTGGGATGTATCTATTTCTCCAGAGATTCCTATACAAGTTCTGTTAGAAGAACCATAGGCTCTACAAGGAAAAGTGGCAAAAAAGGTTACAATGGAACCAGCTCAGTGTTGAGTTACTGATTTGCTAAATAAGTGTGTGTTAAATGGGACAAAAACCCCCCAACCCAAACACAACAGGATATAACGGGAGGTGACAACAAGACTCTGAGGTACGTACCTAAAAAACCAAAGAAGTCATGGCAATGGAGTCTCTCAGCTAAGACCTTCTTTGGCTTGATCAGGACAGACATTTGATGGATGATGAAGATTTCACTACACTCATCCTGGCTTAGTGGAAAACATAAGGAAAATGCAGATAGTTGATAATCAATAACAAATTGTGTTTTCTTTCTCTGGAGTCTGGATGTTGTGAACAACCTTTAGGTGAATTACAGAATTACAGAATCATAGAATTGTTTTGGTTGGAAAAGACTTCTAAGATCATCAAGTCCAGCCATCAACCTCATATCACCATGGCCATTAAACCAAAGTGCTATGTCTGTATGTTTCTTGAACACTTCTGGGGACAGTGACTCTACCACCTCCCTGGGCAACTTATTCTAATGCCTGATCACTCTTTCAATAAAGAAATTCTTCCTCATATCCAATCTAAACATTCCCTGGCACAATTTCAGGCCATTTCACTACAACTTCCTTTCAGGTAATTAAGAGGAATGAGGTCTCCCCTTCACCTCCTCTTCTCCAGACTAAACAATCCCAGTTCTCACAGTTGCACCTTATAAGACTTGTTCTCTAGACCCTTCACCAACTTTGTGGCACTTCTCCAGCAACTTGATGTCTTTCTTGTAGTGAGGGGCCCAAAACTGAACACAATATTTATGGGGTGGCTTCACCAGTGCCAAGTATAAGAGCACAATCACTTCCCTACTCCTGCTGGCCACACTGTTGTTGATTCAGGCCAGGATGCTGTTGGCCTTCTTGGCCACCTGAGCACACTGTTGGCTCCTGTTCAGCTGGCTATCCACCAGCACCCTCAGGTCCTTTTCTGATGGGCAACTTTCCAGACACCCTGCCCTAAGCCTGTAGCACTGCATTGTGTTGTTATTATTGAAGTACAGGACCTGGAACTTGGCTGTGATAAACCTCATACAATTGACCTCAGCCCAGCAATCCAACCTGCCCAGATCCCCTTGCAGAGCCTTCCTACCCTCACGCAGATCAACACTCCCACTCAATGCAGCATCATCTGCAAACTTAGTGACTGTGCACTCAATTCCCTTGTCCAAACCATTTACGAGATATTAAAGAGAACTGGTCCAAATACAGAACCCTGGGGAACACCACTTGTGACCAGCCACCAACTGGATTTTACTCCATTTACCACCACTCTTTGGGCCCAGCCATTCAGACAGTTCTTAACCAAGTGAAGCCATCTTAACCCATCCAAGCCATGAGCAGCCAGTTTCTCTAGGAGGATGCTGTGGGAACCTGTCAAAGGCTTTACTATAGTTCAGATAACATCCACAGCCTTTTTCTCATCCACTAAGTGGGTCCCCTTGTTGGAGATCTGGTTTGTCAAGCATGACCTGCCTTTCATGAACCCACGCTGACTGGGCCTGACCATCTGGTTGCCCTGCATGTGCTGCATAATAGCACTCAAGATAACCTTCTCCATGGCCTTTCTCTGCACCGAGGTCAGACTGACAGGTCTGTAGTTTCCTGGGTCTCCCTTCAGGCCCTGCTTGTAGATCAATGTCATGCTTGCCAATCTCCAGTCTGCTGAGAACTCCCCACTTAGCTACGACTGCTGGCAAGTGATGGAAAGGGACTCAGCGAACACTTCTGCCAGCCCACTCAGTACCCCTGGGTGTATGCCATCTGGCCTCATAGACTTGTGTATGTTTAAGGGGTGCAGTAGATCGTTAGCCATCTCCTCTTGGACTATGAGGGCTTTATTCTGCTCTCTGTCCCATCATCCAGCTCAGGGGGCTGGGTATCCAGCCAACAACTGGTCTTACTTTTGAAGACTGAGGCAAATAAGGTATTGAGTACCTCAGCCTTTTCCTCATCCTTAACCACTACCTTCCCCCTTGAATCCTCCTTTTGTTGCTAATATATTTATAGAACCATTTTCTGTTCTCTTTAACAACTTCCAGATGGACTTTGGCACTTCTCATTTTCTCCCTGAATAGTCTCATGAATGAGTCCTCTTCAGTGGCCTGATCCTTCTTAAAACAACCATAGACTCTCCTTTTCTCTTTAAGCAGCAACCAAATCTCTCTATTTAGCCAGATTGTCTTTTTTTTTCCCTGCCACCACATGGGAACAGCCTGTTCCTGTGCCTTTAAGACTGTTCTCCTGAACACTGTCCAGCCTTCCTGGACTCCTTGGCCCTTCAGGATTGCCTCCCAAGAGATTCTGTCCACTAGTCTCTGAAACAGGCCAAAGTCTGCCCAATGGAAGTCCCAGGTGGCAGTTCTGCTGACCCTTCTCTTTACTCCTCCAGCAGTGAGCATTTCATGATCACTGTGCCCAAGATGGCCCCGAACCATGACATCACCTACAAGTCCTTCTCTGTTCACAAACATTAGGTCCAGCAAGATACCTTCCCTAGCTGGCTGTGTCACTGGCTGTGTCAGGAAGTTATCCTCCACTAGAAACCTCTGGGAGTGCTCCCTCTCTGCTGTGTTGTATTTCCAGCAGACATCAGGGCAGTCGAAGTGTCCAACAAGAACAAGGCCTGGTGATATCAAGACTTCTGCCAGATACCTAGTGAATACTTTACCTGTCTCTTCATTCTAGTTGGGTAGTTTATAATAGACTCCCATCATGATATCTGCTTTGTTGATCTTCTCCATGATTCTTAGCCATGAACACTCAACTCTATCATCACTTTCATTAACATCAATACAATCAAAACACTCCCTGATTTACACTGCCTCTTCTCCCTTGCCTATCCCTTCTGAAGTGTTTGTAGGCATTGATTATGGCACTCCAGTCACGTGAGACATCCCACCACATTTCTGTGATGGCTACTATATCGTAGTTTTTCTGATAGATGATGGCTTTCAGCTCCTGTTTGTTTCCCATGCTGTGTGCATTAGTGTAGAGGCACTTCAGACACAGTGCTGCCCTTCTGAAATAATCTTGGTGGGGTTTTTGTTTTGGTTTGGTTTTCATCTATTGGTTTTTGGTAAGCAAATGTTTCCAATATATACATTTCCAAAATAAACATTCTATGAATTTGCTTAGTATGCATCTCCAGACAAGAATATAATGATGTCAAAACAATTCCTTCATTTGCAGAATTGTCTCTCTTGGTCTTTATGTTTACAGGAGTAAGTCAACCTCATGATCTGATTCACTTGACTACAAAAGGGAGTCGTGGTGAAGTCAGCCCTTGCATATAGAAGAATAAAGCAGAAGCAGTTTGTCTTGGGTTTAGGGAGAGAGACAGAAGCTCTTTAACCCTTCTCAAATGAGTTAAACAAAAATGCTCCACACCAGATTGGAAAGATTTTGAAGTTTAAATGGAAGTACTATTCATAACTACATACAACAGCACAAAAGCATATAAAATACACAATTCTGTAGTCTGCCTCAACCACAGTTCTCAAAAAACCTCCTTAGCCCAAAGCTTTCCATAACCTCCCTCCAAACCAGGCCAAAAACTCCAGGTCTGAAATGCCCCTACCCTCACCATACCTCCCTATACCTCCCTATCCAGGCCCAAATGACACAGCTAAAAATTCAGCTTGCCAGCACCAGGCCCCACTCCCTCCCAAACCTGAGATAAGGGAGCCCTTGCCAGGAAGGGAGAAGGGAGAAGGGAGAAGGGAGAAGGGAGAAGGGGCCCAACAGCTTGTGCTGTTCATTCATAAAAGGGAGATGTAGGCATTATGGGAACGACATAACAAAAGATTACATTTTCCAGTGCCCACCCCTGGACCTATCTATCCCTTTCTGGAGGACCTTAAGGAACTCTGTGATTCTTAAAGACATCATGGCTTAAACCCACAACACAACAGCAAAAAAATGCTAGGACAGAAGCAGTGCTACAGGCTGGGGACAGAGTGGCTGAAGAGCAGCAGCAGAGGCAGAGAGGGACCTGGGGGTGCTGGTAGATAGTAGCTGAACACGAGCCAGCAGTGTGCCCAGGTGCCCGCAGAGCCAATGGCATCCTGGCCTGGATCAGGAACAGTGTGGCCAGTAGGACAATGGAGGTTATTCTGCCCCTGTACTCAGCACTGGTCAGNAGACATCTTTTGCTGACCGTCTGCTGCATTGCCTGTCTTCCTATACATGGCAACAGCCAAAAGCCCATAAGCAAGTCAAAATGTTCAGATGACCTCAGAAGTGGTAGTTCACTTCTCAGGGAAGTGGGGTCAAACAACATTGATAACCTTTTGTGCAGACTTTTCTCACAGTGAAAGCTAAGATGGTTTCTGTAGCTGATGTATGTTAACAGAGGGCTGGAGCCTTCTATAAGGACAGACTGAGAGAGTTGGGCCTCTTCAGCCTGAAGAAGAGAAGGCTTCAAGGAGACCTTATAGTAGCCTTCCAGTATCTGAAGAGGGCCTACAGGAAGGCTGGGGAGGGACTATTTACAAAGTCTTGCAATGACAGGACAAGGGGCAATGGTTTTAAACTGGCAGAGGGAAGATTTAGACTGGATGTCAGGAGGAAGTTCTTTGCAGTGAGGGTGGTGAGGCACTGGAACACGTTGCCCAGGGAGGTTGTGGCTGCTCCCTCCCTGGAGGTGTTCAAGGCCAGGTTGGACGAGGCCTTGAGTGACCTGTACTAGTGGGAGGTGTCCCTGCCTATGGCAGGGGGTTGGAACTAGATGATCCTTGAGGTCCCTTCCAACCTTACCATTGTATGATTCTATGATTCTATGAACTGTTGTGTGAATTCCCTCATTAGGTTTCTCATCTTCTGTGGCATCTGTTAAAGCAGAAAGAATTGAAACCAGTTCTCCTTTTCCAGGGCACTCTGTTGCAGTGGTTTAGTGGATCTTGTATAGCCTGAATCTCTTTTACACAGCCAGGAGCAAAGATCAGAAGGGATCACGTGCAGGACTTCAAACATAGCCTCATCAAACCCGCAGGTGAAGAGCCACTGGCAATTTAGTCTTGAGGAGTCCACAGGTGATGTGGTTTTGGACTTCCTCCACTTCCAGCATAACAAAACTTGTATAGCAAATAAAAAAGCCACATGTAGGATGAGAAGCGAGACATAATCAGCACCCCAGCTCTCCTCTTCAGACTGGGCTGCCCTTCATGTTGATCTGTGTAGTAGGTGCTTACAGGATCTACACAAAATTCTGGGCTTTGGGCATGCCAGTATTCACATCACTGTGGCACCAGTATTTGCTTCAAAATCACCACTGCCATTAGTGCCGCAACCAAACGTTACATGAGTGTCATAGCTCCGAATCCCAACCTGGCTACTCAGCTTCAAGCAGTTGTGTGTTTTCTTGAGAAATGTAATGGAACCTAATCAAGTTAATGTAAGTAATCCCTCAAAGAGATGAAACCAATCCTGTAAGTGTATAATCTCTGCAGGAAGATTTTCTGTCCTGTTCAGCCAGTCTTGCTTTCAGGCCCAGGTTTATAAAATTACCTGTATGCTCATTTAATGTGTTGGCAAAATATAAAATCAATTAAGAAAAAGTAAACAGAAGCTAAAGCCAAACAAATTTTGATTTGAAGTACAGCATTTGTTGTCCTTCTTTTTTAATAGTAGAGGTTATAGCTGACTTGGTTTTTAAGGGATGTGACTGACTCTGTATTGCACAGTGCTGTAGCAAAATGGAAGAACCTTTTAGAAAGTTAGACTTTAGAAGAATACAGTTAAATACAGGAAAAAATGGATTACACTCTCTGTCCAGTTTGACCTTTTATATAATGATTTAATGACTTTTTCTGATCTTAAAAGTCCTGAAGTTATATCCAGAGTGAATTTCACTAAAGCCTTTCCTCCAGGAGGCTTGGGAAGCAGAGTAAAAGCTGTATGGAGACAGAAGGAGTTCAAATACCTGAGACTGAAATAATGAAGAAGAATGTGGTTGTGCTGTGTGGAAATCAAGGATTTAAAAAGTAAACACAGGTAGTTTAGGCCATTTGTCCCTGTTATTTGTGAGCCAGAAGAGACTAAATCACTGCCTTTTGGAAATGCTTAAATGCTATCACTCTAAGAGCAATTTCTTCACTGTTGTGGCTTTTTCCACAGACATCAGCCTGTGGAACTGTCAGTAGATTCGCAGTTGGACACCTCTTACAGCCACAATAAAACCTAAATACAAAGGCAAAAAGAATAGCTAAAGGTGAACGAATGCCATGTTAGAATCATTATTTTTATCCTTAGCTCTCCTTGAGCTTAATTTTGTGTCAGGCTTTCCACTATTTTTTAAAGGACAACTGTCAGGCAAAATGGAGTATCGTAACTGGCTCTGTAATTTTTTGCATTTAATTAAAAAAAAATTCTTATGCATTCCTTTTTAACATTTAATGTTGCCTTTAGCTAGCCAATGAGCCGACTGTAAAGGGATTTCAACCAAATCATATTGTCTTAACTATAGATGGCCTTTTATCCACCAAACAAACTCTTCTATAAGACAATAACTTTTCTTGAAGTGTTTCTGATGTTTTTGCCCTTTGATCAGTTTTTCTCATTTTCTCATCCTTCCTTCAGTTGGATATTCTCCGCTGTGTCTTCTCTTTGTGTATACTGAATGTCAAGGGCTCGACAGTTCAAGAGAGACAGAGAACAACTGGAGATAGTCCAATGGAGGGCTACAAAGATCACAGTATCACAGTATCACAGTATAGCAAGGTTGGAAGAGACCTCAAAGATCATCAAGTCCAACCCATTACCACAGATGATGGGGTCTGAAGCATCTCTCTTCTAATGAAAGGCCTGGGGCTGCTTAACCTGGAAGAGACTGATGGGGGAATCTTACGAATGCTTATAATATCTAAAGGATGGGTGTCAAGAGGATGGAGTCAGACTATTTTCAGTGGTGGCCAGTGACAGGACAAGGGGCAACAAGTACAAACTAGAACACAGGAAGTTCCACATAAACATAAGGAAAAACTTGTTTCCTGTGAGAATGATGGAATGCTGGACCAGATTGCCCAGAGAGGGTGTACAGCCTCTTTATTTGGAGACTTTCAAAACTCACCTGGATGCATTCCTGTGCAATCTGCTCTAGGTGACCTTGCTTTAGCAAGAAGACTGGAGTAGATCTCCAGAGATTGCTTCCAACCCCTACTATTCTGTGGTTCTGTGATTCTGTGATCAGGTCGCAATTACGGGACTCTAGGCAACTGGTGGCCTCTGGCCCACAAGTTAGTTAATCTTTATCATTCATAATGAAGTAATAATGTAGAGACAAACCTTGTTTAAATACAGTTTATACTAGAGAATTACAATACATGATTATTTTATTTAGACAATTTCGGCTTCAAACTTCCAAGAGCAGGAGAAATGGACACAGGTGATCCTACTTCCCTGCCCAGCAAAATCCATTTCAGTGGGCAGACTATGGGTGAAGACATCATCCTCACAAATTCTCAGCATGCAGCACCTCAAGGTGGCTTGGATGTCTCTTGAAAAACAAAATCCCACATAATCAGGAGCTACCTCTACAATTTGTGCTTTTCCAGGAAATATTTTTAAGATGTTTGCTGTTTGTGCCAAAACACATGGACTTCCACCAGATTTGGAGCTATCCGGGAAAGAGATCTGGCAAAAATTTATACATGCATTAGCAGAAGAGTACACACAGATTTGGATGTCCAAGTGCATTATTAAAAGAGTGCAGATGAAAAGCAGAGCAAATAAGGATGGAAGCAATGAAAAACCTATGAGTGAAGTTAACATCCCTCTTCCATCCCCGCTAGACTGAAGGAAAACAAAAGTAAGGAGGTGGAAAAAGAAAGATGGATAAAGCAATCATGGAAATAGTGAAGATGAAGAGTATAAAAATCTAGAACTGGTGAAAAATACAGAAATTGAGTGAAAGGAGAAAGTCTGCAGAAAATAATATAGGAGGAAATCATAAAAGTGTCACGGTAGACACTCCAGAGCACACAATGCAGAAGGGCATAAGAAGGTGAAAGAGGGGGTAAAGAAGAATGACTGTAAGGCATTTCGCATGTCTGGTATTACACTACCTATTATCATTTCACCTCAGAAATCTAGAATGAAAAACAACAATGAAATACATTGTGGCAAAACACAGGAAGACAGAGTCTGAGAGCAACCTGTATCACATGCAGTGATGGAAGAACTGGGAGCAGTTTCTCTGTGATAGGAGGGTCAATAGACTGGTCCTGGGTGGAAAGTTATAAAACATTTTGAACAATAGGACTTCAGGGATGACAGCACTGGTTAGGAAGGAATGATCTGCATGAGCCTCAAAACTAGGAAAAAATGTTCAAGGGGAAAGGAGATAAAAGACAGATGAGTTGGGATACTAGCATGAAATAAGCATGAACTGAAGGGAAATAGGAAGAGATGTCGGTAAGCTGGGGTTGTAGGACATGTCAACAGGACACCAAAGTCTAAATATTAGGCCCTTTCCATCCTGTTTTTCCTTCTTTTGAAAAAAAAAAAAAAATCCAGGATCATCCTCTGTTTTCTGTCTTTGAAAACTAGCCCTACCATGTCAGGCATGGGCTGCTATTAATAACCAATTCCTGGTAATGTCTTCAATATTTATTTTATTTTTAAGAAAAAAATAACAACAAACAAAAAATAAACTGCAGTTGGGGGCATTTTTCCAGACCTGCTCAGTCTGCCTCAACAGGGGCTTGGGGCTCTGCGAGGGGACCAGCACTCAGGGTTGCCCCTAACCTGTGCTGGTGCTCCAGCTCCGTGCACACCCTTGCACAGGTGCAGTGGACACCAATACAATGCACCCATGCAAGAGAACCCTCAGCACCCCACTGCACGTACACACACACACAGACACGCACACAAAGGGCGGCAAATCCGTGTAGTGTACCCCCCTTCCCAGCAGCGCTTCCTCCCTGCTGGCAGCCCTGGTCCCGACACGGGAGCCCCGCTCCAGACTAGCTGTCCGCTTATCCTGCGCCCTTCCCTGAGCGCGGGGTGCGGGACGCTGGGATGCGGAGCAGCACCAGAAAGTTAGGCACTGGCGGGGCGGGCGAGGTGGGGGACCGCTTCCCCTTGCCTTTGTTCGGCGCCGGGGAGGTGACCCTCGTTGGGGTTGAAGGGGGAATGCACCCACGCCGCAGCCCGCAGCCTGAGCCTGTCCCGTGGTCCCGCCGTCGGCACAGGGCCAGGCGGGAGGGAAGGAGGAGGATTGAGGCGGAAGGTGCCTCTCCAGCCTCCCTCCAAGGTGAGTTGCGCCTCTGCTCCGCGGTTCTTTTGTCTCGATGCGAGGCCGCCGCGCACCCCCGCCCCGCTCTGACAAACTTTCGTCGAGGACTTCGGCGCCTCGACGGCCGCCCCCGGGGCCGGGCAGGGTTGCGGAGTTAGCCGCGGTTTCCGCCCGCGGCCGTGCCGCGGCTGCGGCGGGCGGTCCCGTGGGGGCGGCCGGAGGGCAGGTGGAGGGGCCATGGGCGGGACCCTCCTTCCTTTTTGGTTTCTTTGGGACGGATGCGGTCGGCCCCGTCTTTGCGCTGTACGCAACAGGTAGGGATGCCAGGAGCCGGCCGCGGCGGTGGTGGCACCGTGGTGGAGCCGTCGGCAGCAGTTTTCAGGAGGGGGCTTTTTTTGTTACGTTTTCTGGAAAAGTGCGAAGGGTAGGGGGAGGAGAAGCAACAGTCTTCCCAAATTCCCCTTCAGTTGTTTGTTTGTGTACTTCCCGTGTCCACGCAGAAGGGGTTCGTTTTGCAACTCGGGAGGTTATTATTATTATTATTATTTCCTTCTTGTTTCTTCTAAACTTATTTTTCTTTCTGTCCTGCGTTTGCTTGTTCATTCCGGCAGATCAAACTGACCGAAACCAGATACCCAGAGGCTTGTCCTCACTGATAATCGGGGAAATCCAAACAAAGAGGTGCATCTACCGGAAATAATGATTTGAGAGATGTTTCTCTTTCCACCCCCCACCCCCCCTCCTTGAATTAAATTCTGTTTGCTTGTTTGGTGGTTTGGTTTTTTGGTGTGAGTTTTGGTTTTGGTTGTTTTTGGGTTTTTTTCCTTCCCTTTCTCTTTCTCTTCCTTTTTTCCTTTTTTTTTTTTTTCTTTTTTTTTTTTTTTTTTTCTGGGAGGTTCAGTTGGAGGGAAGTTTTGCGTCGGAGTCGGAGCTAGGGCTGAGGAGGGATGGAGAAGACGGAAAGTTGCGGTGGTGGGAGGAGGCGAGGGGGGCCACGGCAGTGCGGGACCCCGGCTGCGCCTGGGCTGCGGGGGGAGCAGGGGCTGCGGGGGGACCTGCCGCCGCTGCCGGCTCTTTGTCTGCTCCGGCAACTTGAACAAAAGGAGAAACTCGGGTGAACTCTCCATCTCTCCCTCTCCTCTCCCGGTTTATCTCATCTTCGGCAACTTTATCCGGAGAGATTTACTCAACTCTTTTTTGAGCTCTTCTGCCGCTTGAAATCAAACCGCCCCGTTGTAGGCTCCTAAAGAAAGCGGGTTTCACAGTTTAAAGAAAGGAAAAGGTACGTTTGGACTTCGGGTTTATTGTTCTTTGTCGGCCGCCCCCCCTCCCCACCCCGCAAGCTGCGCCTTGGGCTGAGAGGCGGGAGGCTGCGGGCCAGCCGAGCCCTTTCTTTGTACTTTTTGGAGCACATGCAGGTATTTTTGAGGAGGGTAAGGCACTCATTTCGCCGTAGCTCCGGTAATACAGATTGGGGGCACTACTTTGGGGTAGGGGCGTCTTTCCTCCTTCTTGTGCCTGCTTTGTACTTTGTTTTAGCTGTTTAATGCATTTCTATTTTTGAGGGAAGGAAGGTGGGCTCAGAGAGCTTTCTGGGTCGGGTTGTGTTTAAGAGTTGGGACAGAGGAAAGCCGAAGACGGGGAAAACTTCCTGGGATTGTAGGGCGTCCTGGAGACTCTGGCAAAGGAGTAGGGGCAGTGAGGCTGGGCAAGGGCAGTATACAGCGGGGACAAGGTGGGGACTCTACTGGGTGCCAGCCTGGGCCGGAGGGGCCGGGGGCACTGGGAGGGTCACGCATTGCTGCTCTGGAACTTTGTTCATCCGAATGCATTGATCATAGTGGAAGGGGGAGAGGGAAGGGTCAGTCTAGGCTGGCCGTCTAGCTTCACCCCTTCAGAAAAGCTATGGTTACCTTGGGTTTTGTTCTATTCTTTTCGGTATTCATGGCTTCTAGAATAAGCATTGCAACTTCAGAAAAGTTACTCATGCGCTCTTTGCACTTCACTTATCTTGATTAATTTAGGGTCTTACTATTTATCCTTCAATTTTTCAGTGCTTGTCTTCTTTTTATCTCAGTCCACTGCTTTCCCTTTCCTGTGTTATTTTCTTGTCCTATTTTACCAGTTGGCCTTCTCATTCCTTGGATCCGTTTCAGAATTTCTGAAGCCTCTAGTTTTCCACTTTCTGTTGTCACTCATTCTCCTTCTTCGAGGGCCATTTCTACCTATTCTTCTACCTATATGCTTGCTTCCATTTCCCATGAAAAACTCCTTTTGTCAGGATATTTCATGTTTGCATGTATGTGTAGATACGCTCAAGGTTTTCCTCAGGTGAAGCAAACATAAAAGCTTGTTGTCCCTCTTCTAAAATTATTCTGTGATCTGCATTATATGCATGTTACGCAGACAGCTTCTAGCAAAAGTTCTTATGCATCCACTAGTATTCACCTTCTCCTGTCTTATTGTCGTTATCTCCCTGCACATGCATTTTCTAGTCTCTCAAAGCTTCTTGTTCTCTTCTCTTGTTCTTGGTGTAGAAGTTTGTTCTTTCTCCTTTCCCACACTTCATCTTGACAGATATGACTCCATTCCTCATCTCATCATTCCCTCCTGTGCAGAGTACTCAAAATTTTCTCTCCATTTCACATATCGCCCTTCCCAGCCTAAGCAAAAAAACTGCTGTTGGTGTTTATGAAGAAATGGCACAACAGGAGCACCACCATAGACAGGTGTGGGTTTATTTGCTTTGACTTGCTCCTTGCTGGGCCAGGTGTAAACAGTGGTACTCATTGCTCAAACCCTGGCTGCAGTAGCATGCCTGCTGATGGGGAGACACTGAACCCAGAAAAGAAGGGAAGAGAAAAGGTCATAATTAAGTCCTCCTCTCCACTGTCCTGACGTGTTTCCTGTAAAAGGGTTGGCTGGTTTTATTTTTGCTACTTGGAGCTTTTTTATCAACTTATTTCAAAACTCAGGAAAAAAGTATCTGCCAGGGCAGTTGAAGAGCTTTTTACATTACCTTCCTCTTCTGTCACTCTAGTGCCACAATGTAAGACTGTGTAGAGAAATAGGAGTCGTCTTCTTAAAGTGTCGAAAGCACAAGAGTGACCATATCCAACTGATCATTGTTATGCTCCAGCCTGGTGATGTTTTTTAAGTGAAGTGCCACCACCAGACTGAGTTTAGGATGCATCAATATCTGTGATGAAATATGGGTTTGAAATAATTCAGAAGGGTGGTAACTTCATATTTGTGTGTTAGTCCCTGAGTGGTGCAGCAGAGTTACTGTGCTGAACTAATGCTGATTCCTCTTATTTGAACAGGTTGAAACATGGTCATCAGGAAAATGGGATGGCTGCCAAAACATCAGTGTTTGATGGGTGCTATATTGCGTTATTTTTTTAAGTGGTGGAATACAGCTTGGGATTCTTCAGGGATGATTAACATGGTACAAACTGTACTATACAGCTGCTGAACATCTTCATCTTTTGGATTCATACATAACTTACTGGGCTTTTGGAAGAAGTGGAAGAATCTCTTGCCAAAACTTGAGGATATTATGGAAAATGCTGCTGAGACTCAAGTGGATTAGATCACCATCTGACATCAAGGTACTGCAGCTGATGATGAAAGGTATGCTTCTCCTTTCTTGCAAAAATGCAAAGTCTTGTACATCAAAATACTAAGCACATCGTCTTCATGTCAGAAAAAATTGTGTCGTAGCCTTTTGTTTATCTTTCTGCTGAGACCTTCCAGTATTTCAGAGTGGTGTAATCTGAGAGAAAAGCCTTACTAATGGTTTTGGCAATGTTTATATCTTAAATGTAGAAGGAAAAACTGAGCATGGAAGTGTTTTTGGAGTTAACTGATATTCTCAAGGCAATGACTTCATTTGGTCTAGGAGTGCTTAGCAGCTCTAGAAAACCAGACTAGTTAATTTTTAAGAAAAATAAGTTTAAAAAAAAGTTAAACAAAGCTTTGTCCACAGTTACCATCTTCCAAGTAGCTGACTTGATTTAAAAATGTGTTAGTGTTTTGAGTTGAACTCAAGAAAACAACCTTGTGTTACTTACTTAACCCCTCTTCTTTCAAATAATAGCAAAAAGTCTTATGGATGGCTATATAGAGGTGAGAGCAGGTAGAAATATTTAACTTAAAAATTCAAGGAATTATTTTGTGTGATTTTTTTTTCCCTTCTTTTTAATTTTTTTTTCAAAAAGTTGCAGTTTAAGGCTCCTTGCAAATCATGTTTGCATCCTGAATGTCCTAGTACTGTTAAAGTCCATTGAATGCAGACAGTGCTTGCTTTTCTTGTTACTGTATGAGATAACCAATGTACAAAAATTAAAACTAGTGGACAAAACAAGCTGTGAAACATTTATTAGTGAATTACAAATTATCTTTGAATCTAGATTGAGTGTTAATCCAGTGGTGAGAAAATCTTCAGGAACCTTAGTGAACTGTGAAAATTGCAAAGCAGATTTTAAAACTAAAACCCAATGCTTTGATACCTGTGTTTTGTGCACTTCTTATTTATGGCTGAAGATGCATGAGATGAAGAGAGTTGGTTTTGCTATATATTTCAGCTCATCTGATTGGTTCCAGCATAGAAGATATGTAGGGCAGACAAGTGTTCGTAATCATAAGGAAAGTGCTGAGCTGGCTGGCCTACTTTAGGACAAAATAGAAATCTGAACGAATAATCAGTTGTTATCCTTTCCAGTTGTAAACAGAGATAGGAGCAGCAATACAGTCCTAATTTCCTTGTTCTGTTTTAATGAAGACCTACTCTTACTTTTCTTGATTATTGAGGATAAGCTTTTTATGTACTGAATGCAATTATTGTCCATTTAGATTTCCATTCTTAATACTGTTCTACATTTATACTGTTTTTGAACTTTGCATGACTCACGTTAGCCATATGAAAGAGCTGCTATCTAGTGTTATTTTGGAAAAGAAGCCCAGTCATTACTTTCCTGTATTTAAAGGAAACCAAAACTGTGATCTTTTTACCTTTCTGTGAAGATTTTCTGGGCAGAAAAGGTGCACTTAATCTGCATGGAATCCGTTCCATTTCATCAACACTGAAAAAAAGAAAAAGTAGGTTAATATTTTTACTTAACGTGAGTAGAGACAACACCATATGTTCATTTAGTCTGAGAATTGTGTAGACTGAATTTCTTCATTGTCAGAGGATTCAGGATGTATTATGCAAATTACTAGATATGTTTATACCTGAAACCCTTCAGAAGTTAATAAGTTGGTGACGAAACTGTTGACATGTAAAGAAGGGGAATACAGTTTATCTGTCTTCAAGTTTCTTTGGACTATTTGCAATAAAATGAAAAGAAGGATTCTGGTATTCAGAGATAAGATCTATAGAGATGAAAAGGAGGGGATGAAAAGGAGGGCCAGTTCGGAAACGTTTAGTGCTGTAGTCCCAGCTGGTCAGTGTGCAGCCTTGGTGGGAGGCTTGCACAGAGACCTTTCTTCTGGGAGGAGGCCCAGCAAAAGACTCATCAACAGTGGGCGTAGTGGGGGATGGATGAAGGCTGAGTGCTGTGACAAAGTACCGGTACCTGGATTGTGAGAGGGGTGTTGGGGAGCACCTGCCTTAACTGGGGCAGGAAGCAATGCTGCTGTGTTCAGTTGGGAGCTTGGTTGCTGTTGCTTCAGAGAAGGGTTTCAAGTATGTGAGCCTTAACACTGTAGCCGTAAAGTGTGTGAAAAGGGTTCCTGTGGTTTGTCTCTGGTTACAGTTAGGCCATTGCTTGTGACTGTTCTGGAAAGCAATGGAGGTCCTTGCAGGTGTTCTGGGCTTGGGGGTGAGCTCTGAACTCCTCCTTAGAAGCCTACTCTGGCATGCGTGGTTGTTAAGCTGGTAGCAGAATTTACACTTAAACCAAATGTAAACCACATCCAGACAGTTTGAGCAGCAATTCCTTCTTTGAACTTTGCTCTCAGTTAAAGTGGTCTTTTAGCCAACATGCTTTGTTGTGTGAGAAAGCATCTTGCTCCATGAAACTGAGAGGTGAGGATAACCATGGGGATCTCAGGCAAGTGGAACACAAATGAAGAGATTTAACAGCCTGCAAGAAGTACTTTTGCAGTGTGTCATGGGTAGGTGGACTGCAGAGTCGAGTTGTATGTTGTGACAAATGGCAGTGAGAAAAAGGGGCAGATTTTGTAACTTCTGGAATTTTTGGGTAGCAGATGGAGAAGGTTTTATATGGAGTAACTTCCTATCAATAAACATCTTGGAAGGTCAAGAAAGGAAAGTCTTAATTGGATGTCTTTGAATTTTCTGTCCTGTTAGTTGAAGTATTTGTTTTGGGGAGTGCATGAACTCTAAAATTCTCAGGTGAGCTAAAATTTCTGAAGAGTCAGTGTGTGCCACACGCTGGTTTGTAACAGAAAATAGTCAGCAATGCTTTCCTGGGAGCCTGCTGTCTTTTAACCCTCCAGTGGGAGGCCCCAGTCCTGGCAGTACAGGTCAGAGTAGCTTCCATCTGTAGAGGCTTTTACCAGAGCATCCTCCTTTGGGATGCAGAGGTAATGGTTTGACTCTTTCGTAAAATTTAATATTATAGATTATAATATAGCTTCATATAGTAGAAATTGTACCTGCAAATATGACATTTACTTTTTTTATTTCTCTTCTTTCACTGGCCACCTTGTTAGGTAACTGAAAATACAGAACTCTTACATGATTGATAGTGTTGGAGTATGACTTACTGCTTTTTAGCTTGTGTGTACGAATTCCATGAGAGGTAGAAAGTTGACCAAGGCTGGAAGGAGAGATTTGCCGTTGAGGATCTGGGAGCAGTATGCATGGGGTTTTACACTCTCTCACTCTGTTATAGTTACAATTGAGAAATGCTTTCATGAAAAATTACAATGGAAAGGAATCTTGCAACACTCTGCAATACTATCAGTTATGTCAGGACAGAGGCATATGGTGTCTGGAATAGTTTTCTTGCTCTTGATTGGATTTATTTTTATGTAGCAAGAAGCTTTCCAACTCACTATGGATGCTTTTTTTTTTTATTATTATTACTACTTGTGTTACAGTAACATGAAATTTGTAACAAACTGTGTGAAGCCTGATGTAGGTTGTTACTGACCTTGAATATTTTGTCCTTTCCTTGGTTAAAATGCATAGATGTGTTTGGTTAGGGGGAAATGGATAAGATAGGAAGATTAAGAATATTTTAACAAATAGTGGGGTTTTTTTTTGTTTGTGGGGGTTTTTTTTGTTTGTTTGTTTTTGTTTTTTCTTTCCTTCTTTTTTATTTTTCCCTGCTGGTCTTTGTGTGAGGACAGGGACAGGACTTTCCCTCAAAACGTAGACTACTGCAAGTGTGGATCCTTTCTTTATTCTTAGCTAGGGATGTTGTAGGTTAGTGAGAACATGTTGTGTTTAATTCTGTACAGAGAAGAAAGAAGAGAAAAAAAAATGCTCATACCTAATCTAAATGTGCATGCTCCTGCTAAAAATAGCAAAATGATTTTTTTCTTTTTTTGTACTTAAAAGAAGCTACATTTCTATTTAGGAGCAATGTTGGCATCTTATGAAGTATGCTGCCTTTTGGTACATCTTAAATGTTTCAGTAACAGTTTTTCTATAACTTTTTTTCTCTGTAGGTAATTATTTCTTTTTTTTAATAGCCAAACGTGCACGTGGAATGAGTTGCCTTAAGCCTTTGCAAAGGGAGGTGAGCATGGTGTTGCTCTGGATGTGGGCATTACTTCCCCTTCAGAGATAAGCAAAGATGTAGAGCCACAAAAGTTCATGTGTGATTGCTATTCCTGGCAGGCCTGGAGGGTGGGTGTGGTGGGGGAAGGCATGTGGTTGTCAGAAAAATTCATTAGGCTGATAAGGACGGAGTCTGACTTAGTTGTGAGCCAATGATGAATGGTGAGGGAAGTGGTGAGGCGTTTTGAAAATGAGGGCTAGTTGCTAGTGATTGATGCAATACAGAAAGGAGAGGTGGATTTTGTGAGAATGAAAAAGGATATGCTTGTCATAATTTATGTTTGGAGGCCTGTGCCTTCAGAGTATTTCTAATAGAAAAATGCAATGAAATCTTTAAATGGCTGTAACATAGGTTGTAAGTATCTCGGGGATCAGTAGTATTGGATTCTTTTTCATGTATGATAAAATTGTTTCTATTTAATACTGCATAAGGAAACAACATTAACTTGAGCTTTGCATGTTTTGAATTAAATTTGCTCCCAAAATAACTGCAGTCCTCATCTGAGGATACACATTAGCTTCTTCTGCTTGAATTTTGCAGTACTGCGCAAGGCAAAAATTCATTTAGGTAAGTGGTCCAGGAATTGCATATGTTGTTTTGAGATTATCTAAGAGATGAGACTTTGTATGGCTGCTCATCTAGTAGTTATCTTTCAGGATTTACAAATGTTTGGTTTTTTTGTTGTGTGTTTTTTTTTTTTTTTCTGTTATCAGTATTGCTCTGTGCATGTGCTCTGAAAATAATAGAAGTTGTGATGGCTCCAGAATGCCTAAGAAGGTACCTTAGAGAATGCAGGAAACACTGGAGTGTATCTAAGTGTCTTGCTGCTTTTATTTAGGGTGATGCAGTGCCACATTTAAGCCTAGAAGCAACTTCGACTCTATCATGGTGCTACTGGATTTGATCTGCTAATTGGTGCTTCTCAGCTGAGCTGAGTATGATGTGGCTTCAGCTGTGCTGGAGCTGCTGGTAGCTCAGGGGGTCTTCACTGGGCTGCCCTGTGGGTTGTGAATGTGAACTGAGTTGTGCTTTGTGGAGAGGCTGTTGTTTAAAAGCTTCAAGCTTCAAATGTTGGACACTGTGAAGGTGTTGAAAGAGATGTTCTTCTCCTTAACCAAAAATGCATAACCTTGTTGATTTAAAAAAAAAAAAAACCCAAAAAACTGTCAAGGGGGTTGAGTTGAATCTCATGATGTGTATGTTCAGTACCCTGCTGCTGTCATGCCAGCCTCAAAAAGAAAGGGCTGGCTGGAGCAAAGTATCATGGGGCTTGAAGTTCAGTTGTAACATGAGAGGCTGCCTTTAGGTTTCCTGTGTTACTTTCCCTCCCATCTGTGTGGGGAGAGGGAGGCTTGTGAAATCGGGCTGTGTTAACCCAGGACAAAAACAAGAGGTAAGATAGGTGATGAAAGGTGTGCTATGTCTGGAGCTTAAGTTTGCCATATGCAAAGTTTTATGATGCAATATAGGCAATAGCTTTATTCATTCAAGCTCCTTGACAGGATCTGTGGAGATGTTTAGGCATGGGTACTCACTGGAAAAACTGACATTGGAAGAAAGGGTGGTTCTGGTTCATAACTTAGTTTTCAGTTTTAAATTCATTATGCTAGCAAAAGAAGGAACAAAATAAATGCAATTCTAAACCCAAAAGCTTATTCTTTATCATTTAGATACCTTTCAGCTTCAAGATTTATATATGTTATTTTTATAGTCTTCAGTCTATGCAGCTTGTGGCTATATCAGTTAAAGCTTTCTTTCTGTGTATGGTTACCATCAGTGTCCTAGATCATGCCTCGCTTTATCAGATTTGGAATAACTGCCATTTCTTCTTTTGGCATATCTTCTTCATGGTTATCAACACCTGATGCTTAAATATTACCATCCATCTTCAGGAGACTTTGATGCATGAGCATTTCTAGCCTAATTGATTTATGATTTGAATACGTTGTGAAAAACTTTGAACTGAGAGAAAAGTTGGATGATTATTGCCTTTATAAAGTGTAAATGGGAGCACAGCTTGCAAAAACAGATTAGCCGTCTGTGTAAAAATCTATATTGTCAACTTAGTTACTGTCTGTACATCAGCTATGGGAGTTAGCTAGATAGGGTTTGATGTATATATCTTTCACAAATTCCAGAACTTGGGCAGTGGAGGAAGGGGGGCCATGTGTTCATGGCAGCAGTTTGCCTAGTAATAGTTCTGAAAAGAAGGTTTTAAAAGCAGCAAGAGAAAGTTGCTCCCCCTTGACAAAGAAGTGAGCAGACAGTTCACTTCTGGACCACGTAAGGCATGTATATGCAAGGTTGATTAAATGCTAGTTTAAATGTCTTATGTAAACTTACCGCCTTCCTTTTATGCATTTTGATATATAGTAGCTGAAAACCCAAAATACATTCATCAGCCAACTTGTGTTGCCCAGTGCACCCTTTTCCTTCTTAGCCACCTATATCCCACCTATATCTGAGCTGCTGTGCCTAAATGAAGTCATCCAAGCTGGTTTTCAGCAAAGCCAAATAATAGTTGCTGTTGACTTCACTGTTGATATTGGACTACTGGGGTATTTGGAAAAGCAAGTCAGGCACCAGCTTTCTGTGTGTGTATACACATACACTGCATGCTTATATTTTAGATACATATGAACATGTACACATGAATGCCATAAGTCTAAAACCAAAGGTGTGTTCCTGAGGCAGCTTCATGAAGGAGATGGGTGGTTTTTTAACTCTCCTCTTTTTGAAGCTGTCTGGTGCATTCCCAAACCTTGCTTCTGTTGCCTTGTGTCAGTGCTCTTCTATGCTGTGTTCCCTTTCTGTTTGGATTTTTATCTACTCAAAATGAAACACATGCCCTGTTCCAGTTTACCGTTTTGTTTCCTACATGTAAATTCTGATCAAAAACGTATAATTGAAAAGTGTGTATTGAATTAGTAGTGATTGGAAAGAATTCACTGTAATCAGTGGTAAACCATTTTTTTTCTCAGTCTCAGGCATATTGCTCACTCCTCCCCTTCCTCCTGAAAGACACCACTGAAAAGCAGTGAGGCATAACTGAAGTGGAGCTATGACAAGAAGCAAAACAAAAAGTATTTTTTTTAACTGTTATTCAGTCATGTTTAACTTTTCAATCTTGTTTAACTTTTAAATGTATGTATTATATATGTGTACACCTATATATGTAGGTCTGATGGAGGCATTGCTTTAAAGTATGCACAGTGTAGTAGTTGAAGTGACTAGAGATTAATTTTTAATATATCCTGTTTTAACATCTTCAGTAAGAATTGTGTGGAGTAAAACTGTGTGGAGTGTTACTTGTTGACTTCATGCAGGGTAGATGTATTAGTGGCTGTGTGTTTGAGACAACTGAAAGGATGTTTGAGACCAGAATCATTCCCAGATTGATTTCTTTGCATTTGTAAATGCAAAGAAATCAATCTGCTGCTTTGACCTTGGATTGCGTATTGCAATTGAAATAGTTTTTTTGCTCTGAACACTACTGCAAAAAGCAGTCAGTTCAGATATGATGGATCAGAGTTAGAGCAGGACAGAATAGTGTCAGAAAAACAATTCTTTTGCAGACTTGTGTATTTGAGATTGTACCAATAATTTAAGAAAGGGCTTAAGATGCATGACCCTGGGTAACAATCATATGAAGCATAGCTGGACTGTCTGTAGAAGAGCATATTCTAAAAACATCGAAAAATGCCTGTATCATTATTAAAAAAATAAAGATTTGCAGACACACTGTAGTCCCTGAACAGGAATGGGAGAGGACTCGGGTTTGTTGATCTGCTGTATCAGAAATTGTGTATCTGAGTGACGGTTGCTGAATTAAAGCAATGTATAGGCTTTTGGTTGCTTAGTGGGAGTAGTGCTGTGCAAACAGCCCAGGAATTGCCAGGAGCCATTTTGCATATAACATTTTCCCTTGTGGTTTTCTACTATGGGCAGCATTTTATGGCCATGATTTGTGTAAGAAGTGTCTTTATTCTTATTTTTATTCTGAATGCTTCCAAGCTGAGGAGAGCTATGAAGTAGACTGTTATTTCAGGTCAGTGGCCGGAGTAACTTCTTGGCAAAAATTTGTTGTGGATCATATAATGCCGTCGCCACAAAACACTGTTAGTAAAATAGATTATCTCTACCTCTGCTAAGGTAAGATCAATTTCTTCTATGAAAAACAAAAACAGCCTCTCTCTGTAGAGAGGCAGGAGTTGAATGTGTTGGTGTAATAAACACTTGCCTAAAAGATGCTTGATGGTAAATAGGGTTTGAGGGAGATGCAGTCAGTTAGATTGTCTCCCTAAAGAGAATGAGGGTGCACACATTGGAAGATTATTGGTATGTCTCTTGGACCACAAATGTTGTTGTGTGTATTTTCAGTGGTTTTTCTCTTTATCTGCTTCTTGGTGGGAAATACAGACTAAGAACTATTGTTGTGAACGGTTGATGCTTCTGTTTGGGTGTAGGGTCATAGTTGCAGTAAAATCTGAAAGCGTTACAGGATGTCTTATTTTTGTTTTCTTGAGTGGGAAGTGGAATAAACAATTCATTAAGCATAACAGAATATTTTATTTATCTTAGAATTTCTGTATGGTTCTTGTCCTGTTTTGGTTTTCTGATTCTGGATTTAGAATTGCTACGCTAGCTGCCACATACCTTGTTATTTTATGTTGTTACCTAATTAAGTAGAAATTCTATTTGGAAAAAATTCTACATAAGAATTTTGCATCAGTTTCATACTAATTTTGAAATTAAATCTCATACTTCAAGAGTCAGAATCTTTAATTTGGGGAAAATTGCCAGTATAGGAAACTCAACGTGTCTTTTTCTGAAATGGTCTCTAATTTATGCTTGATTCTTCTGCTAGGTTAATGTTAATTAGTTTAGCATATCACTCATAAAAGATGTCATAGTTGAGTCATTGTGTAGGTAACAAATCTTGCGCTGGCTAGCAATGAAGAAATATTACCTCTATTAAAACCCACACTTAAAGTGTAGAGTCGGTAAGGACTCATGACATTTTGCAGTCATCCAGCTTAATGCATTTTAATGCCTTCAGTGGTGTGAGGTTGGTTTTTTTGTTTTTTCTTGGGGGTGGGGAGGGAGGTGTGTGGAATAAGCAAGTGAGGCAGAGCTTTCAGATTATGCAGTATGGTGTGTATAATATAACCTGTGCCAAGTGAGAAACCTTGTAAAAATGATGGCTGAGGATGCAGTTAGCGCTGGATCCCTTACCACCAATTTAACCTTAAAAACATCTGTCCCGTGCTGGATTACCCAAGGAAACCACACATAAATACTCAAGGAAGCAGTGGTTAAAAAGCTCAAATCTGCTATACTCAGAACCCAAATAATTTGATATTAACATCACAGCTAAACATTTACAAGTTGTCATGGTTTAGTCGGGAGCAGGACAGCCTCTTTAACTCTTGGGGTAGCTAAAGAAAACTCCATGTAGGATTGGATAGAAATACAGAAGGTTATTGGAAGTATGAGTGAAAAGTAAAGTACATGCTATAGTGCAAAGTAGATAAAATACAAAGAAATCTGTAGGCCACGGTTCTTCAAAACCTCCTTAGGCCAAAGCTTCCATAAACCTCCCTCCAAACCCAGGCCAAAATCCCAAGCCTGAATGCCCACCCTCCCCTGTGCTATGCCTCTCTGCACTTGCCATTCCCTGTGTGACGTAGTAAATACTCAACTTGGCAGCTCCAGGCCCCTGCCAAGGCCACTCTTGGCCCAGCTCCCACGCCAAACCAAGATAAGGGAGCAGCATCGGGAAGGAGAGAGAGGGAAAAGGGGGAAAAAGGAGCAGAAGCTCACTCTGCAGCCAGTCTTAAAGAGTTGCAGGCATTATGGGAATGAAATAACTAAAGATTACAGTGTCCTGCCCACCCCTGGACAGTCTGGACCTCCTGGAGGTCTGTAACTTTGTGTTGTTTTTTTAAAGGCACCCATATCAAACCATGACACAAGTATGCATGCTGGTAATTAGCTCAGTAGTTCTATCTGTCTCTGTCCTGAGAGAAGAATTAGAACTTGGCCTATAGTATAAGGTAAATTTTAGCTGCAGTTGTGGAGTGGTTATTGTGACTCCATAATCCTTTTCTTCAAAATAATTCACCAGCCTGTTGGAGGAGGTGGTGCTGTGATGCTGCCAACACAGAATGTTAAGGGGTTGGAAAGGACCTCCAAAGATCATCTAGTCTAACAACCCTGCCAGAGTAGGATCACCTAGAGTAGGTTGCACAGAAACACATCCAGGTGGGTTTGGAATGTCTCCAGAGAGAGAGAGAGACTCCTCAACATCTTTGGGCAGCCCATTCCAGTGTTTTGTCACCCTCACAATGGAAAAGATTTTCCTTATGTTCATGTGGAACCTCCTATGCACACCTCATTGTCTGGCCCTTCTATTATTGGACATGCTGAGAAGAGCTTGGCTCTGTCCTCCTGACACTCGTCCTTCATATATTTATAAACATTAATGAGGTCACCCCTCAGTCTCTTCTCCAAGCTAAAGAGACCCAGCTACCTAAGCATTTCCTCAGAAGGGAGATGTTCCATTCCCTTAATTGTCTGTGCTTCTGTACTGGAGTCTTCAAAGCAGTTCCCTGTCCTTGAACTGAGGAGCCCAGAACTGGACACATTCCAGATGTGGCTTCACCAGGGCACACTAGAAAGGGAGGAGAACCTTTCTCACACCTCTTCTAGTACACCCCAGGATACCATTTGTTTTCTTGGCCATATGGGCATGTTGCTGGCTCTGTGAATATGTGCTGATTGCTGGCATCCTGCTTGGTTACAGGTATTCCAGGATATAGGACAGGCAAGGCAAGTTGCTCTGATCAGAATTCTAATTGCCCATCTAACTAAAGATGCTGCCCTATTTGTTTATTTGTTTAAACCATTGATGAGTGGCAGTGAGCAACTGAATAAGCATTTGAGAGCTGTTTCTTCCCTGCCTGAGGAAGCCTGGGTGGAGTGAAAAGTTTCAGGTCTTGAGAGTCCGTGGAGTTTTGTTTGAACAGCACAGGTAGGCATGGTCAAGAGACAAAGACTTTGCATCAGGAATGTTACTGTGAAAATGTTTAGACTTCTGTTGCTAAAGTTCATAAGCACTGAGATGGCACAGGAGCAAGGCAGTGTCTTCCAATATGTGGCAGGAAACACCTGAAACTTTGGAAGGCACTTAACAATGCATTTGAGAAATCAGAAACTATCCAAAGAGATGCACTGGCTTGCAGGTAATGGGTTTGCTTCCCTGTGAAGGAATTTACTGTACCTTTGTGGTCAGCTAAACACAACAAGGTTGATCTAAGAAAAGAAGGGTTACCACCTTGTAATAAAATGCAAGTAAAAAGCCAAGATGTTCTGTCATCTCAGGTTGAACACTGAAAGAAACCAGGTTACCTCTTCAGTCTTTCAAGTACCCTGCTAAATTCAGCCTTTCAGATCCAAGAAATGGCAGCTTTGCAGCGGGTGTAGCTGGCAGAAGATCAGGAGTTGTCTTCTGCCTCCTTTCAAACCGTGTAAGCATTTAAGCTTCTTGGAGTATTTGTATTTTGTACCAGTAGAAAGTGTAACTGATGATTATTTGGTTTAGAGTGAAGATTCAGTGAAGTGTGCTCAAAGTGTACCATTCTTTGACATCTTGCTTCACTGCTCATAGCACTGGTGTGTTTGAGCATCTCAGGGTAGCTAGGTGTGACATAAGACAGCTATCTCTTCGAAGTGGTTACAGTCCTCAATGTGTCACATTGACCTTTTAATGAGATACTTGCTGTCGGGTATGTAACTGTGAATATTTGGTTTTTCTTTGACTGATGCTTATTTCTATAAACAGGTCTGTGCTTTTAAGGTGCTGATTTCCTGAGAGTGTTTTAGCTTCCTCAGTGATTTGCTCATTCATTCATTTGCAATTATAAATTCTGGTTACCACCACAGTTGAAAAATTGTAGCAAATGAGCAACTTCTTTCTGAATTTGCTTCTCACCTTGGATTTGCATTAAGCTTTCAGACTTCCTTTAATTTTAACCATGAAAATGGAATATATTACAGTAATTTTATTAACATCAAAAGCCTTCAAATTGTTCACGTGTAGCTCTTAAAATTTATAAAGCAGCAGTTTAAGACTTTGAAATTCTTAACAGATGCTCAGCTATGTTCTCAGTGCTGGAGCTTAAAGCAGAAATAATTTAACTCAATTATAATAATGTAAACCTTTCCCCCTTTGCTTTGCATAATTAAATATTTTCATTTACATAGCACAGAAGTTTAGCATTCAAAACAGGGTAGATAAGCAGAAGAAATAGGCAGACAAAGATTCATCTTTGATGCATGTAGAGTAGTAATGCACATGCTGGTAATCTTACTGTGCTTATTATTAATAACTTTAACTAGAAATCCATATGCAAATTCTTGTGAATATGGATTCTGCTTAATGTGGGCTCTTTTTTTTTTTTAATTGGGTCCTGAAATGCTCTGTAAAGTGCATTAGGTGGGAACACAGTGATCTTGATATTTTCTTTTACTACTTCTTTTTATCTATTAGTTAGTGGAACAGATCTTGTGAAAATTAAGGTTTCCTTTATTTGATTTGCCAATTTATATGGAAGCAGGTGATGGCTTCAGTGTGGCTCTGTGGAAGTCTGTGATACTGTATGCCTCTGATTTACAACTGGTGTAGGAAAAACTGTGCTAGAGGTGGTTATTGCTATCACTTTGAGTAATGCTGTGTATCAGGTTCACCAGGCTGCTGTCAGAATAGTATCTCAGTGGTATAATGTGAAGCATGTGTGTTTTGAGAGCCACAGAGTAGACCAAAAATCTGCAAATAAACAGCTACACTACCTTAAAATACTGCAGTTTGTCATACTCCTATAAAAAAAATGTATCAGACTGAAAGCAATCCTTGCTCTTTCTGAAGAAATTTAATGCAACTTTTGTTAACTAGTTTAATGTCACACTTGCGTTTTCTTGGAAGCGGCAAGATCAGTGATGTTCTATAACAAAATGAAGCTCTTCAGATTCTTTTGTTCCTAAATAGATTACAGATGTTAAAGAACATGTATGTAAAATAAGATAAATATGCATTTTTCTTGCATTGCCATTTTATTTGCTTACCTGGTGACATGTGAGGGTATGTGGCTTGGTTTGGCTGAATGTAAACCACTTTGGAGGGTGCTTTATTGTTTTTCTACATTTACTGCATGCCTCAAATTGCAAAATCAGTGTCAATACATAAGATACATACAAAAATTCTATGGTTAAGAGAGGATGAATTTTTAGACAAAGCTTAAATTACATTAAACACCTTTTAGCATAAGGATTTTATGGCATATATCAAAGCACAAAATAAAACACAAATCCAAGCAAATGAGAGGGCACCTTTTGTGTGTGTATGTAAGTGTGTGTATGCACTGCAGGGTGGTAGACCTTAATGGAAGACCTTTTATTCACATTTCCTGTAGGGATCCATAGTTGATGAGCTTTGGGAACTTGCTTCAGTGGTACTTACTTTTCTGGGGTTTTGTGTCAATCATCTAGTTTTCTTCTATTTGCAAGTAGTTGTGGGTGGTGGTTTTTGTGTTTTTTTTTTTTTGTATACTATAGAAAACTTTTGGGAATCTTTCTTGCCACCTTTGGTGGGAGTGAAGACGAGCAGGATATATATGAAAAAGAATGAGAATTTGATTGCCAGTGTGGCAAAATTTAAGGTCCTAAAGCTTTCTGTTAGCCATCTTTTTAAGAGTGGTTGTTTGCTAAATACAAATCTGGGAGTGTAAGGTTACTTTTACTTGCTTAAAGAGGAATAGAAACTATAAAGATCTTGTTAACTTTGATTTTCATGTAATCCTCCAAGCTTGTAGCAGTATGTGTGTTCTTGTTTTCTCTTGCCTCCAATACTGATCACTGGAGAGCAATTACATGTTCTAAAATAAGTCTTTGGCACCTCTGAGCACCTTAAAGATAATTTCATTGGTAGAAATGCAGCCGGAGGCTGAGTGCAATGTTCTCTTTATTTGGCTTATTGGTCTTTTTGCTTTAGGTACTTTGCCAGTTCTCTGTTTCATTCGTGTAATTCACTGAACTTGTACTGCATCTCTGAAGGGTCATGAGAAGTTTGCATTATAAAGTCACTGTTTAGCTCAGGAAACTCTAGTATTCTCTGGATTTTTGAGATATTTTGACACACAGGAGAAGAATGTTTTTGTTCTGGTTTATGGGAAGTGTAGTGAATATGTTAGAGAAGTGTCAGCATTGTAGTCAGATCAGAGAAGCTGTTTTTGTCTATGGAGAAAGCATGATGCTGTGTGTTTTGGTTTCTTAACTGGATGTCTTAGGTATGTTGCCTTCCAGATGGTTTTCTGTATTATTGTATTCTGTTTGGCTTTGTTTCTATTAAGTTACAGTTGTATTTTACTATACTGAGGCCTCTGAGGTAAGAGATGGGATTGTTCCAGTGTATGGAGTTAGGTATCTAAATGTCAACTATGTACATGAGGTAGGAATTGGTAATAAGGATCTGGTGTAGAGAGCAGTATGTAGAAGATGGTGGAAGTATCTCTCTTACTGGAATTTGTTCATAATTAACTAACATGATGTGCCTTTATTGCAGAAGTAGTCTGTTGCTGTTTTTCTAAGCCTTTCTTTCTCTCCCTTTTCTTATTTTTGACCTTTTCAAAGGCTCTTAAAGCAATTGTGATGTCTGTTTTTCATTTAAAAGTGAAACAAATAACTCTCCGTACCTGACATTCTGAAAGTAATATTTGGCTATTAGACCTGGGAGTCCCTGGGGTACAACAGCTTATTTGTGCACCTTTACTCAGGTTTATTTTTGTCCAAAAGTTTAGAGAGTGTCTGTGCACTTTGCATTTCCCAAGTGATTTGTGGATTATTTGGTCCAAGTTTAACTATGTACCTGTAATCTCTGGGGATTAGAATTCCTAGATGTTTTAATACCAGAGACTGTCCTTAGAAACTGCAGTGAATAAGCAGGTCTTCATTTATGTTCACTTAATTAATCCTAATGCCTGGAACTTGTTCCAGTGAATTCACACATTTGGCTGAGTGCCCAAGGATTTCAGTGAGTTCTTACAATTTGGTTACTGGCCTTTGAGGGTTGGAGACTGGAATCAGGATATCATCCATGTAAAACACTGTTCATCTGTGGGACCTATTTTAGTATTTGTTAGTGTGTCTCAGACCACATCTCTGATTTTGTTGAAGAGGGCAGGGCAAGCAGACAGTCTTGTTCTGTTCTTGTTTGTGAGACCCCTCCACAGCAGTTTAATCCAATTGAAAGACAGGTACTGTATCTTGTTTTCCTAAGGATTCTGATGGGATAATCCCAGGTAACTCCCTCATAAGCTCTCTTTTTCAGCATCTGGCAGTACCAGTGATGAGTGCTCTGATACTGCATGTGACTTGATTAATTGCTTGAGGTTGCCTGGTCCAGGCCTGGACGCAATCAATCTAACTCTACAGATTTTAATAATTTTTGATGCAAATTTATTCACTTGAAAAACAGGATAGTAGAGGGGGAAGCTTTAGCATGAAATCACTCTGTAGTGGGGACTTTGGCTGCACACTGGAGGGGGAAATTACTACCACAGCAGAGGGACACTGTTAGAAAATAGTTGAACTGGACACACCATAGTGTCCATGGAACTTTGATCCGTGTGATAAAGGTGCAATTTATTTGAATCAAACTCAATTAATGGCATTTATCCCTGAGTGGTTTAGAGTGGACTTTTTTCCTGGCTGTAGGAAATAGTTATCTTCTCCTTGAAGCACATGATGAGAGTGGCAAGAATATTTGGTTTGCTTTGAGCACTGCCTAGACTTTCCTATGTTGCGTCTGTAGTTGGTTCCTTTTTCCTCTGGACTAAGATGGTTCTGAAATGCAGGCCAATGAAATACCAGGAAGAATTCTTGCTCCCTTTGCACCAGCTGCATAAACTCAAATGGGAATGTCATTTGGGGATCTACCTGTAGAGAGTATCTGACAGTGTGTTATGTCCCTGTGAGTTTTTTCTTTCCTGCCTTTGTAGGGGGAGTTTGATTTCTTCCCTCAGTCCTGATCATTTTGCTCTAAGCTGTAATAGTTCTTTCTTGTGTACCTTTTCTGTGGGAATTGTATAATCATTACACCAGGATTTTTAGTGTCAGGGTGTGTACTTTGACAGGATCTAGACCTCAACTTGTGTGCTCTGTGGTCAGGATTTGGAAGTGTGGTGTGGTGTTTGTGTGTTACGCACCTCCTCCTTCCACCCCCAGTCCTTCTCCTCTTTATTTATTTATTTATTTTAAATTCTTTCTCCTGTTTGTAATATCCTTGTTGGAACTGGAATCCTTAAATGTCTCAGGTTAGCCATGAATGAAATCCAGGGAGGAGGTAGGGTATCAGTTCTCCTTAGCTTTCCTTCTCTTCTGGGAGAGGACGTTTCAGTGAACATTGGCATATAGACAATCACATTGCCTATTATATCAATAATCTTTACATGATTATTGATATTTTGTCTAACTCTGAAAGGAAAGATAGACTTTGTTTTTTCCTGTGGCACATCTGAGTGCATCAGTACTGACAATGAAATTGGTGGCTCAGGACCTTTATTGTAGGGTGTGTAATTCGTTTCAGTAGAGGCTGATAGACTCTATATACTCACTGAGCTCTTGTGGGTACTTCAGGAAGAGTGTGAGAACAGGGTGAGGTTGCATTCATGCTTTCAGTTTCCAGAGATAGCTGGTGAGCCTAGCACTTACCTGAGTGAAATTGTGTTTGTAGTTACTAATTGTCTAAGGATTTTTGTTTTGTTAATTCCCATCACTTTTCGAACCTGTGGAAACTGGTTGTATTCACTGGAGCCAGTGGCAATGAATTCCATAGTGGACTTCAGGTGAAGAAATCTACTTTTGGTTTGAACCTCTGGTGAGCAGGGTTCCTCTAATGCCCCTGTTGCTGTACCAGGGAAGGCAATAGTTTCCTGCTTCCCTTCTTCCACCAGCTAGGATCTTGCAGAAGTCTGCAATCATCCCCCCACGGTGTTCTCAATCTTTTAAAAAGATTAAGAGGTTCAAAGAGCCCACATGTAGGAGCTGTCTCTTACTTTTGATTATTTCACCCTTTGTTCTGTTTTCTACTTCTGTTGCATCTTGTTGAGACAAAAAAAGAGGTTTTTTTTTCCCTTCCCCCCCCCCCCTTTTTTTTTCCTTTTATGCTACAGGAGTGTTAAAATAATCTCTTGTTGCCCCAAAACTTTGGTTCTTATTGGTAGGATTCATGTTTGTGTATGAAAAGAGAATATGAGGTGTCTGTCATACTTCCACTCCACACATATATGTTTTACTGATTTTTATTCAATTTCACCTATAACTCAAATGCTGTAGTGCCTGAAGATGATGAAAACAGTTTTCTAGACATTCAAGAAACACTCAGAATAAAACTGGAAAGCTGTAGTCCATCCACAGCTGTCCTGACAGTGCAGGCTAAAGAACAACTGCAGTGTCTCATTCCTCTGGAAGTCAGATAGCAAGTACAAGAATCAGTGGAGCAGAGATACTCTGTTCTTGTTGTAAGCTGAAAATACAGAAAGTTTTTCTTAATTATTATTTTTGTATCTAAGGTAACGAAATAAAAAGGAGTATTGTGTACTGCTTCCTAGGAGGTATTGATTAAACAGGATTCTAAGTGAATCTGATTAAATTGCAACATTAGCATTTTGACAAGTATTTGTAGCAGAAGCTTAGTGTTTGGCTTTTTGCATGTTTGCTGCTACCTTTTATTTTTTAATTTCTCTGACTGCCATAGATTTATTTTGGGCCCCTGATAGTTTCATAGAAAAAAATGCAAATAACCTTTGTGATACAATCAACTTAAAACTTTCAAATATATCCTGAGGATGAGAAAACAAATAAGTAGGTAGATTTGTCATCTGAATTTGGAAAGAGCTAATGGTGCTGCCCTAGAACTGTGCCAGTCAATGAAAATGCCTTATATCTTCTGTTAGCTGAGCAAGATGTATAAGTACAGTGCAGTAAGATGGAGGCTGCTGTCACTATGCCTGGATACAGACTCGATAGACAAAGAAGGGTTCAGGGATTAACGGCAACTGTGATGTAGCAGCTGACAAGAGAGACATTCAGAACTGGGAGCATCCACTTGTATATTGGGAATATTTTTATTGTCAGCTTTCAGTGTGTGATTTGCAAAGTGTGTGTGGACCCAGGTGATAATCTGGTAGTTGTAGATCTGTTTTCTGTGATTCATGACCATATTAAAAAAAAAAACCACAAACAAAAACAAACAAACAAACAAAAACCCCACCCTCATGTTTTGTGTTCTACTCTGTTTAAAATGAAAGCTGAAAATTGCACCTCCAGTTTGGTTAAATGTGGACTTCAATTGCCAGAGCTTCTTCAGAGAGTTATACAGAAGACAGCCAGAGACTGTATTCCTGTTTTATATTACCAATTTAACTACCTTCGTTCTAGGCAGGATTTTGATTAAAGGCATTTGAACTGTGATTCTTAAGATGTTAAACTTTTTGAAGAAGTGCTATGATGGTTACTTAGAATCAAACAGGTAAGAGGAAGATCAGAGCTCTTCTGAACCAGTTCCTGAGGCTGAAGAACTTATTAATTCTTCTCACATAGCCCATAACTAAAATACAAATCATGCCAAAGAACCCATCTTGGTTGTATAGGGAAAATTTGAGCTCTTTGAGCAAAGTAGGCATGAGTTAGTTAAATTGGGGTTGCTAAAAATGCTTTTCTCCTGTAGAGATCATATAGCTGATGATAATGTGTACAGTCTCACTAGTTCAGTGTACTTGAGTTTCAGGCACTCTGGGTTTACGTATTTCATGACTAGCCTTTAATAGCCAGGTCTAATGGGTTACTGCACCTGTGTCAAAATTAAAAAGGATGTGGAGACAGTTTGATCCATAGTAGTATTGTAGAGTATCATCAGTGCTTGTGTAGTTACCTGCTGACACTCTCTTCGAGAAGAAAGTGGTAGAATAAGCTCTGTCTGCACAGTTAGAAATTGATGTAATTTACTAGGGGCTTGTAAGGCAAACCAAAAATCCAGTTCTTAGATGTTTCCACTGCATGATGCAAATGATACTTTTTCTGACTATAAATAGAAACTTTGATTTCCAAGATGCAACATGGGTGTTTTTTAAGACTATTTTCTTAGAGAATGTCTATCAGCTTAGGAAAATAGGCATCACCTCTCCAAGCCCTAGAACAGCAGGAGAGAGAGAGCTTACTTGATGCACGTATTTTGCCCAGGAAGGCCACAGGGAGTAACAGTAACAAATTGGGAAGGGAAAAAGAGGACTAGTGGACTTGTGTAGTACCAAGGAATGCTGATGCAGGAGATGCAGGGGGTCTGTTTACTGCAGAGGGCATCTCAACACTGAACATTGGTTACTGGTTAGAAGTACTGGAAACTGTCTATGGGCAATGATGGTTGAGTATTTGTGTATGGCTCCAGAAGACTGATGTAAGGAACTATACCGACTTTGGAACATGCTTCTCAGATTTAGTTGTTTTACAGTGCTAAGAGAGTAACATTCCTGGTATTTCTTTTCTATCAAGCAGGTTCTTGCGTGGCAATCTGTCCTCTGTAGGACGCCCTTTAGTTTGAGGAGTGAGGTTGCAATACTCCTACAGGCAGCATCTTCTGTCACCCACTTCTACATGTGTGGTTTTATTCAGCATGACCTGCAAAATTTAGCTTATTTGTAAAGAAAGGTTTTGAGTACTGGGGAGAATTTGCATGAGTATTCAGTTTCTACATTTTGTATTTATTGTTCTGGAGTCAATAACCTCAAATAAAAAAAGGTGGAACTCAGCAAGGGGAGCAAGATCTCTCTGCTCATGTTGCACTAGGGTTTGGATTACTAGAAAAATGCCTGTGGTTTAAGTTGATGTAGTTTGGAGGAACAGCTTACCTCTGTTGTTTGTGGTGATATGTTGTCGTTGTGGGATTCTTCCTTTTTTTTTCCTCTCTTACTCTTCCATTTTGATGCAAGTCACAAGCATGTGGTCCTTCTGCTGCAGGGCTTGGTTCCAAGTGTAAATGGTGTACTTATGTCTATCTGCGGTGGAGGTCTACCTGAGAGAAGTGGCTGCATTCACAATTCTCGTTAGGGAAAGTGATGGATGGCGCTGCTGCAAGCTGCCCTTTCCCCTCCAGAGTAAGTCTGAGAAGGAGACAGCTTCTGAGAAGTTGTCAGAACTTGATAGCTGTACAGAAACCTCTGTCTGCTGGATCACTGGAGCAATGTTGAAAAGAGAGAATGAGAATAATATACAGCCTTACCCATTCAAACAGTACCTGCTGAACTTGCTGAAATGCAGGTAGTACCGAACGTGTGATGAATCTCTTCTTGTCTGTGGTATCAGGTGGGAGTTGAATATTGCATAAATATCAGATTTATTAAGAGCTCTTTTCTTGTTCAGTGAATATTAAAGAATTATTCCTCTTGTGCTGAATAAAGGCTAATCCATTGAGATCAGTGTCTTTGAATTCACAGATATCAGGACTGCATTTTTCAAGGCGATGTTTCCTAAGAAACAGATTCTTTGAGAGAATAATGTATGGTTTTTTTCTCTGATTTGTCTTCAGTGAAGGAATAGAGAACTATTAGTTGAGCATTTTTAAAGAGGTATTTCTTAAGAGTCCCAGTTAGAAGTACCTAATGGAGATTTATGTAGGTCTCAAAAAAAATTTTTTTTTTTAAGCAATACAAATCAGAAATTTATTTTTAATCATTGTGGCATACTGGCTGACTGGGTGTGTTCTGGTCCAGTGCTTTAACACATACATCATTGTGCTGTCTCAGTTATCATACCTTTATCACTAGCCCTTTTTTCTTGTTTTCATACAATGATTTATCTCTCAACTTTGCAGTTAATGCTTAAATAATCTAATAGGTTATTTCTACTTATCATTACTTTCCCTTGTCTGAGAAGAACAATATACTATGCAAGCAAGCCCACTTAAATTGAAATGAAGTCTGTTTCTAGCACTAATCTCTATCTAGGTGGGGCCTTTACATACTGACATGTCTGAGATGAGAAATCACATGGTCTTCTCTGTAACTAGACCTGACACTTAAAACATAGATCTCTCTTCTTTGCCATATGTGAAGAATAACATAAATAATCTGATATATAAGAACTTGTGGGCAAAAAAAAAAAAAACAAACCAACCCACAACTGTTTCTAGATAATTAAAAAATTAATACATTTACTTGAGCTAAAAATAATGTACTTTAAAAAAGGGCTATTTAGATGAATTGGGCTTCTCCTTCCAAATGTTGTCTAAGAATTACCTAGCTCAAACTGAGAAACTTTTCTGAATTTAGTGGTCTTCATTGTGTGTTTCCTGCCTCATGGGAAAAATTCCTCAGTAGAAGGTGAAGAAACATTTTAGCTCAGAGTTTGATGGAACAGTTAGTTCTTAGCTTAAATATAGTTGTTCTTTAATGTGGTTCCCATGTGCCACAGTACTCCTGCTGTCACCTACTGCTCTGCCATAAAAGGAGGAGGTTGGTTTTGGTGTATGCCTATTGTGTGGGTTTCAGTTTGGTGGGTTTTGGGTGGCTTTTTTTGTTTGGTGGTGGTGTGGGGTTTTGTTGTTGTGGTGTGGGTGTGTTTTTGGGTTCGTTTGTTTGTTTGTTGTTTTGGTGGGGTAATTATTGTTTTTAATTTAAATCAGAATGACCATTTCAGTCTTGGTACAGTTGGAGGATCCAGCAGCTTTTTAACGAAGTTAAGTGTTTATATCTGCTCTGAAAGAGCTGGTGGTGGCTGGGCAGGTGGAGCAGAGGTGTGCAGCAGGCTATGTGAGGCACATGGGTACTGTCCACCAGCAGAAGGCGGAAGCCTTTAGATCTGCCACTACCACACATCTCGGCCTTTGCCAGGCTCTACCCCTCCATTCCGCGGTGGAAATGGGGCCTAGCATGCATTGTCAGCATTTTGTATGGTGTCTAATCTGTCCCTGAAAGCTGTAGTGTGCTGCTGTCGCTTGCCTTTTGTGTCCCATCGCTCTGCTGTGCTTTGCTGTCTTACCAGCTCAGTAAGAGGCTGGTCTGGGGAAGGTTAAAGATGGGTCTAGAAAACAAAGCATTTCTCATTCTTTTGATGTGGTGATCTTTATTTCTACATACCTTGAAATGAAAATCCTGCAGAGCAGCAGCACATGAAGCTTTACCTTCTTCCCTTCCAGGCTGTTGTCTGTGTGCCTGTGAGTGGTTTTTGTAGTGGAGTAGCTGAAAGCCTGGTTTTGCTACATCTGCAGGCAAATAAGGATATGTACACAGTGTGCAGTGTCCATAGACATGGTCCTATTGGAGGATTTTGGTGTCAGGAGTGAAGTCAAGATACTAAATGTGTTTGTGGTGTCATGAAGATACGGGTGGGATGGCATTATCTATTCAGGGTTCACTTTCTCTAGTATGTAAATGAAGCTACTCTACTTTATTTGTCATTTCTCTTAATTTTGTGTTTGGCTGTTTTTTTGGGGGTTTTGATATAAAACCAGTGAAATGACAGCTTTGTTTCAATTGCTGTAACTTCAGGAAAATGTTTGTGCATTAAAAAAAAAAAAGTGGTATATGAGTAGGAAGAAATGTTAAGAGAAACATGATGAGGAATTGGTGGCAACTTGGTTTGAAGATTTGGGTCATTTTTATACAAAATTGTTGGACAGGCTTCACTACTTCCTGTTTCTTTTTGATATCCAAATGCACCAATAAAATCACAACAGCTGATTGTATGATCAGGGAGATAAAAGCTGTAAAACATATACTTTTATTGTTCTTGATAAATAGAAGTGTAATTTATTTACAAAGGTACCATTCTGAAAGAGGATGTCGATGAAAATATTTTTATTTTGAAAATACATGTAATGGTTCAATATGTTCCTGAAATTGAGTTTGAAACTGATTGGAAAGTGAGACGTGAGCTTATTGTGACTTCAGGAAATTACAGTAAGTTGAAAAACAAAAGTGTGTGTCTCCCTCTCCCAGCATTTACTGTTGGATTTATAGAGGAAAATCAGCTCACTGAGTGGTGGGAGACTGCTGGATTTATGCCTGTGGTGTAAGCATTTGACAAAGGCAATCTGATTTTGCAGGGAATATTTTCTCCCCATTTACTCCAGTATGGTAGCTATGCCATTCAAAATTAAGAGCAAACTGGGTGAGAAGAAAGGAGAGATTGTTTTTCATCATCTGGTGTAAGACAGCAGCAGGTGTAGTAGATGAAGATCTACTAATTCTAAACACCGTGGGGCATGATCACCAACAGAGTTAATCACATTCACTAAATATAAATAGAATTTCTAGTGAAGTTCTGGGTTTACTGTGAGTAATTAATTTTAAATGAAAATGTCTTGGAAGTATCACTAATAGGAGAATCAAATTTTGTTTTTTCTTTCAGGAAAACAGAACTAAGCATAAATACAAAGCAAGTTTGGAATTTTTTGAAGATTGATGCAAGCAGTGATTAAAACATGGGTTTAAATCCTTTGATTTAAACAATCCAAAATGTGATCAAGCTGTAAGGGTCAATGATGGGTGTTTCCTTTTGTTTTAATAAGTATTGGAAAAAAATTACATAGGGCTATTTATATGCACTAATCCTCTCCTTGTCTTTAGCTGCCTGTTATCCTCTCCCCCTTGAAGTTAGAGGCCCATTTCAATGTGTTCAGAGAGGAACAAAATGTGTATCTTAAAGTATGTGTTTTCTAGTTGCTTTTAGAAGCTTGTAAACTTAGTGGTATTGATAATAGGGTAGGAGTTAAAGATCTGTACAAGTATTTGAAGGATATGAACATAACTACTTCTTGCTTTAGAAAGTTTTCTGTTGGGCGGTGATGAATCTGGAAAACTTTGACACATCTCAGGAATGAACACTTTCTCTGTGTGATTTGCTGGTGTTTTTGTTGTTGGTTTGTTATTTTTTTTGGTGTGTGTGGGCTGAGTTTTTATAATTCTTTTTAATAACTTCACTTCCATTCTGTCAATAAAATACTTATTTTTTTCTTTAGCAGCATTTTATCTATGATTTGAAAATAATTTCGTTTCATATTTCACTTCTTTTGAATGGCAGTTTAATGTTTGTAGCTCAAGAACAGAAAAAAAAATAGGTGAGAGTTGATATGAAAATGTCTCTATAAAATAAGGGGATTAAAAAATAGATTCTCCCAACAAAACCCCTAGATGCTCATCTCTTTTTCTACTTTTGTTCTATTTTCCTTCCCTTCATAACCTGAAAGGTCAAAATCAAACCGTACCCATCTATCCTTATGCCTTCTGAATCTCTTGCCTTATTGCCTGCTGGTAAACTTCTCGTGGTCCTAAGGCCTTAATTTTAGCAAAGCATTTAAACATGTGGTTGTGTTCTCACCCAGTAAGGCCAATACTAAAGTCTAGATTTTGTTCTGAATAAAAAGCACTATCCTGAATTGGAGTAGGTGATGCAAAGTATCTAGCATTAGTCACAGAATGTGTCTTTCTGATACTCTGGTCACTGCAAATGTGATTCTAACAGTTCCATATGTTTAGGTGTTCTGCACAACCCAAAGAAGGAAGAAGGGTTGTCACTCACAAGAATAAGTACTGAAAATGCTGATGTTTCTATTCAAAGCAGAATTAAGTGTGAAGGCTAGTAAACTTAAAATTGTTAGTAGTTAAGCCTGCTTTTGTGGGAGCGTAGATACTGTTAAAATGTTTCAATGCTGTCGAAATGATAAAAATATTTGTTGCTGGCAAGTTAAACTGAAAATATTGAGTTGCTTTTTAGGTGTTAAATTGTTCCTCAGTAGATTTTTCTCCATCACAAAGAAAAACTGGGAACCAGAGTAGGTTTAATGAAGCAATCCTGCTGCTTGTAGCTCTATTATACAGGAATGGCCTCTGATGATTATACATTCAAAATGCAGTGCAATATCATACCCAGGGCCTCTCCCTTCTGTGTGGAAGGGTTTTCCCTCTGCATTAGCAAGGAAAATGTCTGTATTTTATAGTTACTAGTTTATTGCTCTGAGCTCTTGGCAAAATATCAGGGTAGCTTCTGGTGGGGTGACGTTTGGATGTGTCTGTTCTGCAAGAAAATATTTTGGCAGCATATTATGTGTGGTTTGGTCCAGCAGAAGAGCACGTGGGATGTGCAGTCTTCAAATGGAAACGCTGTAGGAGTATTTATTTTAATTGATTTTTAAACACGCATCATGGCATGGCTAAAAATACCTGCCTACTTCAGCAGAGTGAAGAAAAGCACTGTAAACATAAACGTAGGTGGTGTGAATGGCTGAGGGCTGGATAACGTTTGCTGTAGGCTTCTAGGAGCTGGCTTTTGAGAACGAATAAAAGTCATGTGTGAAAAACAGGCCATAGATATTTTTTTCCCCCCCATTGTTATGTTTGTAAACAGCTGGGTTTGGAATGTAGAAAGATAACGAAGCAGCAGTGTTTTATTCATTATCTTGGATAAGGTCAGAAGCACTAACTGCACATTCAGGTCTGACTCATCCTGTGTGTCTGTGCTGAATATGATGAAACTACAAAGTCAGTTTTAAAGCACGTGGCTACAAATAACTTGTCCATGTTTGACGATGCTGCGTCCACATAAATCTCTACATCTGGAATGTGTGAACCCACGAGTATCTCCTGCTAATTACTCTGTCTGACATTTCCAAAGCTAAATAAGAATGATGGTTAGTTATGAATCATATGTTGCTGTGCTGAAATGCCAAGTTTCATTTTACTGCGATAGAGATTAAGGCCAGCAGAGTGGCAGTTATTCTCAACATCACAATTTTTGCTACCAGCAAACTGCTGATGCAGCACTTGCTTAATACAAATGAACCCTTGCACCTTTTAAAAGTACTTGAAATCTAGAAAAAAGCGTGCCTTATCAGAAGGTTAATCCTGACAAATTATTGTAGATTATCTCCTCTCTATGCAGTGCAGGTGCAGTAAAACTAATTCTCTGCTGTGCAGTTCAGTGCCTTTTTTGTGAGATTGGAGTGTGTACTTATAGGTGCTAGTGGCACTGGGATGGTTGACAGGAACAGTTGGGGGTTAATCACAGAACACTCTTGCTGGGTTGGGTCTTCAGAGACCAGTTATACATAGGGTAACCAGCTTAATTTCTTCTGCTCAGCATTCTGAATGGAGTGCATCCCAGCCTTGTTCCAGACAGATATGGAAAATACATGTTTCAATAATGTCAAAGTTCAGTGGCGTAAAAATACTTTGATGTATCAGGGCCTCAGCCTGTGGGCTTGTGTTTTATTTCTTACCTTTTTTTTTTTTTTTTTCTTTTTTTTTTTTTTTTTTTTTTTCTTTCTAAATTGGAAAAAAAAATAGCATCCACAGTTCTGCTGTTAATGAAGTTGAGGTGAGGGGGGGAATACCCTGGAGTGAATGCTGGGTAACCTTCCACCACCACAGAGGAAAAAAAATATCCAATTTCAGGTGCTTGAGCACTGTCTGCTTAATTCAGGTTTAAGGAAGTTCATAATCTCCAATAGCTGTCACTTCCTTTTATTTCTATTTTGACAGAAATATGAAGAAGCCTAACTGAGGACTAGGTTTTAAACCATAATGTGAAGTTAGACAAAGATGCAGGCTTATACTTGTTAATGCAGATGCAGTAGTTATACATTTTATTCCTGTTACAACATACATATTAAACTGTTCATGTATCTACATGATGGAGCACTTCACATTGAAGTGAACTTCTGAAAATGGCTGTATTTATGGTAGCTCCCATATAGCTAGAGAGCCTTGCAAGCTTTCTATGCAGGATGCTGTGCTTCCAGTCACATAAGCAACTGCTGTGCTCCTGGGCAATGAAATGTTACCTTCCACATGGGCACTGTCCTGGATCTTACGTTGAGAAGCATTAAATAACCCTTCAGCAAGGAAACCCGCTCGAGAGCAACGCAACACAGATTTTTTTGGTGTTGCTTGTTAAGAACACCTTCTGCAAGTGTAAGACCTGCTTATTGTAGGGCTCAGAAATGTTAGTGCTCACAAAGAGCTACCCTATTTTTTTTTTTCCTCCTCTTGAGGCAAGAAATACGTAATGTAAAAGGGAAATGTGATACATTTTGCCAAAGACTTTGTTTTAACATCTTGCAATCGATAGGACCCAGAGTACCCAGTACAGGTCTGCAATACTGGATCACATAAAGTGAGCTGTAGCCTCAGTTTTCCTCCACAATAGCCATTTTCGAAGTGAATGGTGGGTTCACTGATCTCTCTCTACAGAAACAGTTAAGTCCCTATTTCCCATGCAGGGCCAAGGCTATTGTGAATTCATCCTCTCCTTAGTCTAGCAACTGTTTTTTATATATCTGGATAGATAGATAGATAGATAGGTAGATAGATAGATAATTTAACAACTGTTTCAGCTTTTTTGCTTCCTGCTCGTCTGGCTAGTGATGTCTCCCTTTTCCTTTGCAGTACATTTTTATTTTTCCTCCCCATTCCTCTTCATTGAAGTCCTCTCTTTAACCTCCTATTGTATCTACCCAATTCCATAAATTCTTTTTCTAAATTCCTATTTCTTCCCTACAAAAAGCCCCTTATTCTCAGAGGGGAGTGTGTTTTTTGCCTGGCCTCTGGACAGCTGTTCTATTCAAAACCTCTCCCTTGGAGTAAGAGGCATCCCACAATTCATAGCTTTTTTCTTTGCCATGGTAAAAGCCAAAAGAATGTTTAACAAAGACCTACGATTTGTGAGGGAGGTGGGAAATGTGAGTATAACTTAGTTTCAGAAAACTGCTGAATAATATAATCATTTAAAGAACCTTTTAGAAAGCTTTATCTCCATCATAACCAGCTGATAAAGCGATAAATGTGCAGAATTTAATGCAAGCATCTTACTTGAACTTCAGTAGCTGAAGTAATGTGTTTTAAATATTCAGTATTTCAAAGATTTTTTTTTTTTTTTTCTTTTCATGCCAATTCAAGGCAGCATGAAATAAAAGCACATATTGCATATTGAGTTTATAAGGAGCAGACCATGAATGGGTTGCATTGTATTTTGAAGGTTTTGGAGTCAGTAATGTTATGCAAATGTAAATGAAGGGCAATACACTTTTAAAAGAGTCGAGGGGGGAGGGGTATGTGCATTTATTCCTTAAATCCTTACATTCTTTTTAAGGATTTGTGCGTGTTTGATAAACACTGTATTGATCATGGGAACCATTTCTGGTACAGATTCAGATTGTAATCTGCAGAATGTTATTACTGAAAGGTGTCTTGAAATTGGTGTTTTAAAGGATACAATCAAGTTAAAATTTTAAGTTTGCCTCTGTTTACATAACAAAGCATTTTAACTTCCTCTCACTTGCAGTATAGCTGTTACCCCAAATCAAGATGAGGAATAAAATACTTTTTTTGCTAGTTTAAGAAGCACCTTTGACAGCCTTTCCTGCACATTAGATCCTGCTGTGTTCTCACCGTGGTCATTTGTGTTTTGTCTGAGACACCTTTTCATGGTGGCTGGGAGCTTAGTGAAAAATGTTCCTAGTTTATTTGTTTAGATCCTAGTGGAAACTTGCCTTACTGCTGTTTTTCTGGATCAAACTGTATGAGCAAGGACACTGCCGTTTTGACACATTAAGTGTTTCTCAGCTCGCAGTGGCGACATTTCTGTCCTGCCGTGGCACATGGACGTACAAATACACTCGAGTTGATGTGAGGATCTTGGAAAGCCTGCTCCTGGTTTTATGAGAGATCTCTTGCCTTTCTTTGCACACGTATCTAGGGGTTTTGGGTCTTGTATAGATGCTTGGCCCGAATCCTTTGGATGTGCATTAACACAACAGAGCGTCTCTCTGAAGAAACCATTGCTCTGCCCCCGCTTCAACCGTTTGGTTAATGAGGGTCAAGCTGGTGGACAAAAGATCCCCATAGCAGGCCTGGGACCTGGCTGACCTCAGCTGCCCCTTTGAGAGTGTGGCCATGTGCATGTGAAAAGGCCTTTACATGTGCATTTGCAGGAACCCTCACTCTATTGTCACTAATGTATGTAAGGAAGAGTCCCTAGGTATTCATTAACATGGGTTCTTTGATAAAGGTTTCTTGTGCTTAATTCTTTACTGCTGTTTGCATGGAATAAACAAGAAATTATTTTATTTTTTCAAACCGTTAAATGCAAAGAAGCATTAAGTCAGTGTGGACAGAGTCACACAGAGCATTCATTACAAAGCTAAGCATGCTGAAAATTGTCTTTGGGTGTTGTGCTGGTGATTATTTTTCCACCAGTGATGAAGGAGGCATTTCAGTGAAAGTCACGACTCCTGTTTGGTTTTGTTGAGCTCTAGTGTATTTTCAGGTACGTGGCTCACATCATATAATTTCTTTGAGTAAGTTTTTCCATCAGTTTTGTAACTCTGATCCAAAGTATTTTGTTTTCTTATTGCAAGGTAGCGTGAGAAACCATGTTTTAACTGCTGCTAAGGTTTTAAGTGTGTTAGAGTTTCATCCTGTGATTGTTACCTGGAGGCTTGCATTTTGGAATTTATTTGTAGCTTGAGGTGCTGCTCCAGCAGCCTCTGTCTAGAGACTTGAGAAGGACCTTTGTGAAAGATGACATTTCACTGCCAAACAGATGCATTCAGAACCAGGGGTGCTAAGCATTACCCCATCTGCTTTAAGCAGAGCAGCAGGGAGGTTTAATGCCTATGTATTCATTATCTAGAGGGTCTGGCTACTACGGGTCCTCGTTAATTTCATGTAGTCCACTAGAATTCTCTAGTGTAAGTATGAAGAAATAGACACAACGATTCTGGTCCCTCAGCTTGCATCTCTTCCACAGGATCCTTGCTGGGGTTTTCTGTCTTGTCTTTGAGGCTGTAATATGAAAACTTCAGGAATCACAAGAATGTTACTGTAGCTGTACAGCAAGGACCTGGATGTCAGGCGGTGAAGTGGAGGCAGTGAAATGATATTCTTGCTATGTATCTTGAGAGTGCATGGCCAGTGCCGGTGCCAAATGGGCTGCTGCTGGAGTAGCAGGGGATATGTGATTGCTTTCAGTGGCTAGTATCTATCCTCCTTGGGCTTGCAGTCTCTGCAGGACATCTGTTTCCTCTCCAGTGAGTGCCAGAATTCCATGTTTTGAAGGATTAACCAACAATAAGTTCCTAGTACTTAGAGGGCTTTGGAAAAGTGTGTGAACGGCCCCCAAAGACTTGATAACAGCCTCTGACATGTAAATGCAATTCTCACTACCTCGTTTTCTAATGGCTGCCAAAGACCTTCAGGTCCCAGCACGTAGTAGGCATAGGTCATGCTGTAGCGTAGCGTTCACATGCTTAGAGTGCCTGTGACTTCTAGAGTCACTGCAGTGAAACAAGCACCCGCAGAGACTGATGCAAGCAGAGATGTGCTTCTGAATTTTCTACTGAAAATAGCAGTGAGAATTTGAGACGGACAAGTGTCTCTGCCTATCTTTATATTCAGAAGTTACTTCTGTTTTGATTTGGAACTCCAGGATGTATATCTCAAGTATTGATTTAAAGTCTTAAATAATTTGCCTGACAGCTGAAGATCTTGTAGCCACTTAGTGAAGATTTTTTTTTTTTTTTTTGCCACCACATCACTGGATGTCTGTAGAAATTGCTGTCACTGAGGCAGCTAAAAGTATTTCTGCGTGAAACTGCTGTAGTTTGAAGCCTTCGGGTAGGACACCAGAGTCAGGTTGTGAATTCTTGTTTAATCTTCCTTCCTGACTTCCAATGGCATCCAAAGAGGAGGGGCATGCTGGCTCCCAGAGCTCACAGGACTGAGACCCATTCAGTGCTTCCGTATAAGAGGCTGACGTGCCTTTTGTGCATCTCTTAGCTTCTACGTATAATGGTAGAGATATCAGTGTTGCAAAACCCAGGTGTTGAAAATACCTTGACTTCTTTTCACCTCCCACTCTGGATAGTACCTGCAGAAGAAAGGCTGTTCTTCTGTAATGTGCCTGCTGGCATGTGCTCATTTATGAGTGTAGCTTGGCAGAGCAAAAACTATAGATTGCCAGTATTTAAAGTGAGACACACAAAATAAGATGGTTTTATTTTCTCATACATTAAAAATACCATTGATAGTCATTATTTCCCATGAGCTGAATCAATATAAAATCGAGACAATTATTATCCATCCTAGACTTAGCATTACAGTGCCCTCATTCGTTGCAGGTTTAAGTTGATGTACCGGGGGTGAACCATGGCAAGGGTGGCAAGGGCATGCATGCATTCTATTCTGCCATCTCAGATACACAGATGGCAGTCCTTGGGCAGGAATGGGATGGAAGAGAACGGTGTCCTACCCCCTGGCAGAAAACTGCTGCAGCTTCCTTGTCAAGGTCCTCATTTACTGCTGTAAACCTCTTCCTCTCCTGTCGTTCATAGAGAGAGACAAGCTTTCAGGCTTCGTCTGCTGGATGATCCAACAATTTTTTTTTTTTAACCATTTTTTATTAAGACAACTTCTGTGAGTAGTGCTGCTTGTCTGCAGATGTCGCAAAACATACAATGAAAGTAAGAAAGGAAAAAAACCCAGGGAAATGACATGAGCTGAAGTATATTTGCACATGAGCAGCGTGCAAAAGTGTTAAGGAAAATTGCACCGAAGCAGCTTTAAAGGTTACAATGCAGGCTGTGATTTTTATCAGCCTTTAACAGAGGCTAACCTAAAAATGAAGTGTAGTATATATAAGCTTACCCTAAGGTAAGTCTCTTGATTTCTGTGCATACTGTGGAATGGATATTTACATTTCATCATTCCCTTGTTATTCCTCTGTTTACATTTATATTCTCTTGTTTCGTGAATATAGGTCACAACCATACACTATTTTACACAGCTTTTAATCATGAAAAATTCATGACAAACCTTGAGAAAAAATGTGTCTCTGTGTTATTGGTAATAAGGAAAAAAAGAAAAAAGTCAATATAATTTCTACAGGGAGAAGTTACCGCTCTATATTGGGAGGAAAACAGAGCATTAGATGAATTTTCTAAGATCTTTCTCACATCTGATGTCTTTAAATCTATAATGCTGGCTGGAGTGTGAGTCAGTCCATTAAAGAAATGTCAAGTGTAATTTTGGAAGAGATATGTTTTAAAACAATACATGCATAAAAAATAGCATAAGGAATTTGCCTCTGGGCCGCTGTGAGGGTGACACATTAATTGTCACAGATGAAGAGGTAGGCCCCCCTCAGTGCTCGTGATTTCACTGTGCATGATTTATTAGTCTTGCCACTCATTAGAGGGGGACACATGTGCTATTCTCATAGTGTTTTTAAAGATGATCTAAATACTTTAGAAACAAACTTGTAACTGGCTGAGATCTGCTGCTGCCTTTGTATTACTTGCTTCAAAATGTGCTTTCATGTGGTTTATAATTGAGCAGCAAGTACAGCTTGGGTTTTGGTTCTCTTTTTTTAAAGAACTGTTGCTTTATGATAAATACTGTTTTGTTTTTTTCCCTCTCTTTGTCAGGATGTACTGAAATGCAGGCAGTTAAACCAGTGGTTCTTGTATACTACATAAATCATATCTTGTCTCTTCCTTTATACTTCCTGTTCAGTTTATTCAATTCAGCTCTGTAGTGAGATCAGCTAGATGATGCTGTTGCAGCAGAAGCAAGATGGTGATGCTGTGGCAAGTACTCCCCCACTCCCTCAAGTGTTTATTGCAGCTCGGTTGGTTTCTCTGCCAGTATTCATCTTGGTCTGCACACTTTTTTTTTTTTTTCCCCTCCTTCCCCCATGGTTGCTCACAGGCATGCTCTGCTTTTTAGATGAGAAATTCCACTCTTCTCCTGATGGCAGTGATGAACTTCACCTGTGAATTTAACTACAGGAAGAACAAGTGCTTTACAAGGAATAGAAATTAAGGTCTTTAATGTGGCCCTTCTTTACAGGCCTTGAAAATGACTACTTGGAGATACTTCCCTGCCTCCTGTAGGCATTTCTGGCACATTCTACCATTATAGCAGAATGTACTGAATTTTAAATTTATAGGACACTAAGAAAACACAGCAGAAGAATATAAGCATAAGAATCTGTTACCCAGACACGGCTTTGGTCATTGTGCTTCCTCCAAAACAAAACTTGGAGTTTTTCTTGTTACATTGAGATTTCATTTTTGGTGATGTGCTGAATAGTGACATCACATTATTTTTTTTTTTTTCCTCATAAAATCAGCTGTGATTGAAATGCTGTTTTAACCCTTTGCATGAATTCTTTTCTTTCTATATCATTCTATATCATCAGACTTGGAGTCCATGAAGGTTGTGATAGGTTTTCAGAAGTCCCTAATTGTGGAAAGACCTGTCATATTAACTTCATTCCTTCTGAAGACACTGTAAAATGCTTCTGAAATATCCTTCTGTATCATACATTGATTTTTATGCATACTGAATGACATTACGGTTCATGAGTTTCCAGAAGCAGGACCTAAACTGTAAGCTTTTTGTTATTTAAAAAAAAAAACCCACCCACCCAACCAAAAAAACCTCCAAAAAAAACCAACCAATCAACCCAACAAATAAAATCATGACACAGATTTGAAATCCCATCGCCTAGTTTCTGTGGTGTTCTTGTGCCACTGCAGAAGTGTGAGAGTTTCTGGGCTTTTCTGGTTGTGTGTGTGTGAAATACCTCATGGGATGTGGTGCGTGGCTAAATTGTGAGCAGCAGTGCAGAAGATGATGTTGAGAGCTGTCCTTGCGCTACTGTTCCTCTGCCCTGAGCTTGGGAACAGCTTGTGAGTATCTGCAGAGGAAGGGGGAGGTCTGACTGGGGGATGTGCCAGAGCCGGAGAGGGCTGAGCTGAGCTGATATTTTGCTACTGGGATAGCAGGAACGGGAAGAATGTAATGGAGCAGCCTCTCTTTGGGAAAGATGTTCCCAGAGTGTGCTTCCCAAAAGTGCTGCCTCCTTTTAATGCCTGAAGGTATTGATGTATGTTTTCTAAAAAGTTACCATTCTGGCCTTTTAAAGAGGGCTCACAGTCTGTAGTGTAGCCATGACAGCTCTAAACCGAGGTCCATGCCGGACCGGCGAGTGTGCCCACTCTTGTCTCCTGGGGGATTCCTTGTACATCAGCCCCTCAGAAGGGAGTGTGGAAGGTGTTACAGGCTGAGTAGTTGTCATGGGGCTTGAGCTTGCCCCAGCAAACTGCCTTTTGTCTATTTGTTAGTGATCTATTACTTTTCTTCACTAGCCTCTATGTTGTGTGGGTGTTTGTAGGGGATGTGATGTCTTTCCTGTGTCAACTTCTCGCCATTTTGCAGGAGTCTAAAAAGGAATGGTGCAACTTCCCATCGCTAATTCCTTCAAATAGTCAATATAAAAGCCACCAGGATTAGACTCAAGGAATATTTCAAGGTTTTGAGACTGTATGTGGAGATTGAAACTCGCCTTATTTTACAAATTGCCTGCAAAACTGCATTACCTGTGTGTTATTTCCTGAAGATACAAATTTTAGTTTTACATGTTAGTCCTCTGAAGGAGAAGCCCAGAGCAATGGTTTTGTGTCTGGATGCGTGGGGAGCAGGAAACAGTCATGCGTTCTCCTGATGGTGCAGCTTCTCAAAAAGGTGCAGAGTTTCATATGGGCTTAATGCTTGTGACTGATCAGTGATTGATCTTAGTCCTTTGGTAAATTTTCAGGGAATTTTAAACATGAGTTTGTGGTTCTGTTGTTCTTCCATGTTTTTTTATTTTCCCCCTTCCAGTTGATTATGGTTGGTCATACCACATTATTTCAGTCACTTTCTATTATTTTAGCATAGTATGTGTCTAGAAATTTTGATGTTCTTCTGTTTCTTCATGTGCATAAACCTCACTTTCTTTACCTCAAATCTGTAATGTGTAACTTTTTTTTTTTTTAATCAGAAAACCATAAATGAGTTTGCTTTATAGAACTTTGTTTTCAAATAGCTGGTATATTGAGAAGCTTTCAAAAGATAATTTAACGCGATGCTACTGTTCTTTATTTCTAAAGCTGAAACATTTCCTTTTTGCAGTCAGTATGGTGACTGGATGGATTTGATGGTGTGATTTGCTATTTGACAGGGAGTTTCCTTTCTTCCTTTTTTCAAGGAATTTTTTTTTTTTCTTCAGACTACTTTGAACGTGGTTACTATGTTTTGTGCCATAAATGAATCGGTGTCACAAGCACGGTCATAGTATATGAACAGAAGAATAATCCATTGCAAACACAATGAATGTAACCAATTAGCATTCACTTAATGTGGGTGCAAGAGAACTTGTTTTCTCTAAAGGTACTCTAAAATCCACACTATTAATTTGTTAAGCCAGGCTCCATCATGGTGACTATTTAGAGAATACTTTTAAAATTTTCTCTGTCAGAAAAAGGAGAAATATTTTGAAGATTATGAAGGTGTCTACAGTGTATAGAAAATTGAGATGTGCTCACAAAATAGCTTAAAAACATGAAACTGAATAGGCAATTGCAGAAAAGTTTTAATGGCCAGAAAAATGAAGGTGTCTTTAGAAGTGTGTGAAATACATTAGATAACTAACTTAGTGTCTAGGTAATGCTCTTACCACAACTGTATATTAGGATGATACTAACCACTTCGGTTTATCTTGATTTCTAAGACAGGATCACAAAAGCCAGCACTTCATGATATGCAAGTGCTTAGACTTTGAGTAAGCTTTGCTTATATTGTCTATTAGGAGTCAAATAGAGTAAAACTGATACTTTGTGTTAGAAAACATTTTCTAACCTAAATAAAACTCTGTGGACCATGCCATGTTTTGCAATAAGGCATTTTCTAAATGTTTAAATCTCAAATTTATGCTTGGAGTATATGTGTAGATAGAGTGCAGTGATTGCATTCCACCCTCCTTTTGAGCTTGGATTAACTGCGAGGTAGTTTTCACTCTAAGTGTCAAAAGGTGGAGATCCGTAACAGTGGCAAAGATTGATGTGAATGCCAGGTTCCTTCCTATGCTTAATGCCAGGCTCATGTGATAGTGGAACCTCAGGCCAGGTGAGTAGGACCCTAATCTTTACTTGTATGCTTAATTCTAGTGTATATGTGGGTTGGTTTGTTTAACAAATTTAAATTCAGAAATGTGCTGCTAGTCAACTTAAATCTCTGCTCTCTACGTGGTGTTCTCATCCTACACATGATAATCAAATCCATCCCTTCTTATGACCTGTCTTCCATTTGGATGCTAGGATCCCTGTCAGGGAGCAAGGACTGCTGCTCACTGAAAGAAATGGCCCATTTAGGGTCATTAGGGTCATCAGTAAAGGTGGGGGAAAAAATAGAAAGCATTCTAGATGCTGAGAGGAGACCTCTTTCTCGACAACTACTTGAAAGGAGGTTGGAGCAAGGTGAGAGTTGGTTTCTTCTCCCAGGTAAGAAGTCAAGCAGAAATGGCCTCAAGTTGTACCAGTGGAGGTTTAGGTTGGACATGAGGAATAATTCCTTCGCCAAAAGGGTTGTCAGACTCTGGAACAGCCTGCACAGGACAGAATTGGAGTCCCCATCCCAGGAGGAGTTTCAGAGCTGTGTGGATGTGGTGCTGAGGAACATGTTTTAGTGGTGACCTGGCAGTACTGGGTCAACAGTTGGACTTGATCTTAAAGTTGTCTTCCAGCCAAAACAATTCTCTGTGTCTATGAAATATTTAAAATGTTAAACACAAACTTGTTTGTGATTTTGGGCATTGTTATTTATAGGCATTGGTAGTCTGTCATGGACAAAGATGTGGTTTTGCTAGAGCTTAACAAATGTAAAAGGTAAGTCTTGCCCTACAGTGTAAATATCGCTGCAGTGTTTGCAACTGCTTGCAAACCCAGGAAGGGGTTATTTTGTGCTTATGCAGAGGGGCTTCTTGGAGGGGCTAGCCCCTCCTCCTCCCTCCATCCCCCAAGTAACCAGTACACAATGAATAATGCAAATAACTGATTAAAATTAGTGTTTATTTTAAACTTTCTGCTGTGTGGGTGGGGTGTTTTTTTTGTTGTTTTTTTTGTTGGGTTTTTTGGGTTTTTTTGTTTGTTCAAAAAAGGGCAAAAAGACCCAGGAAACTACAGGTGATGGAACAGCTTTTTTTGGGCATCATTTCAAAGCACGTGGAGGAAATGAAGGCTGTCAGAAGTCGTCAACATGGATTCACCAAGGGGAAGGAATTTCTGACTAATCTGATGGGCAGGTTCTGGATGTTAGGAAGAAGCTTTTCACAGAAAGAAGGATTGGCATTGGAATGGGCTGCCCAGGCAGGTGGTGGAGTCACCATCCCTGGAAGTGTTTAAAAGGAAGCTGGATGAGGCACTTAGTGCTATGGTTTAGTTAATTAGAAGGGTTAGGTGATAGGTTGGACTCGATGATCCTAGAGGTCTTTTCCAACCTGGTTAATTCTGTGATTCTGTGATTCCTTTATTGGTTGGTGTTTGTTTGGGTTTGGGTGTGGGGTTTTTTTTTGTTGTTGTTGTCTTGTGGGGTGTTTTGTTTTTTTGTTTGTTATTGTTAGCTTGTTTGTGAGTCTTTGTAAAAAGTTCAGGAAACAACTTGTGAAGCAGTGCACTGAAATCTGCAACCAAGCACAAAACCTTCCTTCATCTTAAGCTGCAGGATGCCAGGTTCCCAGTTTGCAGCAGGGATGCTGTACCTCCACCAAGACAGGAGACTGACTGGCATGGCTTATCTTTTAGCCATTCACTGTGCATTCTCTGACTTAGAAGAGCTGTGGGATTTGCAGTCCCTTGTCTTCTAGAATTACAAGCTTTGCAGCTTCAAGAGGAGAGTGTCTCAGTTTCAGGTTTGGGGGAGGGCTGGCAGAAGTTTGCAGGGTGGCAGCAACACAGGTTTTATATCTGACAGAGTTGCTGCCGTGAGGCATGTGTGTGGTGGGTATTTGTGATGCTGTTAAACTTCTGTCCTAAGTCCAAATTACTGGTTTTCTATCACAAAGTACACACAACTTACTGTGCTACTTCTGGGCATCTGAATGGATGACATAGAGACATAGAGACAACTTCCATTTGAAAATGTGTCTAGATTGTATTACCAATGTAAATATTATATATAAAGATATGTATTCTGTAGAAATGTATTTTATATCACTTTGGAGAGATCTGTGAACTCAAGGTGGTAGGAGAAGTTTTCATAGAAGCATAGAATTGTCCTTGTTGGAAAAAAGCCTTTAAGATGGAGCCCAGACATTATCTTAGCTATGCCAAGGCCGATGTGAACTGTGTCCCTCAGCAACACATCTGTGTCTTTGAAACACTTTCAGGGATGGGGAGTCAACCACCTCCCTGGGAAGTCTATTCTAGTGTTTGATAACTCTTTGAGTGAAGAAGTTTCTTTTACATCCGTGCTATACGAACTCAACAATAGTTCAGTTCATCACTTGCAGCATTGTTCTTCAGTTTTAGAGGATAACAGCATTCTGTGGAAACAATGCTTTTTTTGTTTGTTTTCATCTTTAAAGAGGATTTAAGCAGTAGGGGGAAAAGAGCTTTATATAAAACAGATGAGGTAGACTATGTTATCCTAAGAATCAGTATTTGTTTTTGAGCATTTGCTATTATTCGTTGTGTGTTCTGGTTACCTGTCAAGAAAGGGCTGCAGACTGAGGAGCCACATAATGGAAATGTTTTAAGCCTTGGCTGTTCAGCTGAAATTTCTTTCACAGTGGTAAAGAATATATTTCTCTTCATGACACACAACTGATCTTCAAACTGGTCATCAGTTGTAGCAGGTAAAACCACGTGTGCAAGTAGCACACAGAGAAGAACAAACAGCATACAGAGTAAGATTAGTTTCATTATGTCATTACTTTTCTTGCTGAAATCCTTCTTGTTTGTAACTCATTTTTAAAGACTCAGCTTGCTAGAATGGTTATTATAAAAATGAGAACTTCACCTTTTTATTCTAGAAGCATGGTAACAAAATTTTCATGTGGCATAAAACACCTATTAGCCTCTGTGTATTTTTTCAGAGACTATGCTCTAAAATGTCAAGGTCAAAAGAAGAGGATGTGAGGGAAAGGAGGAGGGTGAGATGAGGTGTGAACAGAAGGTGGTAAGTTTATGAACTAAAGAACCTTTCAGTTTGATGTGAAGGCGTGGAGGGTGGCTACTACCTGTGTCTAATATAGGCCATAAGTGGGGACTAGATCTTCAGTTTTATTTAATCTCTCTTTCTCTGAGGATGAGTTTGCTAAGATTCCAGTGAAAACCGTTAAAAAACTTTATTTTTCATTTTGGCTCCTAGGTGGTTTACACTAAGTGTGGAGGCAAAAGCTGAGGGAGTTTGCTGAGATGAACCTGCTTGGGGATGCAATAATCCCACAGAGGCTTTGCATCCCTTGCTGCAGACTTGGATCTGAGCTTTTTTTACTGGGAGAGCAGAAATTACACATATGGAATTAGATTTTTGCTTTGAGACCTTGATGCACTTTATTCAGCTTGTTTCCTACCTTTTGCTTCTGATTTCTGGGCCAAGCACAGAACCTGTGTTAACAAGTCTGAATTCTTATATATTCCACTCCCCATTATCACTTCTGCCTTTCAAATCCCCTTGCTGCCTGTGCAAAGCTATTTTAATTGAAAAATAATAATGACACTTAATGTATAATATGGACTTGCACTCCTCTGGTAGGCTTGACAGGTGATATAAAGACATTCACAGATGACAAATACTCTTTTTGCCCAACGTGCTTTTGTTTTCTTACTCTGTTTTGATAAACAATTGGTAGAGTAGTTTCATTGTAGTGTAAGATATATTTTTAAATTACAAATATTCAATGGTGTTTCCATATCTTAACTGTGGTGTACTATCATATTGACAGCTCACTGTGTTATATAAATTAATGGGGAAAACCTACCTACTTTGGCAACTCAGAAAATGCTAAATTGTGTTTTGACAGTTGTAAAGGCTTTGAAAGATACTTTGGAGGGTGGTGAATTTTAATGACTGAAATGGCTAAGGCACCTCATGCCTCTGGAACTGAGTGCAGTGTAAAAATGGAGGTTACTCTGCCTGGGGAAGTAGATGGTGGGGGGTATCAAAGTTGCTTATCACAGTAAAGTTGAATGAGGAACTTTTTTTGTATAGTTTTGTGGTCTTTCATTATTGTGAGTCTGCATGCATACTCTGTGTGATTGGAAGCATCAGAGTTACAGTCTTGTTTCTCTTCAGATGCACTAGTGCTGTGGCAAGTTTTATATTACCAGTTTTAAAATTGTTATCTCAAGATTGTGTGTATTCAGGGTAAGGTAGCTGACTGGAGGTAATAGATCTGGTGAGATCCTAGTGTGGCCATTATGCTCTTAACATAGTCTGCTAGTTTTATGCTTTCCATATCTTACAGTATCACAGTATCACACAGTATCACAGTATAGCAAGGTTGGAAGAGACCTCAAAGATCATCAAGTCCAACCCATTACCACAGACCTCAACACCAGACCATGGCACCAAGTGCTTGAAAGCCACCAATTTAGTACTTTTCTTCTCAGTACCACAGAAGAGCATTTTGATTTTTTTTGTGGTCTAATTAATGAAAAAAACCCCACATTCCTTCCCACTGAAATAATTGCTGAATGTCTTTCATGTCCTAATATCAGGTTAGGATAGTGTGCTTGATCCAGAAATCAAGTTAGTTAACTATGAGAGTAGAGGATGACAAATGAGTCATATTTGAAAATTTTGAGTTTGATCACAGGCAGTAATCTGTGGAGGTCGCAAAAGAAACTACTGAACTTTGATAAACTTTTCTGTAGCTGTATTGCACAATGAGAAATGCTTATGATTTCTGACAAGCACATATGTAAGCTAGTTAAAAAGAGGGAAAAAAAATCGTATAGTCTTCTAAGCCTCAAAGAAAAAGTATTGCATAGACTGATGCTCCTAAATGTGGAAAATGAAGGCAGAATGAAAATTAGACCAGATCCCAATGATTTGTTCATGCTAACTCTTTTTTTGCATCTTTAAATTGTAAGTGTGAACATATTTTATTTAATAACGTGTGACAGAAGGCATAGGCTTTTCTTTCTGTGGTTTTTTTTCTTTTTTTTTTGCAACCCACACTTTTCAAATGCTAGTGTATATTAGTATGAAGTATAGTTTCCATTGTAGGAAAATGATTCCCAGAAGTGTTGGAGGGGAGCAGAGAAGAAAAAGATTGAGATTTATGTATTCTGTTTTAGTTGAAGTACTGAGTATTTAGTTTTCCTCTTTGTGTTTGATTAAAAGGAGTGTAATTTTTTTGGATACAGATCATTATGGGATAAATTGAAGATCCTTTATTAGATTCAGTGTTTTGCAGTCAAAGTTGTAAGGTACACTCATTCATTGCTATGTTAACATTTTATTTTTGCTCAGAAACTCGGGTTTAAAGTGAGTCAGGGTTGATCATATCCACATTGATCCATGTTGTGGGACAATACTGAGAACACAAATTGGCTTAATGTTACCTGAAATGAATCTTGGAGACTCAACGCTCAGTACTTCGTATCCCAGTCCTGTTTTCATCGTAGGGACATTGGAGCTGATCTGAAATACAGCAATTGAAACATGTTGTGCAAACATTGGGTACTTCAATACCAACTGTGTTGCTCTACTCACCTGTTTCTAGTAGGTGGCCTAACTTGATGGTGTAGATGTAGCCAGGATGCCTTCTGAGTGGCCTAGAGATACAGTAAGAGGAGTGGTACAGACAGAGATTTCTTCTTTAGTTTGGATGAACTTCCTGGAGAAGATTTTTTGTTTACAGACTTTAAGGAGATTTTTGTTAAGTTATATCAGTGCTTTGCTTTAAATAGTCCTTGGATTTTGCACAATCACTAGATTGTGAGGTTTCTGGAGGTCCTCTCAGTGAATTTTGGCAGTTGCCAGCTGGCTTTTCTTCTGATGGTGGGTAATATTTTACTCTTGACTTATTTTAAAGTTCATTACTAAATTTAGAATAAAATTTAAAATTTAACACCATAGGTGCTACACTAATGCAGTGAAGAGCCAAATATTAATTATTAATAACTACTTAAGCATAGTTAGTATTTCTCTTGGTTTGGTATCAGGTAAGACTGTCATGCAAAGCCTGCTTTGACTACTTTTTTACATCAGCTCTTTCAAAGCCTTTCAGTTACAAGATTTTGCTTTTAGTCTTGTGACTACAGATACTATTGTAGGTAAGTGTCCTTCTGTTTGGCTCATGACCCCAGTCATAACTGCTGTGACTGCACTTGGGGGTCATGATCCCTTGTTTGGGACTTGCTGCATTAGAACACTGAAAGAGTTCACAGAATCACAGAACCACAGAACTTGGAAGGGACCTCTAGAGATCATCAAGTCCAACCTCCCTGCCAAGGAGTTGTCTTATGCTAATGCATTAGGAGGCAAATGCAAATGACTGTCAACAAAGCAGTGAAACAGATTAATCATGCAGAGGGATGTTGTCTTCTGAAGTTTGAATAAAAGAGCTCCTATACGTTCAGTGTCTTAGGAATAACTTCTGTTTGACACCATATTGATGCATATCAGCATTTAAAATGTCTGAACTCTTTCTTCTGGTCTGAAATTGTTTCAGGGGAGGTTTAATTAGATATTAGGGAAAAATTATTTACTTAAAAGAGTGGTCAGACATTGGAAGGTGTTGTTCAGGGAGGTGGAGTCACCTGTCTCAGTAGGTGTTCAAGAAACATGTGGACATGGCACTTCAGGACATGATTTAATGGTCAGGGTCATCTTAGTTTGAAGGTTGGACTGGACCTTAGCAGGCTTTTCCAGCTGACACAATTCTATGGGTTTAAACTGGCAGAGGGAAGATTTAGACTAGCTGTTAGGAGGAAGTTCTTTCCAGTGAGGGTGGTGAGACACTGAAACAGGTTGCCCAGGGAGGTTGTGGCTGCTCCCTCCCTGGAGGGGTTCAAGGCCAGGTTGGATGAGGCCTTGAGTGACCTGTACTAGTGGGAGGTGTCCCTGCCTATGGCAGGGGGTTGGAACTTGATGATCCTTGAGGTCCCTTCCAACCTTACCATTCTATGATTCTGTGCTCATTTAAAAGCAAAATACAAAGAACCTATGCACCTTAAACATATTTACGAAAGTACATAAAAATCAGCAGCATTAATTTAATGCAAATGCTTGTATTTTCTTCTGAAAGAAAAATAAGTTTTTAAATGAATGTCATGTGACAAAGCACTCCCCCTCATTGCCCCTAGCCTTTCAAAGATTGAGAACTTGTGTCAGAGTTCAACTTGGAAAAAATTTGGTCTGTAGTCCTTAGACCAGTGGTTTGTAATGAAGATAGTAATGATACTCTTTTTATGTCACAAGTGTAATCTTCTGGGTTTTCTTTAAGGAATAAATTTTGAGAATATTATTCTAGCATCTAATTTCCTTCATAATTTTCTTACCACAGGTTAGGTACTCAGTAAGCCAGATCTCTTGGTCTCTGGGTGTAGTTTAGTACTGATCTGGATTAATGTGTGCCTTGTGCTGTGTTTTTTAAATTAATGAAGCTTTGTTATTTGAGAAAGCTGATTGCGATGGCGTCTTGGAGAAAACTGTTCTTCAGTGATTTCAGATGATGTTGCTGCTCCTGTTATCTCTGCAGTCTTAAAAGTGGTTTGAGGCTTCTAACTAATGAGACTTAGAATCACAAACTGTAGCACTGAAAATACAAAGGGCTTTCTTCACGTTTCATGACTCTAAATGCATTACTGTGATGGCAGCACTTCTAAGAAGGTAAAGAACCCTCATCTACCTTATACCTGACCATATAATATTTGCCAGCAGCTTAGGATGGTGTCCTTTCTGTCTTTACTAATAGGACTCTTTGTGATCTGTGGACAAGTGGAATTCATACCTTGAGACATGTCACTGCTCATAGGAAGTGTGACTGAATTCAACTCAGCAACAGTGTGTCCTTCTCAGATGCAGCTTCTAGGTCTTCTGGATGACAAAATAATGTAGGATGTGGGTTCATGAGTCTGCAAACATGTCTTGAAACTCCCATGTTATATATGTATTAGTGATACTGCTGGGCAGGCTTTGCTTTAGCTCTTACAGATGTGGATGAATGCCCATGCTTCCTTTTCCAGAAGCGCAGGAGCCTCTTCAGTCACCTGCATCCCCACTGTTCCCCTGGACTGACAAAGTATCTTAGAACTTAGGGCAAAGAATACACCCCCATCCTTGATCATTACACCTTGTGAGTTAGGTGGAGGTTGATTAACTGCCATCAACAGTGGCTCAGCACTGTTGAGTGAAGCAACATAACCTATGAAACTAGCCCATGGAAGGAGAAGGGACTTAAAGAGGCAGTTCAGGAGAGTGCTGGGAGATTCTGGTTCCAAAGATCTCTGACTGTATGTGGCATGGATGCAGGGCTAGTATCTTTTAACTCTCTTGAAGATCACCTCAGTCAGTAACTTGTGTGGCATTACTGTAGGTTTTTTTCAGTCTCATCATATTCCATGATACTGGCATTCATCATGGGTCTTTGCGCTTGTTACTCTGTTAAAGACAGAATTCTTAGATGCATCTGTCCTTCTTTGTTTTTTAAATTTGGTAGTCTTCTCCAAGACAACTGTTGTAGTGCAAATGCCCTTTTGTGGCTGTAGTATTAACTGGAGAGACCCGAGGGCCATGGCTGCTGGTTGGTGTTGGTCTGCCTTACACCTTTCTGCTAAGTACAAGATCAGGCTGAAGACACATCTTAAATTCCTTCTGGGATTGATATTAGGACTTGTTTTACCACATGCTATGGTGCTTTCCCAAAAGTGGATTCAGTTCCTCAAGGTGATGTGTTTTTGGTTTTGGTTGTTTTTTGTTTTGTTTTTTTTTCCCCTGTTGCATACAGATTCCCAATCTGCTTTTTGGTTTAGCTTTCAAATTCTTTAAGGTGTGAATTGCAAGTGGAGGGAGAGACACAAACCTTTGCTTTATGTACACCCTTGTGAAACAGCATGAGGGGATGGTGGTCGGTGACCGGGCACACCAAAAACAGAACCCAAACTTGTGTTGCTTGGGAGCTGAATGTTCTGTGTGGTGTTCTGGCATTTGAGTTCAGAATTGGAAAATTTCCCTTTAACAGCTCCAAATACATCAGGTTTATAGGACTCTGGAGTAGTTAAAATGTCTCCCAGGAAAAATGTTAGTGCTTAAGGGCTTGCAGTCTCCAGCACTACAACGTAGTGTCTGTGTCAGAGTGCATGAGGTGTAGGGTACTGTTTCCTGAAGGTTTTCAGGCTTACTGACAATTTGGTGCTTGCTTTCTCCGTCACTGTCTGATTTTTAGTTTAATTTTAATTTTGTTTTTTATTTTGCCTTTTCAAACCTCTAATCATTCTCAGTGTTACCTGTTAAAATTAGAGTACAGTTACAGCTGTGTGAAAAAGCATGTGAAGACTGCCTAGTTCATGATGCAGACCTGAATCTGAAGTACTTTAGCTGATGAATGCAGCTAACAGCTGTTTCAAGAGAGAGTGAACAACCCTGCTGAGATGAAGCATCAGCCTTGCTGGCTTTGCCTTGGCTTTGTGACAAAACGTTACTCTCAGAAGCATGGTTCTTACTAATCTTCTTTTATCAAGCATAAAATGAGTCAAATATTTTGCCTTGACGAGTGTTACAGCTACAGATTTCTGTGCTTGGAGGCAAGTAACTTTCTATATCCAAAGCCTCCATTCTGAGACAGACCTTCTGAAGAGGCAAAAAGCTTCCTGCTGGTGGAAGTCTTATCGGTACTTGAGTACCTGTTGACCTGGATTGTAGCGAAAGATGACTTTGGTAGGAGTTAAAGAGAAACTGCACTAAATCACTGCATCACACTCAGAAGAAATTAATGACATTAGTTTTTTTCCATGTCTGGAAGACTGCAAAGAATGCATCTTTGACACACTGAAATACAATGCCACTCTGTTGACAGGGAACAAGGAAATTATCAATTTCAGCAGCTAGTGAATTAAACTTGATTTTTACAGGCTGTAGATAAACTGACTGAACTTGTTTTCTGACTTACTTTCCATGGAATCATAGAATGGTAAGGTTGGAAGGGACCTCAAGGATCATCTAGTTCCAACCCCCTGTCATAGGCAGGGACACCTCCCACTAGAACAGGCCACTCAAGGCCTCGTCCAACCTGGCCTTGAACACCTCCAGAGAGGGAGCAGCCACAACCTCCCTGGGCAACCTGTTCCAGTGTCTCACCATCCTCACTGGAAAGAACTTCCTTCTGACATCTAGTCTAAATCTCCCCTCTGCCAGTTTAAACCCATTGCCCCTAGTCCTGTCATTGCAAGAGCTTGTAAACAGTCCCTCCCCAGCCTTCCTGTAGGCCCCCTTCAGATACTGGAAGGCCATGTACTCTCTAAAACTGTAAAGAGTAGTGTTTAGTTAAATGTCAGTTGAAAGCCTTAGTATCCTGAATTTGAGAGGAAGTTGCATTGAATGAATTTATTTATTTAAATTCTACCTACATGGTAGGTAAGCTTTTGAGTAGACTTTGGGTATTTAAAGACTTTGGGTATTCAACACTCTATGAAGATACTTAAGAAACACTGTGCTTAGTCCAGGCTAGTTTGCTCTTCTAATAGATATTCACAGTTGTTATGTCTTTGCAGCAATTTAAGCAGATAGTCTTCCTCTTAAAAAACTTAAGAAGTCTAAGGGTCCTCTGGTATTCATAATGGTTTCATGGTTTCTGGTAAATGATCTGTGTAGACAATAATTGAGAAAGTTGCTGCTAATAGCCTAATGAAGTACTGGGTAACACTAACATTCACCGGAAAGTCAGTGTCCATCAAAAGGAATTTTATCTGAGACTATAATGACAACTTAGACAATTTCAGTTAATGGATCGAGGTCATAGCATTTATTGGTTACACAGCCTGCATGTGAATGGCATTGCTTTTCTCTATTAAGAAGCAGCAGCAGAAACCAAGTAATGGTATGTGTGCTGTTTATAAATATGATGGTTAAATATAAAATTACCTGTAGAATCTGTTGATATTTCCTCTGTCAGCCTCTCCTGGCCTTTCCTGGAAGAGTATTACAGGGATGAAAATACTGCTTTATGGGCATAAAGTTCATATTCTATCTTCTTGAGATCAATTAATTTATTAATAGTGAGAAATAAAGCATATGACACTTGATTTTGATAAAAGTGTGTTCTTGTTTTAAGCAATTTTATTGTGGCTACTTAGAAAGCTCCTGTAACTTGGGATGGAGATAGGCAGAAACATCCTCATTTTTGCTGTCGGCTGTCTCGATAAAAAATCCTGTAGAGACACTAAAATAATGAAAAATGCATGTTTGTGCTTGTATTTCTGGAGAAATTTTTCTATCTTTCTGGAGAAAATAGAAATGCAAGTGATAAATGTCTGTAAGCACTTTTCCTCTTCACTTTGAGAAGATATTAGGTTTTAAGACATGGACTAGTCTACGCTAAGTCAAGGCAATTGCATTTGTCCCTTTTTATGCAAAATGGCAGTGTCTTCCCACAGCCTGAAAATTAAATAGAATAGATAAGAGGCTGTGAGGGCAGTCCATTAGGAAGCTTGTGTTTTCCAGTCCTGATTTTGTTTCTTTGTTTTACAGTGTTGTAGGGAGCATGAAGTACTTGCCTGTTGGCTATCGTTACCTTCAGAGTTGATAGCTGCATTTTCTCAGCAGTACATATGTGGCCTGTGAATGGTGAGAGATTTTGGTGTATTTAGAGTCAAAATTCCAGAAATCCCTGAATACTGAGACTGGAATCCTTGAGCTGGTCTGAAAGCCAGTGAGTTATATGCTGCACCTACTGAATATGCTCTTTGTGGGGCTTCCTACTCAGTGAGTATTTACGTGTAAGCTGGAGCTCTGCTGCTTTCGCTCTGTCCCACACAATAGAAACCCCAGTGGCACCTTGTTTCCTGGCAAGCTGGAGACAGGAGAAACTTATCATTGCTGCCAGGATCCCATATCAAATAGGGTTCAAGGTTTCATACGGATGTGATGAATACATGTGGTTTAGGTTGAGGGGGAAGGTTGATTTTTGGGCTTGGTTCTTCAAATGTTTCCTCTATTCTTATCAGAGTGAATTCTCTTGTGCCAGCTTCTTTCCATGTGGACACAGACCTCTTGCTGTTACGTTGACACTTTCATGACAGGTTGGGTGTGCTCACTGACAAGGAGAGATAAAGCTGGATAGAGTGTGTTAGTATATTGCTACCAGATGTGACATCCAGCAGCTGCACAACAACATCCAGAAATAAGATGGAGCAGAGCATCAAAGATTCCTCCCTCTCTTTGTCCTTCCTTTGCAAAGCAGCAGTGGATGGTGCTGTTTGTGGGTTATGTGCATATATATGAGTATTGGTTTGGGTTGTTCTTCTGTTCTTGTATTCTTGGATGCTGAGTCCTACCTTCCAGATCATCTGGCTAGTTATTCATTTAGCCCCTCAATATCAACTTGTCATTTTTTTTTTTTCCATCCTGCTTGTTGTGATACATAGGATGGTTGGCAAATATTCTGTGGTCCCTATTCTTTCTCAGACTAGCTTGGTGGAGGCTGTGATGTGTGGGTGTGTTGTAGGTAGTGTTTTGTTTTCTCCATTTGAGTTAGCTAAGGTGTAGGGGTGGAAATGAGCGAGTGCTCAAGATGACAGGAATTAAAATTTCATGGAACAAAACCCATGGAATGGTTGATCTACCTGTAGCTCTAAGATGCCATGTAAATTTAAGCGGCAGAGGTCCTTATTTCTAAATAATGGAGATTCTTAAGTGTTGCCCCATAGCAATCTGTGTGAGTGACACTTTTCTTAGGGACTCCTAAAAGATGATAAAATCTATGTCATTCTTACAGTAACAGAGATCCAGAATTTCTTTCAGTTTCCTTCAAATAAAGTGGGCATGGATATGGCCTTGCAGGTCAAATTTAATCACAGTCCTGGAATCAGCTTGCATGTGTTAATATTGTTTAAATGATAAACATAGAACAGATAAGACACACTGTTTTGTTTGCCTGAGGCTTTTAGACAGAAGAAGTTAATGGTTGGTCCATTTCATTTAATAGCAAATCAATTTTCTGTTGATGATCTGAGTTTAAATTAAAAATCATGTTTCAGCATTAGCAGAGGAATAGCTGCTGCTTTTAATCTGAAAACTCTGCTGTTAGGTAAGGAAAAAATAATCTCCTGTCTAGTTTGAATACTGTTGAGTAATTAGTGTAATTAGTAAATGGACACACAAGGCCTTGTATAATAGGATGGAAAGAATAATGCAAGTTTGCACGTGCGATGTGCAGTATGGCATCAAAGCAAGAGTCTTAACAGGAAGAGTTGTCCCACTGCAATGGAAAAAGGTCACTGTTTTGGTCTCCATCGGAGTGTCAGTCTCTATGCAGTGATACATATTCACAACTGCTTTATCCAACTTGGGTTTCTGTGTATTAACTTAATGTAGCATTTTGTTTTGGAATTTATACTTAAGATTGTTTTAAGATAAATGCTAATTGTTAACCATACAAAAATTCCTTTGTCGCATTAGGATTTCAATGTGTTGAGTAGTACAAATGCAGAAAATTTGGGCAAATCTGTATATCTAAGGAAATTTAGACAAGTGTTTATTTTTGGGGTGTTGAAAGTTTTGTTGTTTTTTTAAATGAAAAACCTCTGTGCCACAGGTGCTTGCAAAAATGTCACTTTGTCTGCAGTGACATCATAGTCATCAATATGAGGAACGCCTTTCAGTATTTGTACTGCTGAGCTAAGTATTTTTTTTTTGTGCGCTCCTGAGCTTAAAATCAGATAGTAAGAAGTGATTTTTTGGTGTACTTTGTCATGGCTTTAGCCAGTCAAATCTGCAGGTTTAGTATTCAATACTGTGCTGATGTCACACTCACTGGAAATGGAAAGGGCTGGCCAGAGGTGAAAGGGTTTTATGGGATTTGGAGTCTATCCTATGGCTTGTAAAGTTTCTTATTCTGGGTTTTTCTTGCTTTTTCCTGGCTTCTGTGCAGGGGTGCTTCCCTTTTGGCTCATGTTTGCTTGTGGGTGCAGTTCATGTTTTGTCTCTTTCCCTGCAGCTACATACACCACTATTTTTCTTTGTATTAAATCTCACTTATCTCAACTCTGTCTCCTGGGTCCATTTTCTCCTTGCCCACCCACAGGGTGTGTGTGCGTGTGTAGCTTTGCATTGGTGATGCAATGTTAGAATTATTGCCTGCCATGTGGGAGGCCCAGATTTGATTCCTGATTTGGGAGTTGTGGGCAGACTGTTAGAGCTCAGTTGCCAGCTGTGTTAAAACCAGATTGAAAAAATCTGTTTTAAAGTTCTTAATAAGGTGGCAATGTCAACACACACTCTGTAAATGGGAAATGTAATGCAGAGTGGGGTGTGTGTGTGCGTGTATTGATTTATTTTTTCCTCTTCGTTTTCATATTTTTAAAATTTACTAGGAGAAGAGACTTCCTAAGTGGTTATTAATTGTATGCAGTAAGAGATGTGTGAAGAATCAACAGCAGAGCCTCACATTTTACTGTGTTGCTCTTCAGAGTTGTTGCCGCATTCTTCTGCCCTAACTCGAGGCAGTGGCTTTGGTGATGCTATCATACCTGGGAATGTCAACCAGCTAATGCAGACTTAGAAGCTGTTAAGTGCTGATGGTTATTGCACCCCTCTCCTATGGTCACCTAAGAGACCAGGGCTTGTGAATGCACCCGACAGCAGCTGGTGGTGATGATGTGCATATGCAGCTGTTTCCATGACTTGCTGATGTGGGTTTGGGAGTTACCCGCCCCNGCCTTGCTGGTCTGGCAAATAGTAATAAGCAAGAATGGAAGAGGAGGGCTGGAGAGGTATGTAAGTCTGCAGTTGTTAAATTGAGTGCATGGCAAAAGTTCTTAAAATACAGGTTGCTGCAGTGGTGCTGTGCCTGTAGGTTGGTAGCTCATCCTCTTCAGTTGCTGTGGGTTTTCCACTTTGGAACACCCCTCACTCTACAGGGATTGCTAGGAGCGTCCCCTACATGGAGTGTTTCATGGAACCAAAGCTCCGGAGACCTAAAGTGTATGAAGTGTGAATACTCTGCCACTTTTTGTCACCAAACAGGCACCACAGCCAGATGTGTACTGAATGTTAAATGGGGTGACCAGAAGGGTCTGAAACAGGCAGAGCAAAGCTAATTTAGAAACTGGGATTGTAAATGCTCCTCAGCTCTCTCAAAACTATGGTATGTGGTCACAAATTGGTAGGCAGTTACGTCAGAGGGAGAAAGAACAATGCTGTGGTTAAGGCACTAGGCTGGTGTTCGGAGATGTGGCTTCATTGCTACCAAGTTCCTGTTTTTCTCTATCTCCTGTGCCTGTGTGTTTCCTTCTGGAGCAGAGGTGATCATGATTCTCCCCTTCATTGCCTGTTCTGCTGGCGCTCTGGAGCAGGGAGTGTTTGCTGCCCTGTCTGTAAGACAATAAGTTTCTTATGGTGAGTTGGTGTTGTGTTTCCACCTGACAATGGGGAATGAAAGCAGGCTGTCCAACAAGCTGGACAGCCTAGTAAGGAGAGTATTCGTGGAAGAAAAGGAAGCGTTACCTCCAATGCATGCATAAACACATGCAGCCTGAGAAACAAGGAGCTGGCCCTGGGTGTGCAGCAATGGTTGTGACTGCAGGAGTAACTGTGGTGTGGTGGGACAGTGTGCAAGCTGTAGTGGACAGATGCAGGTTCTTCAGAACACATAGGAAGGAGAGAGTTTAAGTAAAGTAACAATTTGAATGTGTTCGTGTCTTCTGTGGGACAGATGACAAGCAGGTGGAGTGATTGTTGGTCATGATCTGGGATGGGTGAGTAGAGGGGACAGTGTGAGGGCAGTTTCTCATCACCTGATAATGAAACAAAGTTTTTGGACAATTTTAGGAAGTTTCTGGCTCACAGCTTGTTGTTGTGGATGACTTGAAGCTGTTTTGACATCTGTTGGAAGAGTGATTTGGTTGGATGCAAATTAGCTAGGGTATTTTCTGAGAGTTGCAGGATACTTGATTTGGGTCTCAAGGGAGTCAAACAAGTGTGACACATGAGTGTGGTGGGGAGAGTGATAATGGCAACCTCAGCTGTAGTTGCTGTGAAGTTGAGGAGTTCAAGATATTTAGGGAACTGAAAAATTTTAAGTGGCAGGGTAACAGATCCTGGACTTCAGGCAAGCAGCATTCAGTTTATTCAGGGAACTGGAATTCATGAAAGCTAGACAGGTCTTGAAGGACAATCTTTAAAGTGCAGGAGCAGTTCTCACTTAGGAGAACAAGTAGGAGACCAGACTGGCTAGGACACAAAGCACATGATGGAGCTTCAATGCAAAAGGCCATATAGAAAGGGAGGAGGAAGCAGTAAAAGAGGAATTTAGAAATATTGTCCAGTGTTCAGGATTGGTGTAGCAAAAGCTCAGCTAGTGTTGTCATATGCATGTCATATGCAACAAAAAGAGCTTCTACTACTTAGACCAGTAGGAAGAGTCTGAATCACAGGATCACAGGATGTCAGGGGTTGGAAGGGAACCAAAGAGATCATTGAGTCCAACCTCCCTGCCAGAGCAGGACCATACAATCTAGCTCAGGTCACAGAGGAACACATCCAGACAGGACCTGAAAGTCTCCAGAGAAGGAGACTCCACAACCTCTCTGGGGAGCCTGTTCCAGTGTTCTGTGACCCTTACAGTAAAGAAGTTCCCCCTTGTGTTGAGGTGGATCTTCTTGTGCTGCAACTTATCACAGAATGCTAAGGTTGAAGGGACCTCAAGGACCATCTAGTTCCAACCCCCTGCCATAGGCAGGGACACCTCCCACTAGCACAGGTCACTCAAGGCTTCGTCCAACCTGGCCTTGAACACCTCCAGGGAGAGAGCAGCCACAACCTCCCTGGGCAACCTGTTCCAGTGTCTCACCACCCTCACTGGAAAGAACTTCTTCCTAATATCTAGTCTAAATCTTCCCTCTGCCAGTTTAAACCCATTGCCCCTTGTCCTGTCATTGCAAGACCTTGTCAATAGTCCCTCCCCAGCCTTCCTGTAGGCACCCTTCAGATACTGGAAGGCTACTATAAGGTCTTCTCGAAGCCTTCTCTTCTCCAGGCTGAAGAGCCCCAAATCTCGTAGCCTGGCCTTAGAGGAGAGCTGCTCCAGCCCTCTGATCATCTTCATGGCCCTCCTCTGGGCCCGCTCCAACAGTTCCATGTCCTTCCTGTGCTGGGGGCTATACACAGTACACTTACATCCATTGCTCCTTGTCCTATCACAGGGAGCAGATGAGAAGAGCCTGTCCTCCCCCTCCCGACACCCAGCCCTCAGATATTTATAAACATTTATTAAATCCCCTCTCAGTCTTCTCTTCTCCAGACTGAAATGCCCCAGGTCCCACAGCCTCTCCTCATCAGGCAGTAGTCCAGTTCCCTAATCATCCTTGTAGCCCTCCACTGGGCCCTCTCCAGCAGATCCCTGTCCCTCTTGAACTGGGGATCCCAAAACTGAACGCGGTATTCAAGATGCGGTTTCACCAGGGCAATGCTGTCTGTGCCTCGGTTTTCATCAATGAGGTCTCAGAGGCCTCTGCACTTGAATGAGTTCAAGGAAGACAGGAAGCCTCACCAGAGTCACAGATAACTTCAGAGCTCAGCCTGTGCAATCTCAGGAAGAATGGGCTGTCTCCACTGTTTGAAGTTTTCAAGACCCAATTGGCCAGAGACCTGAGCAAACTAATCCTGCACCTGGCCCTGCTTGATCAGGAAGCTGAACCTAACTCCTGAAGGTCTCTTCCAGCCTGAAGAGGTCTGTGGCCCTGTGTAATGTATGTAGTTGAGAGGATTGTCTGCAGCTATTCAGCTCACGTTTTAATTTAGAAGTTTGTAGTCTAACTGTATATAGTGAAGAAGTTACTTTTGTCTATTTGTGTAGGAGGAAGCTAATTTTATTGTGTCGTGATACGTTTGTCCTTCCCTTAGAGCCCCTGTGTCATAGTGTGTGAAGATAAGCACAGTTGGAGTAATCTATGCTGCTTACTTGATTTCTCCTTTGAGTCCTTCCTGTGTCATGCTTGATGCTGTAGTCATCTTGCTTCTCATCCTGAACTTTTCCAAAATGTTCACCCATATTGGTGAGAGGCTTTTGACTCTTGCTACAAAAGACTAGGTTTCAGTGATGAATGGGATTGGTACTCATAGCTGGATTGTGAAATGCTTTGGGAGCTTTCCCAGTGAGAGGCTCTGTATCAGGAAGTGAGAAGCTGAAGTGTGAAGCTCTGCTGCTTTTTATTTTTGCCGCATTGAGGCTGCAGGGCTTAAACTTCCAAATTGCACTGGGTTTTTCTCAATGGACTTCTGAATAACTGCTGATATTTTTTGTATGAGTAGTGATGGAGAAGCTGCACGTATCAGGTCACAGCTATGACTCTTTTGATGTTAGGATAGTTTTAAAGACTATTTTTAAATGGCATGGCCTTTTAAAGACCTTTTGTAACAATGCACGATAATGAGGAACTCTCCCTCTCCCCAAGAGAAGGGTGGAAGGGGGAGAACGGGGTCAGATCTCCCTCAGGACTATAGCATTTCTGCCTGTCTGCAGTGTGCAGCAAAAATTGGAAGCGTGTTTTCCTGGAGCCCTGTTGCTCCATATGCTGATTTTTTTTTTTTTCTCTTTTTCCCTTGAACACTGTTCAGCTGTGTGGGGTGTTACTTCTAGCAGCGTTTCCTGATAAATTTGAAGGCATTGTATCTGTTCATATAATTTAAAATGTTTCTTTCCTTTATGTGTGTGTGATTATAGTCTTGAGAATTTTCGTCCACTGTTCTGCCAATGTCTTTAACATTTGTTTTACTCTTAAAATTCATAACGGATGTATTTCCTGGTTTTATACTCTGTAATAGGAAGAAAAGAACCACAGTTTTCCCATCTCTCTGATAGCCTGAAGCAGGATGTGTGGCATGCAGGCATAAAACCAGACTTTCTCTAGGAGAAGGAAATTAACTGGCTTCGAAGTAAGGGAAGTTCACCAGAAGTCATTGCTCTTCAGTTATGTCTTTTTTTAAAACTAAGCTTTGACCCTCTAGGCAAAAGAACAAATTATATGATGATTAGAGTCTCTGTGTATGTTAATATGGAGTCTTTAGATACTTGTGTTGACTGAGACTGGCAAGATTTTGCAGCTCGCTATATTAAATGTCATCATTGAGCTGTTTCTTCTCCTTTTCTCCTTTTATTTAAGGAACAATGTTTTGATGCTATTAAATGAAGTACTGATGAGTATTTCCAAGGCCAGATACTGCCAGATAGTGTTTCTAAGTGATGTTGGGTGGGAGTGTACATAACTTACCCAACTAGGTCTTGTCAGCTTTTTGGTCATTATGCTTTTCATTAAAGTGACTGGAAAAGTGGCATAAAGCTGCTTTGAGACCTGGACTGCATTAAAAACTGCTTCAGAAAAGAAAGAAACATCCAAGATTTTTTCTAGAGTTAATGTAGACAACGTTAATATGGCAAAATTAAAAATCATAAGTGTTACTGTTAAGGCTTTGATATGAAGAATCTACAGACCAATGATGGAAAAGATGTGATCTAGAATATCCTAGTATTTTGGAAAAAATAAGTATACTTCTTATGTAAGCTTTGGTTTCAACACTTCTCATCCAGTGTTTTCTGACTCTGTGATGCTGAGTGTCTATAGGGAATGCATTGAAATCTGTATAGATGAAATCTACTTCAGCTGTTACTTTCATATGAGAATGCAGTAGGAAAGGAGGGAGAGCTCCTCACTGGGAGGCATTCCCTACCCCAATTTTGAAACTACTTGAAGTTTAGTATAGTGTTGAATTTAGTGTAGCATTTCAACATTGCAATGCTTACTGTTGCAGTGACTTCTTTAAAACAAAATTAAAATTATAGTCTGTATGCTACAGGTAGAGATAATTAGCTTAGCTTTACATTTTCCCATGTATTTTGATCGATGACATATGTTAGGAAGGGCTCTTCAAAAGCAGGAGATTTGTATTTTTAAAATTGCTTTTGTCCATTTCTTGATGCCTTTTTTGTTTTCCCCTCTCCTGCTTTTTATTCAGATTTCACTTAGGGAAGTTGTTTGGGTTTGTTTGGGTTTGTTTTTTTTTTTCTTCTGTTGTTGCTTTGAGGCTTTCATCTCTTTTTGCAACCTTTTGTGCCTTAATTATTCACTTATAAAATTGTATTAATATTTCTTATTCTTCCCCTGGTATCTGTATTTTTGCAGTGTTACCTGGTGTTGACCTCCAGATTACAATTTGCTTTTCTGCAAATTCCAGTAGTGTGTGTGTGTGTGAAAGTCCATCAGTTCTTTACAGCAATTCTCATAATGGTAAAGAAATCTTAACATGTATATGGTTTACTAATTTTTTTATGTCCTCTTAGTAATATTAGTAAAAAAGGCCATATTACTAGTCTGTAGAAATGTATATAGGTAGAATAAAAGACTTCATGGAGATCTTATTTAGGCTGAATGAAAATATTGTTAGCTGTAGTATTTCTGTTTGAAGTCTTGTTTGTTTGCCCTGCATTTGTCATACACAAGTGAGAAGCAGTCAGCTTCCTGAGTTTGTTTTCATTCTCTGCCATATATCAAGTGTGCATGACACACTTCTGGCATTGGCATGGGAAATTCTGAAGAGCATCTAGGAGTGCCCTGAGTTGATACTCCTATTGATTTATTTCCCAGTAACTTCCTCTTTTAAAAGTGAAGTACGTCCAACGTGCGTGAGAGAGAATTAATTCATATAGCCATATTGACAGCTGGAAGGAACATTAGAAGAGTAAAATTTCCACAAATCTCTCACCTACAGAACTTGGCCTGTCAAAGCTTATAAATGAGATGTGCTGGAAGAGCTGTTGTCAAATTGACATTTGAATGCTTTCGGTCTGGGAGGTTGTCATTAATATATATGATCATCTAAACCAGAATTGCAGGCTTTTGGTCTTTGTTTTGTGATTTAATTTTTTTTTTTTTTTTGGGCTGGAGTGATGGTGTTATATTATTGTAAAATTTTACACTCAAAATGATTGTCTTATTCTTGCTTGACACAACAAGACTTATTAGTAAAAACTCCAACTGTTAAAAGAAGTGTGTTTTATATATGCATATATTGTATGCACAAGCTAAAAGTGTTTATATGTGTATTTTTAAAAATTTGAGAACAGGATGCTACTGTTTATTGACTACTGAGCTTTGCTCTCTTACTGGTAAGCAGGTGGAACAAGTAGCACACTGAGTAATATCACAGTAATGCATGGCTTCATCTTTAACTCTTTTAACTTCCTGTTGCCCAACACAATGTGAGGATTTGATGTGAAATCTATGATTTCATGTGAGACTTGCTTACTACCAAACATGGGCTGGCCATCACAGTGGTTGATTGTGGAGTAGATGTAAAGCTGATAGGGTGCCAGTTTTACATTTAGCACAGACATACAGCAAAAAAGTACTTCTCCCAGGGGCTTTGTTCCTTCCTCTCAGGCTAATTTCTGTATTTTTATGTTTAACCATCACTGGATTAAAATCCTTAAATCATTTAGTCATTTGGTAGTAGAAACCATATTGTCCTCCTCCTGGGGAATGTCATGAGCTGATAAAACAGTGGTTTGTTTTAATTTTTTTTTTCCACTGTGCTTTTTTTGGTTTGCTTTGTTTTGTTTTCCCTGAGGTAATCCTGGGTGCTATTCTGTAAAGAGGCACAATATCAAAAAGTGCTGCTCTGATGAATTTTGGTTTGGTTGTTTTTGGGTTTTTTTCGTTTGTTTGTTTTTTTGGTGTCTGATGTCCCTCAGAGAGGGGAGGAGTGCAGGATTGAGAGGCTTATGTGACAACTGTCAACCACAGGTAGTCCCTCAGTGCACACCCAACCTTGTTCCCTGTCAGTGGGCTGGCTTGTTTGTTTGTTTTGTGGGTTGTTTATTTATTTGTTTTTATTTTAGGGGGAGTTTAGTGAAAATGATCCAAGTTGCTGTCATATTTTCCCTGAAGCTCCAGGTATGGTTCAACAGCACATGCTGAATGGTTTTACAGCTTGCTGCTGACAGTTTTTTCCATTTTCCCCCTTCCATGCTCCTGGCTGTGGGTTCCTGCAGCTTTGGCTCCTTATGCCCTCTTCTACCTTTCTTGCAGTGGAAAATGTGCAGAGCAGCCAATCAGGAGACAAAAAATATACCTCAGTGTCTTGTCTACTGCTTTTTTGAATCTTGTCCTGTGGAGAAGTAGCTGGGAGGTGGGAGAACAGGAGACCCAACAGGAGTTGGCAGGGCAGAGCAGAGCACTAGGACTTCCAGTTTTTGGAGGGGGGAGGAAAAAGAAAGAGGCCTTTCTTCTTCCAGCAGCATGCAGCTATGGATCTGTGGTCAGTTCTCCTGTCTTCTCGATGTGTGTTGAACCGAAGTTAATGGTGGAAGCATGAGCAGATGTGAGCTTCCAGGCCCAGTGTGTGCAGGGTGGGAGGTATGTGGGATATGCATCAGGCCTTTGCATTCTGCCCAGGCTCGGCTGAGGTGCGTGACCCCATCCTTTGGGAGTTTCTAAAGTATTTTTCCAGTGCCTTAGCTTAAGAGGCTTGCAAAAGCATTCAAGAAAACCTGTGGGTAGGGAAGAGAATGTGGCTATAGACTTTCCTGAGTCCTGGAGGCAAATAACCTATAATTAAACTCTCCTTCCTCTCAGGGTTTTTGTTTGATAAGGCTATGAGCTCAGCTTGCCTGCCTAATAGACATAAAGGCCGTTTGTAGTGGGATGGTCACAAAATGAGGAAGCATGACTGGAAAAGATGCAAATACAGAAGTGGTGGGGACACTGACACATACTGTACTGCCTTTGATTTAGAGTCATAACCTGTACCAGTGACTGGCCATTTTGAAGCCAGACCAATTAGACTATTAGACTGTTTGGGTATTTATTTTTTTTCTTTTCTCCTCCTTTTTCTTTCCCTCTCCCTCCCCTCTTGCTCCCTGCTCCCTCCTTTCCTCTTTCTCCTTTTTCTTTTTCCCTCCTCTCTTTTTTGTTTTCTTCCCTTCTCTTTCTCCTTTTCTTTTGCCCTGCTTTTTCCTGTTTTGTTTTTGGTTTGTTGGTTTTTTTTTTTTTTTTTCCCTCCCCCTCTGGCAATTTTCAACTTTTGGAATGGCAAGAACAGACACCTTCTGGCATTATTGGAGGCTGACACCATTCCAAGATTGTTTTGCAGTGGGATGTGATCAGTGGCTGTGCTCTGTGCCATAGAGATTTGGAGTTCAGACTAAGGGAAGAACACAACATGGCCAATCCAACCAAGAAAATACTGCTTTTCCTTCGTGTTGTTAAGGAAAAGCAGACAAATTTACAGCCTTCAGATTTCTGTTACATGAAGACTTGCTTACTTGATGTATTTATTTATTTATTTATTTTCTTCACTGGGCTTAGCAGACCTGTCAGGGTCTTTGCCTCTGTGTCAATATAGCAGCTTGTAGGTACAAATGGAATCAGACTTTGAATGTGCAGGAGACAGAGTTGCGTTAATGTAACATGGTTGTAAACACCAATAGGGCCTTATCTGTGTCTACTTTTAATGATTTTTGTTGAATATGACTTGTTCTAAAATAGCAATTCAAGTCTCCTGTATGGATCTTGACACTGCTGGGCTTAGCTGAAGAAATATATTGCCTTTCAACAGCATGGGTTTTTTAAAGCCTAAAATACCAACAGAGTAAGTAAGTAATGGAGAAGGCAAATAAAAAAGGTGCAATCTAGGATAATATGTGAAAAAAACATAGTTAGGAGAAAACTGAAACAGTTGGATGCCAGTAAATGTGTGACTGCTCTGATTTGGTGTCTCTTCCTTTTTCTCCTGCTACGGCATGCCCATGGTCTTTAAACATCAGCCTGAAGTCTCAGTCTTGTGTGTTACCTCTCTTGAGTCTTGTTCCTGCCCTTGTGCTCCCAGCTGAGCTCAGGACTGGCAGCTAGGGTAAGTTTATTGTGATTTGGAGCTGTGAAGTACTGTATCAGCACATGGGAGATTAAGGCTTTTAGTAAATTTTTTCTCTTAGTTGGAGAGGGGAATTAATGAGTTCCCAGATTCACTGGATTTATTGGAAATCTGTGCTTGCTGAATGTATTTATTTCCCCATGTTGCTGGCTGTACTCTTGACAGGTGCTGAGAGGAGATTTATAGAAACAGCAAATATTTGCTAGAGTGGCTGAAATATCTGAGGATTATTTAGATGTGACTGTTTATCATCATCTTAGTTCAATAATTTAAATGCATAGCCTCGAGTCTGGAAATTTTTAATCTACTCTGTTGCATTTTATACAGGTTTCATGACTAAATCCTACTACCAGTGGCCTAGTACAAGTCTGATACATTGACTAGGCATAACTTTTTCCTAGTTTTTAAATTTGGTGACATAAAATTAGGGGGAGAGCACAAAATTACTATAGATGGATGTTGCTTATAACAGTGGAAAGACATGGGTTGTGTTCAGATGACTCAAAAGTAATCCTGAAAAAAAAGTCCCAAAGAAGAATTTCTGTTTTAGTTCTTCTGTCCATATTTCTGCAGGACTCCTTTTTTCAGAATTTTCCCCCCCTTCTTTTTCCTTCAAATCTCTTTTGTAGATAAATTGTGCATCACTAGCTTTTCAAGGAAGTACAAGAGGATGAGAAAACAAAAAGAATGCACTTGGATAACTCATTATGGATGTCCAGATCAATAATTGTAGAATGAAACAAGAATAAATGACTAACCTTCCCTCAGGTTTCCAGTCAAATACATAGAAATCAATGTCAGCTTTGCAGTTATTTTAGACTAAATACATGCTCCAATGCACCAAGACTGGAAGAGCAATGCAAAACTGATGCTCGACATGGAAAAGTCTGCACCTCCACAGTTGTGCTCATCTGTTGGCCAGCTCTTCTGCCTTTATCACTGCTTCTGACCCTGATTTTTAACTATTTAGGGAAGCAGGCAATTACTGAGATATGGAATTCCAGATAGTAAAACCATGTTTGCAATTTATTGGTGGTATTCAGCGGAGAGTCAAGGCAGTTTGGGACTCTGTGTCACCTTTCCTGTGTTTCTTGCGGCATGGGAAGGGCTAGAATTTGTCAGAATCAAGTAGCTCAGTTTTGTTTGGTTGAAATGAGGAGGATGCTGCATGACTCAGAGGAAATGAGGCAGAGAAATGGCAACTTTCTTCCTGAACTTGCTTGTGATTGTTGTGGATCTTGTTCTCCCATCCAACAAACTTTCTTAGAACTACAGGTATAGTGCTTGGATCATTGTATGACATACCACAGAGTCTCTTACTGTGTTTTTTCTAGTCCTTTCTTGGTGAAGGGGATGAGCATCTTTACAGGTTTTGATGCAGTTGTCAGCTCCTGCCATTTGATAATTGCATTAATGCACTCCGACTCTAGTTAGTTACCATGATTTCCATAGGAGCTGATGCTACTATAAAATGCAATGTCTGTTTACAAGTTTTGTTTTTGTTTTGGACTGTCTGCTTAAGAGTGGCATTTTTCAAATCATTCCTTTTCTCTGCCACTCTCACTACTGGCTGTCTGACTGCTTATGTTTGGTTTCCGTGTCCAAGAGCCCATTTTGGCTCTTTGTTTTTGTGTGTGTGCCTTGTTCTTGAATTTTACTTTTTTCTTAGGCTTGGGGAGAGTGTAAATTTATAGAATCACATAATCATTAAGATTGGAAAAGACCGAAGATCATCAAGTCCCACTGACAAACCCAACGCTACCATGTCCACTAAACCATGTCCCTGAAGTGCCATGTCTGCGTATTTTTTAACATTTCCAAGGATGGTGACCCCTCCACCTACCTGGGCAGCCCATTCCAATGCCTGACCACTCTTTCAGTAAAGAAATTTATTGAGCTTCATGACCTTTTACAAAGCCCATTTCCTGGAGGGTATGGAAAGTGTCTGAAGCTTTGAAATTTCTCTGAGCACCGGTCACTTGGATTCAGTTGATGCATGGATGTGTTTTTGCAGTAGCTTTTATGTGTACACATTGGTTGTGACAGGGATGTGCTTAGATCCTGAAAGAAGGAAGTTCTGTAAATGAATGTCTTAAAAAAAATGTTTTCTGTAAACAAATTACCAAGCTATTATTCAAAGAAAATGAGAGTATCAAATCCAACCTGAAATCAGTGAGGTGAGATGCAATTTGATCAGAGGTCACAGACCTGGGAAGTTGATTTACACCCATAGCAACATGGGACTTCAATTTCAGTTTTGTATTCATGTAAGATGGTTCAAATACATTGAAGAAACTAAATATATTCTTGGTTTGGATTGGAAGAGGAAATTTTGCCTCTTTCCTTGGGTCTTTGTTTACATACAGCTTCCATTTTAATCCTTGAAAAGTTTTGAGTAGCCATACTTAACAATGTACAGACACTTTATTTGGGAGCCTGCTGACCTGACCAAACAAGCACTTGCAAAAGTGCTGCTCTTGGCAAAAAGGATATTCCATGTTCTGTCAGCTAGCAGTGGGACTTGCATTGTGCTCTGTCAGGTATTACTGGATAAGGATTACCGGAACGGTTTAGTAGTAATAAGGGACTGTTCATAACCTTAATTCTCAAAAACTGAATCAAAAGTGTTTAAAATTGCTTGAGTAATACTAACTTCTCTTATTAGTGTGTTTTCTTAGCATCATTAGAAACTTCTGAATAAAAAAAAAGGCTCACCTACTTGCAAGCTTGCCATCTCACTGCTAGTTTTTGGCCCCTAGGACTTCCCCCCTATATATGTGGACAAAGCTTGGTAAAGCAGAATTCTTCTATGAAACATGTTTCTGTACATGGATGGTGGAGGGTGAGTTTTGCTTATAAAGGGAGTGAAGTGTAGAGATGTATATTATGGATACTGCAACTATAATAAAATAGTGAAAATAGCAGAAGCAGCTCTTGCTCCAGGTTCATTTTTGTTTCATTCGTTTCATTTGTTTCATAGTACTTCGTGAAGACATTATGACTTAATGTTTATGGAAAAACCTATCTACAGTAACTTTCTCTGGGCCCTGCAGCCTCGTGCTTGGCAGGAAATGTGTGGGAGAAGATGCAGCAAATCATTTTGTTCAGAGGAGTAGTCAGAGCCCACTGCAAGTATCAGAAATACCCTGGTAGTCAGCATGCTGAACCTGTGACCTGATGAGGCTTTCAGCTTGACTGCCTTGGCTTGCATCGTTGTGTGGGTAGAAATGGTTAGGTAGTGGCTGTCTTTCACCTTTCCTCTCCACCTCTAAATTAGTCTGTGTCATGTACAGCACTTTGCTCTGCTTGACTGCTTAGGCACTGAGTGACACGCTTCAGTCTGGTGCAGCTGGGATTCCCTCCCCCTTTACCTAATGGGAGCAAAATGCATCTAAAGTAATTGCTTCAGATGAATTAGTAGGCTGTGTAGATACAAATCTAAATTATTGTGGGTGGGAAGCAGCTGTGGAGAGAGTCTCTGTCCCTTGGTCGTGCTACCCCTGTGCTCAGCTGCTGGCAATCCCCATATCCTGTCCCCAGCCAGGCAACAGCCAAGTGAAATTCCAGAAGTCGCACTTGTACGTGTGGCAAACTCATTTTTGGTTGCCTGGGCTGGGTTCCCTTTGGCTGAGCTTCTGTCCTCTTTTACAGTTTCAACACCCTGAGACATTGTCCTCTTTCCTAATTAATCTTTTCATTCTTTGTAGAGCCTGGACTTCCTCTCAATATCCTGTTAAAAGTGTTTATTCATCTGAGTAACTGTTTAATCTTTTATTTTCTTTTTTTTTTCTATTTTTTTTTCTCCCCTTCCTGCTCAGAATGGAAGTGTGAATAACATTTGTTATCTTTCAACTGAGATTTCTGTGTCTGAACTAACATATTTGAACACAACCTCACTAACTTCCTTGGTTTTTAAGTATTTACCATTCTGAGATCCTAAAGCCTCCATTGCATTTACTTTTGTCTGAGTCTTCTCACAAAATTGTGACTCATCCAGTAGTTTCTGAGAGTTCTTCTCACTAAGACAATGGCTGGAATAAATTGATCTCCTATCTTTTGTTGTTGTGTATGAAAATATTATCAATAACAGGGGAAAAAAAACTTCCATTTAGTTTTTGGCAACATTTATCAAACACAGTGAAAGAAGCAACTTACTGTAGTGTCAGAAAGGGAAAAAGAATTTGCCCAATATGGATTGTAATATGGATGTAGTTATTCAGTTAAACTTTCATTTCCAAGTTGTGTGTATCCATGCACCTTACTAATTCTGCAGAACTGAACTCACTGTGTGCCTGGTGGAGGGGGTTTGGGTGGATTGTAATGGGCATCAAACCAGTTTCCATGAGGCTTTTGCATTCAGAGTTGGTAGCCTGCTTGAGGGCTAGGGAGTATTCTTGTCGGTTCCTAGGCTGAAACAGTTGGAGAGAAGAAGAGGAGGGAAATGGTATCATAGAAGATATATGTGCCATGGAATGATTTTTGTGCTTGCTCAGTGAGTTCCTCCCTCTTTCTCATGTGGACAGAGGTTACCCATGCCTTAAATGTGTTATTTTTCAGAATAGTCAATATCCCGCATTTATTTTAACCCAATAGTTTTAGGGCTAAGCTTAACACACTGATACCACTACATGTGGCTTGCCGTTGGGTCACAGTGGCTTGTTGATAAATCCATGACCATAAACTTTGTAAACTTTTTCCCAGAGTTCGTGTTCATTATCACTGTATATGTGTTCAAACCTGAGCGTGCGTTTCCTTGGTGAAGATGTTTGTTCTGTGCCATGCATGTGAAGTTATCTAAGCATAATAAAAGAGCACAATAAATGCAGTGTGTAAAATCAGTAAAAGTGGTACTATTAAGTTCACTATATTAGAAACATAAAAAGGTTGAAGAGAGTTTGAAAATTTTTCCCATGACATGCATCAGAAATGTCTTGTGTGGGTTTGCTTCCCTCTCTTTCCTTGGAGATGTAAAAGACTGTGTGGAAAACCTCCTCTTACTCTTTGCATTTAATTTCTTTCCATTACTGAAAGAAATCCAAGTTCTCATAGTTCACATAAAATGGATTCAGTCCAAGGAGATCGTTGCCCTGTTCTCATTATTAATCTAGAAGGCTTCATACTTGCAGCATGTCGCTGTTCTGTGAGGAATATAGAAAGGGCAGAGGCATCTGCCTGGGGGATGGGGGAAGAGGCAGCATTCTTCCCCCCAGTACCGAACAGCCTTTTCAGTGGTGATTTCATGCAGATTTGAGCATGGGCTAGCGTAAAGCCAGGCCAGCCCAAGCTGTTCTCACGGGCCGAGGGAGTCAATGTGGGAAGGAGAGGTGCTGGCTGCCTCTGCGGTGGGACCATCCGCTGGGCTTGGCCGTTCTCGTCACTGAACCCTGACCTTGCTGCCAGCGGGGAATTGCTGTCAGAGCCTGCGAGATCTACCCAAAACTGAGTCACACTGTCTTTAAATTAAAATCAATATTTAGTGCATGTTTTTTCTTGAGGACCCTCTTGTGTGAGACTTATTAAATGTAAGTGTTTAACTGGAGTACAAACATCACTGTAATTAGAAAGGATATTCTTGTTTAAAACTGTGTGCCATTGCTGACTGGGGTTCTTAACTCTGTTATTAATGGCTTTTCCTAATGACCTGGTCTAAAGATTCCCAAACCACGATCCCATAGATCACTTCAGGTCTGTGGGGAGCTGACACACTGTGGCAGCTGCTGTTAGGCTTCTTGCCAGAGATCAAATCATGCGAAAAGCAGCTAAAACCATACTGAATGCTTGCTTTGCCTTTTTTTTTTTTTTTTTTTTTTCCCCCCCCTCCCCTTTCAAGTAAGCAAGTGCTGTGTACTGCACTCTTGCTACTTATTTGTGAGCGGGAGAGAGAATTTCCAAGGATATAAGGCTGTGGAGAAGTGGTCCCTGGTAGCTCTTTCAGGAGCTATTAATGCAACTTCTTTCCCTCTGCTTTTTTTTCTTTTAATAAATGATGATTTATGTACTTTGGTGTTGGATTAATACTTAACTCTCCCCGACCTTATCAATAGCTGGGTGACTTCTGGTGTAGAAATTAACATTTTGCTGGTCAAAATACATGGAATTTGCCATATATGGTCTCTTTTTAAATCTTGTTTTGGGATACAGAAAGTGGATGGATTTACTTTACAAAGATGATTGCTATTTTGTGAATCTCAAATATGACAGATTCTTCTTTTTTTTTTTTTCTTTCTTTCTTTTTTTTTTTTTCCCCTTCTTTCTTTTAATATCACAATGTTAAGTGCCCCAGACCTGTTCTGGCCAGCTCCTGTTTGAAGAAGGTATTTGGAAATATCAGAGACATACAAATGACAGGACAAGGGCAATGGGTGGAAGTTGAGGCATAGGAAGTGTCATGTAAACGTGAGGAGTGATTTTCCCCCCCCCCCCACTGTGAGGGTGCCAGAACACTGAAATAAGCTTCACTGAAATAAGGGGGGGTTGTGGAGTCTCCCTCTCTGGAGCTATTCAAAACCTGCCAGGACACGTTCCTGTGTGATCTGATAGAGGTGATACTGCTCTGGCAGGGGGGTTGGACTGGATGATCTTTTGAAGTCCCTTCCAACCCCTGACATTCTGTGATTCTGTCTAATGTTTTTTTCCTTGAACAACCCATTTAATTCATATTAATTTTGTTGGTATATTACGAATATTTTTATTGCCATCCTAATCTCTTAAGAATGGAGGATGCTTTCCTGCAAATAAAAGGTTAATTCTTTTTCTGTGACTCAGGAAAGGAAGAGACTTTCAAATTGTGAAGATATTTATTTTTATCATGTTGACAAGGATATTGGGATGGAATAAATGATTTTTTTTTTTTTCCAGGTTGGAAGTATTTTCAGTCTCATCTGCTTACAAGCAGCTGGAAGCAAGCCTATACGGGTTGCTTATTTATGAGCTTGATGGACTTTCTATGGGGAACGCAGAAATGGATCTCACAGGAAGGAATATATTAATGTTGTCAGTGATGACTTTTAATAAATTGAGCTTGCACCAAAGGCCTTTGAGAAAGTGCTTTACTCTGACAGCCTTCTTGATTTTCTGCAAATAAAATACTTGACCAGGGCTAGGTTATATTTGTAAAAGGTAGCTTAATTATTCTAGATTGGCTGTTTGATTTAGTTAATTTTGATGAATTTGAAACAAATATCCAAATAAAAGGAAATTTTAAGAGTAAGCTAATTACTTGTATGTTCTAGTTTACTGGTAAGAGGAAGAATGGCTTTTAGTAGCCAAAACCTCACTTCTTATACACACACACACATGCCATGAATATATGTATGTGTGTCTATATCTATCTATCTATAATATATATATATCTATATCTATCTATCTATATATGTGTGTGTGTGTCTGTGTGTATATGTATGTGTATATATACACACATTTATGTATGTGTATATGTATATGATAATTTTTCCTACACTACTCAATTGATGTCAAGCACTATGTAAGTCAATAGCAGAAAATATATTTAATTTGAAAGACGAACATCAAATATCTTCATTGAGATGATTTGCATTGTTCAGCTAATGCATTGCTTTACAGAAAATACACAGTGAGTGAAGAGGGATTATTTTCACTTCAACTGTTCACATGATGGAGGGAAGATGAGGCAGCAGCAAAGTGGGTCAAGCTGAGTCCCACATTTTTTTGTGTGTGTATGGTTGTTTGTTTTTTTTTTTAATGGGGTTGTGAAAAATGAGTAAGTTTATAGCCCCTTCTTTCCTTGCAGTGTGCACATCCTCTGTGTTTCTGTTTTTAATAAAACTGTTAATTCTGTTGGGTATCTTTGTTAAATTCTCGGTGATTAACATATTCAAGATGCTTTGCTTTAGCAAAGTTTTCCTCTTTCCATATGCTAATTAGGGAACAGTGAGCTGGCAGTGTCTTAGTGAAAGTAATGCAGAATAAGAATGGTAGTGGCTGATAGTGTAGAGGAAAAAAGATAACAGTAGTGTTTTCTTAGTGCCATGTCTACTCACATAGTGAAGTACTTACTGTATTTTAGTGACTTGTGTTTACAAAATATATTAATTCATTAAAAAAAAAAATCATGAAATACAGTTCAAGATGTGTTTATGCTTAAAGTGTATACAAGCCTTATTTTTCTAAGAATCATTTGAGTATTCCTGTTAAATGCCTGAGTAAGTTCTAGTGAGTGAACATTAAGTGATGATAGCTGAGGATATAAAATGTTGTACCCTGTTGCAAACGTAGTTGCACTTCAGTGACTGTTTCTCAAAGTAGTATTTCGAGCTTAGCATGTATGGGTGGTCCTGGACTTGGCAGATGCATGCTTTCCCTACTGTCAGTGAACTTCGAGAGCCTGGAATCCTCATATTGTTGGCTACTTGAATCAGGGCACTGCAGTATGCTTCTTATACACAATTTTCTACCTTTGGCTCATTTAACAATCAGGAATTTTCTTACATGAATTATTTATTAGTAGTAGTATTAGTATTATTAGTAGTATTATTATTCTCACACTTTAAAGAAGCAGCATAGGGTTGTCACAATGGATCAAATGAATATTCAAATATTCCTTGCCTTGATTTGCAAAGCATGTTCTTTGACTGCAACATTATTTTCTGTGCAGCTACTTCACATCAGTACTTTCTCCCAGTTTTGATATGACCTATATTACATGTGCATACCTTACTGTTGCATTGCAGATATGGAATGTCTTAACAGCCTATTTCTCCTCTGTTCAAGAGCCTTGGTTTTCTGTACCTTAAGAGACTATGTGAACATTTCTGCAATGCTTTTTGAGCACTATACTGCCACTATGCCTGAAGATACGAGAGATAGATTTGCTTTTCTAGTGATATGTGCGAGGCTGTGTGTAGGCGAAGATGTAGTAGCAAGAGAGCAGGTAACTGAGATTTCTTAAAAGTATTGCTCTGCTACCTTTGGAGGACAGGATTAGTTTGTATCTCTGTAGTGAGTTTTTTTTCTCAAAACATAAACAAGCCCCCAGCTCTAGGATGCAGGTGCTACAGTAAATAAATAGAGATCAGAAGATTTCCTACTACAGTGAGATACTTTCAAATCAGAAGGGCTAGGAAAAGGAGAATGTTTTTTAAAAGCCTTGATCTAGGATGTGTCTTTCACGATGTGTCCTCCTTTAATGTTCTGAAAAGGTTTAGATCACCTATACAGTGCAATCTTTTCCTCATATTTGTTATACTGGCAATTTGTGAGCTGAAGAGTGCTGTAGGTTGATCATGGTTCCATGTGTTGACATTTTTTTTTCCTTTCTTTTTTCTTTTTATTCTTAATTTTTTTTTTTTTTGGGGGGGGGGGTAATGACAGAAATGTGCTTTGCAACTTTCCTGTGAAGGTGAAAAAAAAAGGACAAAGCTGCCGATATTAGATTGATACATATCTGTATGTCTTGATCAGCCTTTCTTCTCGTTTCTTTCATGAGAATGCCTCAGCATGAGCATTATTTCAATATCTGTTTGCAATTATTGTAATTAATACTGGGCTGTCATTGTGATGATATAGTAGTGAACTTTGAAGTATTTTTTTAAAAATTAATTTCAAAATGAAGTTGTAGGATTATAAATGTCTATAAGTAAGTATAACACAAATACATGTGAGAGTTTTTGAAATACCTAAAAGTTTTGAGTTGATTTTAGTTTAAAAAACCCCAAAAAACCTCATGAATATATAAGTTTTGAAGGATTTCCTAGGATTGTATGACTACATAGTAAATAGAAATTAAACATAATTATCTCTGAGTTAATTTATATCCTTACAAATAAAAGTGCTTACAGAACTGTGAATGGAGGGGTGGTAAAAACAGACTCTGTATATCATGACTATGTGAGATGAACAAGAGTCCATCATAGTATTGGGTCACAATAAAGGGAGAAGCTTAGCTGTACCACTAAATCATAATCCATTCCTGATTCAGAATGCAGACATTTAAAGTTTGGAGGAGACATACTCTATTATAAGGTGAAAGCATCCTTCTGTCACTGAATTGCCACCTGTACAATAACACTTGCAATACTGTTCCACTTGCACTAGAAATGGTGGCCAGGGTGTGATGAGCTCCCCCAAAACAGAGGCTCCTTGGTGTTTGGTCCTGCTTCTCAGGGATTTCAAGGCTCTGGCCCTGTACACTGTGTGCTCACGGTAACATGACTTGAACATTCTTAGAAACTGCTGTGTCAAGTTGGTGTGTTTCCAGGGAATACCCTTCTGGGAGAGGTGTCAAAATGGAGAGAGTGTTGTCCATTTATCTGAGAGATGTGTAATTTTAAAAATTCTTGTCTGAACACTCCAAAATATTTTTATGGCTGTTTTGGTTTCACTCTGCTAAGCTGACGAATATGGCCTGATCTTCAAAGTTCATAAAGATCTTGACATACTGTTTAGATTAAAAGCAGCTTTATATTTAATTAGAAAAAAAGTTACGTAATTATTATATTTGGACTTCATAATCTCTTTCTTTCCCCTGCTAGTATTCTTCTGTGGTGGCCTTTGAACAAGTGATCCTCTTAGATTCTCACTGGGTGGCCAAAAAGCAGAAGATTGCAAGAATTATAAAGATTCATGTTTGTTTTGGGTGGAGGCTTCAAAGGCCCACAGGCCTACACAGGGATGCAGTCAGGAAATGGGAAGGCAAGGGGAAAAAAAAAAAACCAAAATCCTGAATCTGTTTTCTATAAAAAGGGGATCATACTCAGCTTCTGTGAAAAGGCACTACAGTAATGGATTTCTCTGAGCTACATGTCTTTGATGTTTGTGTTAGTTGTCACCAATAAAGCTTCCTCTCTTTTCTTTATACGTACATACACTTCAATAATGTAAAATACAGTGATATATTCATAAGGCAAATTGTAAATAGTGTGCTAAAACGTAGCAACTTAATGTGTGTAGTTTGAGATGCTGGATGATGGGATGTATTCCAGTCCATATGTTCTACAGATTCCAATTAGCAAGAGTCTCCTGCTGCTATGTGGGATAAAGTGTGACTTAGGATTTAAGGCTGTGTATTTTTTTTTCTTTTTATAAGTTATTGAAGGAATTACCTCATCAGTTCTTTCTAGTACTAAAGATAACTCACTTATGTGACTTGCCCAGGCTGGTCTGTATCTGGAGGGCTTGTGATTCCATTGTATATCACCCATGTTAGTAATTTTATTAGATATTGTAAATCAGAAATCTAACACAGTATTATGGATGTCTGCAGGAATAGAGGTCTTTATTGGCACTTACAGAATTGTGCGCTGGTATGTACTAAGGATGGATGAAAATAAAAGGAAGGAATTTCTTGTTCCATCCGATTAATTGACTCCTTTCATGAAGGAAGGAAGGAAGGAAATGTTTGGTGTTAACATGAGGTACCTTCTGTATGCTTTTAGTGGTGTTATCTGATAGGTTTGAAATATCTTAGTCTTAGGTGGATATTATCTGTTTGCTTTCTAGTTGTAATTGTCATCTCTTTGCTCTTCAGCTGTAATAAAAAAGAACCCAAACAACTTTATGCTTGGTTTGTTGGAGTCCCACCACTTTTCCCCCCCCCAGAAGCAATTCACATTGTAGAATGGAAGACAGCATACATGTGCATGAGGGGATGCTGTGAAATAGTGAAGGCTTTCTTTCAGAGCCACCATGATGCAGAAATCCCACAGAGGAGTGACTTGGGAGGACTCATCATACATAAGTCGCTTTTGAAATTGTTACCCTTTGTCAGTATTTGTCTATGTAGGCATTACTGTTTGTGTTCTTTATGTTTGCTAATAAGGTAAATTTCACATTGCTTTTGTAGTTAGGAAGCTTTTTGTTTAACTGGGGAAATAAAGTGTCTCAGTTTGCCATCAGAGACATGCTGCAAAGCACCCCAGGGTCCTAACCCTGTTTAGGAGTGGTTTTGAGCTCCATCTCTCTCTTTTAGAAACCAGGATGCATGACAAAGACAACAGTGGTCCTGTCCTGGTGTTGAGGATGTATTTAGTGGCTTCTCTGGGTGAGAAAATGATGTGCAATTGAGCTTGGCAGTGGGAAGGAACCTAAACTGACTTGCCCAAGGCTGCAGGGTTAGGGAGATCTCACCCATATTGCTATTAGTTGGTGAAATGGCTATGTAAAAGAAACTGACTAATCTAGGAAACCTCATTTTAAATCCTAATTTGTGGTTACTTGATGATTTAATGAAGCAAACTGAGGAGTGACAGCAGATGCTATAGTGTTATGAACCAGTAAGAGCCCAAGCTGGTTAACTGAACGTTAAAGAGCACTACATGGGAAAAATAAAGACAATTTAGTTATCTTGGCAATAGTTACTCTTGTTTTCCATTTCAGGAGGTCCTAGGGCTGTGTGAAACATAGAGATAGAGATTGTTGTTAAAAGTCCTACTCCAGTCAGCTTCCCAAGACCTCTTATGCTCAGCACTGACTGTTAAATCAGATCAAAAAACTGTAGATTACTACAAATGGTAGAGGCTTTGATTGTTAAAAGATTAATGTTATAATCTCTATGAATGTAAATCACAGTTCCATTTGGAAAGGTTTGCTTCTTTACACTCTAAATACCTTCAAACAAATATAAAAAGGAATGACGGATTTTTTAAATTTGTTTTGGATTTCTGTTGGAGTATTTGTTCCAATAACTGACTTCACTTGGACAGTAGTGGCAGAAAATGAAACTTGATGCAGTTTTCACTAAGGGATGAGAATGTCAAAGCACTTTTGGAAACCAAGTCCAATCTGAGAACTATGAAATTTGTCAATCTAAAGGTGTTCTGTGAATTCATTGAGTATCGTTGTCGTAATATGGAAGCTGTGGTGGCCATAACACAGACAAAAATCAGTTTTGTCTCTGGAGTAGCAGGTGTTCTGTCAGTCTTCCTTTCCCCCTACCCTGCTTGAGAGCCACTGCGGTAAAACTGAGAAAGCTCTCATTATGGATCTGTGTGTTCCTTGGTACCATCACAGCAACATTCCTCTGATGACATTTGCTATAGGATAAACAATAGTAACTTGGTAATACTACTGTCTCTAGTTATTTTCTGAAGTAGCTGAGTTTTGGGGATTATAGAATACTATATTTAAAAACCAAACACAGCATAAACGAAACCATTTCTTTCTGAATCTATTAAATTGTGTGTGTGTGTGTGTGTGTATATATATTTAAAAAATATAAATATATAAAATAATGTTAATATGACAAAATTTGGGTTTCTGATTATGGAGGTAGTTTGTTCTCTAAACCTGTTGGAGGAGAAGGTGATTAAAAGTGAGTGGCTGGTTAAAGGTATGCAGACAAAAAATAATAAAAAATACTATTTAGCATCTTATTAGCCACTTCTTGTCATAGCCTTTTATGGACTTGAGTATAATGCTTTCTTCCCTATCTGTCTGCTTTTCCATTTGTTTCTGTATCAAGACAACAATTTAAAAAAATTTATTTAAAAAAAAAAAGTTGTTTTAAAACAGAAAATGAAGGCATAACTCCTGTCTTGTCATGGACATGGGAATTTTCACAAGTCTGGATTCTTCAATTATTTTTGTAGTGCATGTTGCGACATCATTCAATGGTTATAGCTATTCACAGGAATGGACTTGGTTTTGTTTTTATGGTTTACAGTGTTTGCTGCTGGTTTTTTGTGGGGAAAAAAAACCTAACAAACTGGCAGTGTAGAGTATGTATATGTAATAAATTGTGGAATTTTAAGCGTAATGAGAAGGATATGAGGAAAATGTCTGAAGTTTTGTGAACATGACTCATAAGAGATGTTTGCTATGGTTAATATCCAGCGTTTTTTGTCTGCCTGAAATATAATGCCCTATGTCTGTGCACAAAACTCCTCCACTTGGCTGGTCTTTAACCTTGACTTATTTTTAGTTGATCTCCAGTGTCTCTAGTCAGAGGCAGCTGTGTTTTTCTAGCATATACCAGGGGTAAATGCTGCCTCAATGCAATCAGGCTGGATTCCCTTGCTGCTTTTTTTGCAGTGTGGAAATGGATGCTCTCAAAACCAGTCTACACTTGTAGTTCTGGAACTAGCCGGAATTGGACTGGTTTGGTACATGTCCTGGCAAGCACACACAGGCTGTGCTTGCTAATTGAAATGTGGATGGTGAGCCTTGAAAGACTTTCCCCTCAAGCTTAGTCCCTAACAGACAGTGTGCTTTCAAAGCGCTCAGCACTGAGGCATGAAGGACCGCGGCACACAGCATGGGCCTGCTTCTGCTGTCTCAGATGAGTAGATGCACCCAAAACTGGGGTCTCAGCAGAAGAAACATGAAAGTGTAAAAGGGGTTGACTGGAACAACACAGGAGAACTCTCTTGAAATGTATGTTAGTGCTCATTAAAGAAGAAAACCTAACAGAATAACAAGGATGACCTGCACCACCTCTCCCCACGCACTGCCCTCTGAGGTTTTAGCTGGGCTTCCCAGCACTAGAAGGTCTGCAGCTTAGAGATGGTGCTGAAAGGTGCCTGTCAGCAAAAGGGAAAGCTGGCATGCATTTGGAGAGTCCCAATAAGAAAATGTGAAAGGTGCCTGCTGTCTTCAGTGACTTGATTATTTTAGTGGAAGAATGCAGTGTATCTTGCTTCTATCTGAAGTACTGGTGTTGGTACTGGTATTGCTTCTGCTCTGTGTCATCACAGGCATTTTCTAATACACAAACACCACTCCTTACTGAAAACTAACAGCAAGTTAAGTATAGAACTAAAGCCATCTGGTAGTTCAGACAAAAAAAAAAAAGTTAGATAATTAGCTGTTCTTGTCAAGGGACTGTGATTAAAATAGGCCATCTTCTAATAGTGACTACTTTGCTGGGACTTCCAGAAAGCCACCTGGGATAATGATAATGAAAAGAACAAAATTAAAAAGGAGGGGGGAGGTGGTACTGTTAGAACTCATTGATGACTTTTATAAATGAAGTCAGTCAGCTTTTAATTTGAATACTGTTTGTTATTTTGGTATTTTGAAATGGCAGAATGAATTTTCTGACTTTGGCAATGATACAACTAGGTCAGCCAGGTTACTGCTAGGGACTTTGATATTTCTGTGTAAAGTTCTGGTTTCATTGCTCACATCCCTATTAACTTGTGAGTGATGGTGGCATAGCTCATTTTCAAAGACCATTCTAATCTGTGCAACTTGATGGGCCCTGCTCCAGGGAATTTTGTTTCTTTTGGGCAACTAGCACTATTAAGGAAAACTAAATGAGGAAAAATAACAATGTTGCTGCATCATTCTTTACCAGGTGATGATTGCAAAATGCATAGCAGTATTAGTGTAACATGGATTCGTTTTAGGTCCTGGATCTAAATGAATCAATAGCTTGTAAGGAAAAAAATCCTATTTAAGAGCAAATAATTTAAAAGCAACCTAGTTGTGTAGTGGGAGGAAGGATCTGTGTAGCTGTGGCAACTCCAACCCTTTCTCTAGCAGTACTGTGGAGGGATTTTGTGGTCCCTTTGGCTTTTTTTTCCTGGAATGTTAACGTCCTCATCTGAAAAAATAGCAACAGGGAAACCTCCAAAGGCTGAATAGTGATTGCGCTTTCCTGCATGTAGATGCTCTATACCAATGTGATAGAATAATTTTAATCAGTGAAGTCTGACCTGAATCTTTCTCTAAGCTGGTCTCTTTGGGAACATAGTGTTAAGGGCAGCTATGCTAAATGGACTAGTAGGATAAAATAAATGGATACTGCAATGGCAAAGGGAGAATGTTCTAATACTAGCATGATTTAATTAAATTGTCACTTCAGATGGAAAAAAGTCCTGGATCTAAATGAGATTAATTGACATTTATTTGGCTTTGGGTTTTGTTGGTTTGTTTTTCGAAATTAAAAAAAAAAAATTGTCAGTTGCTGCTTATTGAACATTTCTGGTAAGGAACTGCTCATACTGTCTTGTATTTGTAATGCCTGTAACATTTTCTCAGAATATGCTGTAAATCTCTTTTGAAAATGTAAGGGAGTTGAAGAAATAAAATGTGGGGAAGAATTAAAAGTAGTCTGCCTTTTCTGTGCTTAGATTCTCCTTGCAAGAACAAAAAAATAATTTGCTTCTGCATTATTTTAATTAAATTAAGCTTTTATGTCCCTTTATGACTTGATTAGGAAAGCAACGATTTGAAAAATTCAAGATGTTGAGGTCTCGAAAGTGTCAGCAATGCTCAGCTTTTAGAAAACATAAGTAAACATTTCAGTGCAGTATGCTTAAAATAAATTGCTGTGAATGTGAATATACAAATACTTCTGATCATTTTAGTGGGTCATCCTTTCAAATCATTAAAATGGTGATAAATGTAGGCACACCTTAGTGTAAGTCTCTAAGCAAGTCCTTTGTAAAAGAGCAATGTGGTGCGTTTAGCATGCACTTATCTAAGCTTTGTTGTTAAGAAGTGTCAAATCTGAACACTGCCTTAGGAATTTATTTTTTTGATCCTGAGAAAATTAAACTATTAAAAATTGCTTTTGAAGTATTTCCTTGAAAACCATGGCAAGATTTATCAAAAGCCACAAAAAGAAGATCCAGATTTTAACCTTCAAGTGCAGGCTGTCACTCATGTTCTAATTTCTACTTGTTCATGAGTTGCTGCAGCACCCTTCTACCTTTGGTGACCCGATGGACACAGTTCTGCTTTGTGTTATTTCTTTGTTTGTTGCTGTCATGGATTGAGTTGAACCTGCTGCTGGTGTTCATGCCATGCAAGTCATGCCCACTTGAAAAATGAAAGTGCTAATTGGAGCAAAGTATTAATGGGGCTTGAAGTTCAGATTGCAATCAAGGAGGCATCCTTTTCCACTTCCTGCTTCTGGNACTTTTGTGTTGGGGGAGCTGGAGATTCAGCCTGTGTACTCAAACCATTGCAGTGGCAAACTTTTACATTATGCTCAGGCAATCCGCAGCATGCTTCACATGTTTATTGTTATTTACTTGCATAGAAGATGATGGACTGAGAAGTTGACAAGGAAGCTGAAGGAAGAAACAGGCTTTTCACTCACTATTGTTGCAAGATTTATCAAAAGCCAGTTGTAAGTGAGCAATTCACTGTCAAAAATACAAAATAGTAACAAGGCTTGGGTAGCTGGGGTTGAGCGCTGGTAAGCCTGAGTGCTCTCCTGATGGTAGTTCATTAGAGTTGACTTTAATATGGTTTTAAAATTCAGATTTTTTTAAAGTAGTAAAGCTTGCTTTTTTTTTGTTTGTTTGTTTGTTTTGTTTTGTTTCGCTCTAAATTGTCTTTCTCTAATGTGTCAGAGTTCTTTTGCACGTTTGGTTTTTGATGAGGTGTCTGATTATACGTTTTGGTTTTGTCCTGTCCAGATTTTTTTTGCAGATAAGCCTTTGGCATTTCAGTTGCTTCTGCCTTGCAAAGAAATTAATTCCTTCAAGCCAGTGAGTCTGCAGCTCCAGCTGTGACTGTAGATGAATGTTCTTGCAGGGTCATGTACTGTAGCTCTGAACCTAAATAAAAGGATTAACAAGAGTTCACTGGGAGTAAAAACGCTTAATTTCACCATAATAACTATGAGAATCCATAGGGGAAAGCAATAAAGCTTTACTATTATAATTGTTAACAAATGATTATTTCACCCTGACCCTGCTTCCTGCTGTTATTGTAGTTTTGGAACTGTAACAAAGGATGGGATTGACCTAGTTCATGGTAGTACTTTATTCTCTGCCTTCAACTGATCTTTTTCTTGAAAAATAATTCCTAGTCTATCTCTTTTAGGAGGCAGTGATGGTGTTTATGAAGGAAACAAAGCTTTCTGATGTGCTTTACACAGTTTTCCACCCAAGACTCTCCTTGGTGCAAAGGAAGAAGGGGCATGATGGAGGTAGCTGTCCTGGGACCTCGCCTGACAACCAGCAATGCCCAGTTGGTGCACCTTGTTCTAGAAGAGCACGTACCTTTTCCCCAACTAGTACAAACTGCTTTTAATGATTCCTGTCAGAAAGGGAGGATTTCCATGGTGACTCTCTTCAGCTGCATTCATTAGACTTCTTTGTCCTGTCTCCAGGTTGCACATCTGCCCAGGAGTGGGGAGAGGAGAGAGCCTGCTGACAGGGTACTTTCTCAGTAATATCTCAGGTGGCTGTTTGATGGGTGGGATGTGGCCCCTTTCTGCACGAGCAGTGAGCAATGGGAAGGGCTGAGCCAGTACTTGGTGGGATCGTCTGATCCTTGAGAGCTCTCCTGTTTCTAGTAGAGATGTGAGGAGAGGATGGAAGGAGATGGGTCAGTAATGATCTTGACTTTTGCCAGGATCTTAGGATAGCCAGCTTCAGGCAGTGCTATTATTTGAGTAGTCAAAGCAATGATACACTTGTATCCATTTCCGTGGGAAGGAAAACAAGTAATTAAAACTGACTAATGTGACTGCCCAGCTTGGTTTAAGAAATCAGACAAAGTAATTTAATTTTAAAGATTAATGCTTGATGTTAGCTTTCTCCTTTGCTTCATTTGGGTGATGGAGGTTGTGAGTTAGTTGTGGTTGGTAGGTTGGTGACCCTTTTGAGCCCCTGGCTAGAAAATGCCACAACACTCATCAGTGTTATGTGCTGGGAGCTCCCGGTGTTGAAGCCAAGGCATGAAGTCTGGTGCACAAACAGGCTTTGCTGATGATACAAGGTGCTGCTTGAGCGTATGCCAAGGCACCACGAACTGGGAAGCAGTTTGGATTTTGCCATATGCTTTTCTGTTCCTTATTTTTACTTTGAAAATGTTGCCCCTTTGACACAGTTTTATATGTCTAGTACTTACTTGCAAGAAATATAACTTCTAAAAGTGTTGCTCCAGTCTTTGTTTTGTCAAAAAAGCCACCTAGTTGTTTTCTTTCAGAGAAAAGAAAAATCTATGGTCAGCGTTGTGCTGTGTTTCAGCAGTGGTTTTCATTTGTAACCAGATGAGAATCATACTAAACTTTGAATGTTAACCACACTCATTTATCTTCTGTTGTTTTCTTGCTTGCATGCTCAGAAATACAGTCTTAATTTTTGCTCCTCGTGATTTTGTGGATCACTTTCTGAAACTGTAGGGACCACCATCAGTCCACAGAGATAGCTGAGAAGCTGCAACCTGCATAAAATTCCCCATGAACTTTAGGTTGTTTTTTGTTATACCTTTGCTCCAGGACTTTGAACCAAATGTGTCTGATAGTCTTTTGTTTAGAACCTAATGTGGGTTTAATTATTCACAAGTGGCAAGTATCTTCTATTACCTGGAGTACTGTGTGCAGTNGAACTAATTGCAGTCAGATAAATTAGGCATACTTTATCAGTTTCATGTGCTTTATCAGTTTAATTTTATTGTTGTGGGGTTTGTTTGTTTTGTTTGTTTGTTTGTTTTTTTGGTACTACCAGAGGAGCAGCCTGTGCTTTGGATGTGTTGTGGTTTTCCTATAGTCTTAAAAAATCCTAGTGAAAGAGGTCATCTTGGAGAAATTGCTGAGGTTTTATTGGAAGAGACTTGAGTTTTGAAAGCATGTTTTGTGGTAACAGGTGGTGTGGTTTTCCCGTGGTCTGGTTTCATTTTAATCTGACTAGACTTCCAGAAGTGTAGTGTTACAAGGTGAAAATTTTAGACCAAAGCCATTGCAGGTAATGGTGCCACTGGCAGGTCTTCTCTATTTATGTATGTTAGGTCTTCTTTTTGCATTGGAGAGTTCACAGTAATAGGATTTAAACATGGACAAGGAACTGAAGTTTAGGATTCCCTCCCTGCCAAGCCACTTGAATGCACATCAAGTTTATAAAGAATCAGTCTGGATAGAGTTATTTTACATTACTCATTAACATGTTCTATTTTCTGTAGCTGAAAAGTCCTGCTAAGCCTGTCTCCATTTGTACTCAGCCACATTGTGTACTTGAAACTACCCCTAAGTAACAACTCATTTGCCCTGAAATCCTCTTCTCTACTACGTCTGGACTGTGTCACTAAAGGCTGTGCAGGTTGCGTGGATGTAAAGAAGATTTATGTAAAATTGGTGATGCAAAAAGGGCACAAAATAGAAAAATGGTTGCAAGTCTATTTTTCTTTGCTTAAATTAGAGTAACTTCTAATTTTTATGAAAGCATTTATATGTATATACTAGTATTAGACAAGCCATTTTAAATTCTATACATGGCAAGCATCTGCATGTAGGTTTTGTATTCTTTGCCTCACAGTAAGTGTAGTGAAACACAATTTTAGTCACATCCTGGGTCATGCTCTCTTTTAGTGGAGTAACCAGCTGAGCTATCCATGAGAAGTAACTATTGAAGAAGCAGAAATCAGAACGTTCTGCCATGTGTTCCTAGAAAATGGGTGGGACCTACTGAAAGATTGTGTCTTGCACTTTAGCTTTAGTTAATGTGTGTAAGGGAGAAGAATGAATTACAAGTGTAATTCACAAGGTGTGGCATCCTTCATAAAAGCAGACTTACTGGCATACCGTTACAAAGAAGTACTTTTCCTATGTCCTAGAAAGCATGTTTTACCCATAAAGTTTATGGTGATATACTTGAAGATGTGAGAGTTAATTGCAGCATGTGAAATCTGAAAGGCTAATTTGCTAGCTAGCTTACTGCGTAGTTACTCTATAGTCAAGTAGATGCATATAACATTAGCAGTGCATTTTTCTCCACAATTTGGCATTTGACTTAGAGAAGACTTTGCAGAGGCACAGTACAACTAATCTAAGCTGCAGAGCCTCTTAATGTACTTGTGTTGTGGCTGTAAAGTCAAAATGCAACTCTGAAGAGTGCTGTGTCCAGAATGTTATTCTTTATAGCTGAACACTTAAGAAATAGAAAGCTTACCAAATGAAACTGAAAACAAAGGAAAAGACAGATGTTAACAAAAGGCACACGTTTCACATGTCATTCTTTCTGTAACATATAACCATAATTTGGAAATGCTTTTTTTTGGGTTGTTTTTCCAGTGAGACCAGAAAAACTTCTCTGTTATACAGTGCACATTAATATCAACAAGTCAATACATGGATACAGCACTGCTGTCAAGTTATTGGACCAGCTAGGGATGACAGCTTCTCTTTTGATGCTTCTATTTTTACATATCATGTTGATTTTCCATCTATAATTATGCTTGCTAGTAATTGCATTTCCTGTGAGTCTAGTTCTTCCTCAGATCAGTGTACCACAATTTTCATTTGAATGCATGGAGAAGTAAATAAAGAATTAGATTAAAAGTCATTTGAAAGAAAAATTCTTTCAACTGTAGCGTAAGGCTGAACTCTGAAGTATTGTTCTACCTGCTGTGGATTTGATGACTTCTGTATTGTGTAACAAGCTTTTATTTCTTTTTAAACATTTAGGAGTTCACCAGATCTTTTTATGTGGTTGCTGAAGCATTTTCTTGGGACAGCAATAGTGATTGATGAACACACTTCAGGTAAGAAATCAAATGTATGCCATTGGGTAGGATTGTTCATTAACTTTCCAGACATTGTTTTGGTTAAGCTTCAATAGTAACAGTCTTTAACATTATAGCATCAAAATTCATGGAATATAAAATATAAATCTCTTGTCTACATGAATGTTTATATATGTCTTTCTGTGAATTATTGTGAGCAGGTTTTAGTTGGTTGTTTTTTTTTTAATTCTTCTGGATTTGGTAACTGTGACAACAGATAATGTTGGCATGTTAATTTGGATTTTAATGATCAAATAAGTATTACTAAACACAATTTGTAATTTTAACATTTTTCTATAAACCCACCTGCTCCAAAAGGAATTAGCTCCATCTACTTTAAATTATACCTAATTGGAGGATCTATGCTACAAGGTCTTGTTTCTCTGAACCATACCTGGACTGATAAAATAAAAATTGATGTTTGTTTCTTAGTAAATTTTTTACCAGTTAATCTGCTAATACTTCATGGAAATCATTTTAATCAAAGTATCTCCACATCTCCAGGAGTACAAAACACCTTGTTTTGTATTTTTATTGAATTCTGGGTATATCCCATGGAGGTGATGCTGGCTCTCCAGTGACTTCTCTTCCTGTGCCCCTTGTGATCCAATTTCATTCACTCACATTTTGCAGTTGGATTTGTATTGGTCATGACTAGTCTAGTGTAGGTTTCTGCTGTGTCTCCAGGTGTCTGAGTTTAAGTAGAAACCTTGTAAGATTATTTTTCCTCAGTAAATTCATTTCCGTAACATTTGTATCTTAGAAGTAAAAAAGAATGTGTGCCAGCATGTGTGTTTCTTTGCACCAAGCAGCAAACTCTTCCTCAGTCATCTTGTGTTATCTGATGTTGATAAACTAAGATTATTACGAATATGTAACTATAATACATAATTGATTAGAATGATGGGAATAAACAAGCTGCTGCTATTATAGTCTTTACTCAATACTGCTGCATGAAAGCATTTCTGTAACTTAGTTTTGAACTTCATTTCACCCCAGCAGTTACAACTGCAGGCCTGAATATGAGGGCATTTTCAGCAATTCTTGAGTAGTTTAAGTAATTTAACTTTTCTTTGAGGTTATGACAATTTAGGATATACTTGTCAAGTTGTCGATAACCTTGGAAATTAACCCAAGCTTGTTAAAGCCTACACAAAGGCAAGCACAGGTTAATCTTGATTCAATCCTTGCTCTGCTACAAGCTTCATAGGAAATCATGGACAAATTCTTTAGTTCCTCTGTCAGTGGGATGCAAATGTCTACATACATATGTACTTGCATTTCTGTTAGAAAAGGTAGTGTGTTCAGAGAACTTCTTTCAGAACTCTGGTATGCCCAGGGCTACACTCAGCTTTCTGTGCACATGAGGATCACATTTTACTGGTAATTTAGAGCTGCTAGGTAGCCAGTGCTTAGACATGAAGATGGTTACTGCCAAATGTGTGTTTCAGCTACAGTGAAAGACTTGGGCTTATGTTTAAAACACCACTTGGGTGGTGTCTTAATACACACATAGGCTTTAGTATCTCTGGGCTTCCAGTATCCCTCTGCTTTTCTTCCTTTATAAGAGTATTGCAAAGGTATAGTGAAGACTGCATTGTGTTCAAGTTGGAGCCAAATGTGTATCTAGCATAGGCACACTGCTAAAGAGGTGTCCTAAGGCAAGAATCACAGAATGGCTGGGGTTGGAAGGGACCTCTGGAGATTGAGTCAAACCCCTCTGGTAAAGCAAGTTCACCTGAAGAATGTCACACAGGAACATGTCCAGGCAGGTTTTGAATTTCTCCAGAGATGGAAACTCCATCATCTTGCTGAGTAGCATGTTCCAGTGCTCTGTCACTCTTTAGGAAGTTCCTTCTCATGTTTAGATGGACCTTCTTATGTTCAAGTTTGTGCCCATTACCCCTTGTCCTGTCATAGGGCACCACTGAAAAGACTGATCCCATCCTCCTGACACCCATCCTTTAAATATTTATAAGCTTTTATTTGTAAGCATTTATGAGATTCCCCCCATAGCCTTCTCTTTTCCAGACTAAAAAAAAACCTAATTCTCTCAGTTTTGTGCAAGGGCACAAAATACTCAAGTTGATGACCCTGAAGTTTACTTTGTTCTGCAACTTAGAGAATGTAAGCATGTAAACAAACACATAAAAATGTTAACATGTGTCAGATCAAGGGACCAGGTTAAGCCTAGACCATAAGGAAAGACTTCCTGTTCCACGGATTGACCAGTAACTGATGCCAAGAGAGGAGAGTGGAGTGAGCTCAGCACATGGTTGCCTCCCAGATCGACCTCTCATGATCTGCAGATAAGGACCTCTGAGTCAGTGCTTCCATGTTGAATAGTCTTGTGTATACTTTCTCCTCCTGTGAATCTGGCAGCTTATATTTTGGACTCAGGACTCTTTCGCACTGTTTGGAATTGCCCAGATGAATGCCAGAGGGAGGGAGCACTCTCTAAAGTTAGTTTTGAACCTCCTGCTTGCTGACTTCATTTAACATGGGGGCTAAGAAAACATACTAGCAGAGTCAGAAGTTGAACTGTGCCGCTGCTACTTCAGCAGGGTAATAGGAAAGGATGATGGGTACTGAGCCCTACAGAAAGCATCTTTTTAAGTAGCCAGGTTAAAATCTCCCTGATGTTTTGTGACTCTCCTACTGCTGGTGCCTTCTTAATATGTGGATGAGGTGGCTGCTCATACCTGTCCTGCTTTTCTCTTCAAGCTCATTTCCCTTGTTTTCCCATAATAATTAAGAGGTTGTGTGACCTTTTATGTTCTTGAGATCTAGAAAACAACAGAGATGTTCTGTTTCCTGGCCACTTATTTTTCCTGACAGAATTCAAGTCTGTAAAAGAAAGTTTGAAACCTCCTGGAGGTACATACTAAATGGGTTGGGCCTCCCAGCGATACAGTAAAATATGGGAGTAATAATCAGAAGTGAATGACATATTTTGTTTGTTTGTTTTTCTTTTGTATATTTAAAACAGAAACTTTATGTGGATTAAAAAGAAAAGAATTACCCAGTAGTGCCTTTGCTGCAACATCATTGCACTAAGGATTTAACTGCACATATTCCATCTAATGCATTAAGGCTACAAAAGGATGAATATTGTGTAGATCCATCTGAATTGCTTAGATGGAATTGCAGAAATATGTTCTGCAATATGTATAATGTTAATTATTGTGATAGGATTGTCAGACTGGAAAGGTTATGACTTTGCTGAAGGTGAGCCTCTGAAAAGGTAGAATTTCATACTATGAATATTTGGAGTACTGGACTTTTTAAGATTCTGTAAAAGCAAGCAGAACTAAACACAACTTTCCAGTAAAATTTTAGAGCCCATTGAAGGAGAATAATTTAATTATACTGATTTTTCTTGTTGGCAAAGAATATTTGGGAGACAGAATTTATGCAGCTGGGTAAAAGTTGAGCTTATATTTGTTCTTTTTTTTTTTTTCTCCTTCAAAACAGTGTAGATTTTGGTCTATTATCTGTTCTTGATTACAGAACCAGCTTACTGTTGTACAGTTATTTCCATCCTGTCTGCTATCACTTTCCCTTCTGTGTCTGTATTTGGGCAGAAAGTGATAAGCTATATCCTACAAAGGATTGCCTCAATGTGCAAGGCCCTCAGTTGAATCCTTGTAAAACACAAGGCAAGTTGTATGTAGCAGATATTTTAATGCTTTTTTCAGTTGAAGCTGACTCGGTTGCGTTTGTTCTGATGTCTCATGGAAAAGCAAATAAGACTTCCAAGCCAGCTTTCTCACTTAGTGGAAACTCTTGGGTACCTTTTTCCTCAAGTCCCCACAAAATAGGCAAATGTTTTACCCTGAATCAGTTCTGGGAGGCTGATGGAGACTCAATTTGCTTGTGGTACAAGATGACCAGTTGTGTAATGGAGAAGCAAGAGGAGGAATCTTGAAATGAAAAAGCTTTGCAGTAATGAAACTGTGGTTGAACTGTTTGTTCGGGGGTTTAAGCCTTCAAAAAGGGATGTTGGTGGGGAGAGGACCAAATCTGCAGCTTTGCTTGCCTGTGCAGGAAGGAGTGGCTGAGAAAAATGTGTTGAGGGGTTTGGAAGGGGAGAAAGTGAGTTGGCCAATTTGATTAGACAGAAGAGAATAAGGTTTATCCACAGATTATCTGGATACATGTGAATATGGAACTGGATTGTTTCTTGCCAGAGACTTGTATAAAATTGAAAAAAACAGAACAGGGGTATTTTTTTCTGTAGCAGGATATAACTAGATTGTAAACTTTGGCAGGACTCTTCAACATCTGAATGCTTCTTGAAACTCTGACAATGTTTTTTGTAAAATTGATTCTGGAACTGGAATAAATGAGAGCACTTTCTATATTCACCCTCATGTTAATTAGGTGAAACAGTAAGTTTGATATTTGTCCAGAAAGAGGTCAAAGCTAACAAGAAACGAAGAGCAGAGGAGCCAAACAAGGATAAGTAATGAGCCAATTTCTCAAGCTGGCAACGACATATCAAGAGATTGGAAAAAGTACGTTTGCAAGCTTCCTTTATTATTATAACCTCTTGAACAGAATAATCCAGTCCAACGGCTATAAACGCTTTCCAATAGAGAAGTTTATGACCTAGTTTCTGACTGAAACACAGTATCACAGTGTGTGGAAAGAACTTAATTTAAGATGCTGGTGGCTGTGCCTCCAGAGCGTTGTATTAGAAAATCGGTATACTTAGTCATTCCTGCCCTTTGCAAATACTTGCTAAGTGGAGTCAAGTGGATTTGACTTGAAACATTGGGTTGTTTTTTTTTTTTTTTTTTTTTTTTGCAGGAGACACAGACATTTAAATGCCTGGGTTGGCTTACAAAATTTTCATATGATGTCTGAATTTTGTTAGCAGAGTGCTGTTTGGAAAAGTAATCACTCTAGGATTATTTCAACAGAAATCCAGCAATTACAGGATGCCTTTCTAGATTCTGTATTCCTTTAGAGCTGTGAAGGGGCTGAAAAAAAAGTGTGGTTAGTCTGTTCACAATTATAAATCTGTTCTGCAGAGAGGCAAGAAAAACTTTGGTTAGGTTTATTTGATTCATGGCCCTCCTGTGAGGCACAGGGCAAGGCGATGAAGGGAATGTGCTGGAAAGGGGTGGGAATGAAAATGTTGAACTTGTTATTTGAACAGCAGATTATCTTGGAGAAAATTTTCTCTTTGCATCTGCATATTCTTGCAGGGAGCATCAGAACAGGCCATGTTTTTATTAGCTGCCCTGGTAAGAGACAGGCATAAGGGTAGTGGAACACTGGAACAGGTTGCATGGGGAGGTAGTTGAGGCCCCATCCTTGAAGATATTCAAGGTCAGGCTTGACATGGTGTGCTGGTTTGAGGCTACTTGGAATATTTTAATGAGAGAAATTAGATCATTGGCTATGAAAAGAAAATAATAGTGATGCTTATATTACCCATTGGTTTTGCTTAGAGAGATAAAAAGCTAAAACATAAACAAAGCTTCTCAGTCTCTGCTGGCTGCCACTTCCTTTGTTAACTTCTTTACCTGGACCTGTATAACTCAATCTAATCATTCTCCTTCTAACCCCTTATCTGTCATCTCACCCCTGCAAGTAAACCTTCTGAGGTAAGGGAGGGGGTAGGAAGAAGGAGGGGAGTTAGTTCAGCGCCCTCCTGGGTGGTTCTGCTGTTTGGAAGGGGTTTTGAATTTCTGCATTACTGTTAACTTGTATATAATTGTATATAGTTGTAAATATCTGTATATTTATTGCGTATATTTGCTTGTAAATTTGTGCTACGCTGTAAAATATAGCTTCATCCTTACCTTCTAAACTTAATTAGCCATAAATAAAATTGAATTAGCCCCACATTGGGTGCCAAATATAGAATATAGTGGTTTGAGAGTTTTTGAAACTTCCAGATGGCTGGAAGTTAAGGATGAAGCTAGTCTGGTGAATCTCGTGGAGGGAGGGAAACTCCTGAACCACTACACAGGGCTCTGGACAACATCATCTAATGGGGGATATCCCTGCTTGCTTCAGGGTAGGGGGGTTGGCTAGTTGACCTTTGGAGGTCCCTTCCAAACCAAGCCATTCTATGATTCTGTTCTATGGTGTTTCTGTGGTGGAAAGGAAGCAACACAGACATGAACTACAAGAGCTGTTACAAGCTGGGGAACTTTGATTTTTGGTCCTTTTTCCTGCATTTCCTGCCACTGGAAGCAGGGGGGCTGTGCTGATCTTCATCAGCCACAGTGGTGACCAACACCATCTATCCCTTCTGCCTTTTCAGTGAGGTTCAGAATGATCTTGGAAATGCAGACTGTGTCTGAGGCAAGAAGAGTTTCTGAAGGCCATTCAAATACATAAAACAATACTTGGTTAACATAGCCAGAGATGTTAAATTTGTTGCAGTGTTTCAATTAGAATTCCTTTATTATTTCAGTTGCTTATAACTTCCTGAAATGCTCATGTCTCAAGTTGAAATTTTCCAGACTTGATCTTGGCCTGACAGTGACCTTTCTTCCCTTTTCTTCTTTGTTTCTCTTCTCTCTGTGGTATTAAGTGAGTATGGGTTGGGTGTTTAATTTATAAAGAGAGGAAAATAGTAGAAAAATATACTTAAGCTATTGCTTTAAAATTTAGACTGTATAACTTAAGTGGTGCAGCTGTAGAGAAATGGTGATGCAAATCATCAGAAGTGCTCCTTCACTCTTACCAGAATCTGTGAGAATCTCCCCTCTTCCAGTTTAAACCCATTGCCCCTCATCCTGTCATTACAAGACCGTGCAAATAATCCCTCCCCAGCCTTCCTGTAGGCCCCCTTCAAATGCTGGAAGGCTACTACAAGATCTTCTCGAAGCCTTCTCTTC
>WBNM01042861.1:634-70541 GCA_013399055.1 Ramphastos sulfuratus
CCCCCTTCAGTCACTACCTGCAAAGCCTTTCTGAAAATTCTCTCTTATGAAGCTGTGTCATTAATGGCTTCCCGAGAGGTTTCTTTTGGAAGTGGCAAAATAGGTAAATAAAAATGAATTAATATAGTGTCTTGGGTTGGTAGGCAAAATATGTAAATATCTTACCAACAGAGCCTTGGTAGCATTAAAGGCTTTCAGATCCTGTCCTCAGAGGCTCTACTTGTGGAATCAGAAGCCTTTAGGCAACCTTTAACTTAGCTTATGTGTAATACACCTACATACACACACGTGTGTGCTCACGCTTCCTCGCTCTCTTGCTCTCTCTCTCTCTCCCCCCCTCCCTTCTCCCCCTCCACTTCCCATTGTCCTCTTGGACCAATTCCCGCTGGTGCAGTTTTCAGCTTCACAGTTCATGAATTTTATTTTCAATCAATAAATAAACCTATTATCAAGTTTTGTATTCTCATCATATATCCTCATTTCTCATAAAGCGTTTCACTGGTCAGCTTCGCTGAGCACATGCTGCTCACCTTTATGTCTCAGCAGAGGGCTGCCAGGTACACAGATGTGATGCCTATGAAGATCTAATTGGATTTAAATCCTGATAATTATGACTGTGTAACAATTAATTATTAGTATTGGTAATATTAAACTGTGTTGAGATAATGCTCATCATTTTTGGCAGTCTTTGAGCTCTTGTCTCCGGCATAGTATGGAGCAGAGGCTTGTCTTGCACTTTCCCAGACCCACCCATATCATCAAGAAAAAAATGTGATTTCTGCCAGATAATATAACAGCATTTATCAGTCATTTTGGACAACTAAAGAAACGTTTCTTGCGTGCTCCTTACAGTGGTGTCAAGTTCCCTTTGTAGCAAACTGTAAAGCAAATCATTTTAAGAGCCAGTGACCTGCCATGATGAATTCCTCCTAACTGCTTCCGCAGATTTCTTTAAGCAGCATTAATCTGGGCATGGTGTGTAAAGGCAGGCAGAAACAAAGAGCTACTTTCTGTCCTTCACAAAACTGAATGATTTGCTCACAAAAAGCAGACAGAAACCTATGGTCACGACCAATAATTCCGGTGTTGGTTTTGCTTTGCATTTTTTGTTCACTTTTTGTTGTTCCTAATTCGTTTAATCCCTGACTCTACAAATTGCATACTTGTAGAGCAGACTTCTTACTAGTGGCAGTGAGGTCCCTGTCTCAAGAGGGTCTCAAGATCTGAAGGGATGGTTACCGTTATCTGACCTGTCACCCATGACCAGAGTTGTTCAGAAAAGTATCTGCAATTTCTCCTTGAAGTGGAAGAAGACTTAGAATCATAGAATCATAGAATGGTAAGGTTGGAAGGAGACCTCAAGGATCATCTAGTTCCAACCCCCTGCCATAGGCAGCGACACCTCCCACTAGCACAGGTTACTCAAGGCCTCGTCCAACCTGGCCTTGAACACCTCCAGGGAGGGAGCAGCCACAACCTCCCTGGGCAACCTGTGCCAGGGTCTCACCACCCTCACTGTAAAGAACTTCTTCCTAACATCATAACTTGTTTCTGCCAGAACTCTCTAGGGTGTATGCCTGCCCAGGAGCTGATTCCTTAAAGATGTCTGGTAATTTGGATTGGCTGTATAACTTTGTGTGACACTCTAGATATTAAATGATATTTCTTTGACTGTGAGACTCTGTCTAGCTGTGATGTATCTCTATGTCAAAGACAGGACTATGTGCTCTAGCTGTGGATACCAGCAATGTCGTAACTCTAGCAACCTGATTTGGGTATTTAGTTTTCTTTTTGCTTGGCTCCATTTTATTTGCCTAAGAAACACGTGATAGTTTTACTTCCTCTTCACCACTCTCTCATCATAAAGCATGTGAGCAAGCTGCTTTCCAAAACAGGGATGAGATGCTTCCACTATTTCCTTATACCATTACAACCCTTAAGTTATGCTTCTCTACATTGACCTATCGCATTTAGAAGCTATTTTTCTAAGCATTTCTGTACTGGCTGTTACACAGGGTCAAGGCCTTGAAAGCAAGCCAAACTGATCTGGGGGGCCTTTTTCCTTTGTTTCAGTGAATGTTTGCCAGAATATCTGAGTCCTGCAGCAGCACTGACCGTGCTGAACTCTCCCAGAACAACATCTCTCCCACTGTACGTGGGCTTCTGCATTTCTGATTCAAAGGCACAAGGGAACTGTATGTGTATTCATATAGGATATAAGCAAGAAGTCTCCAGAGGGTGTAGATTAGGCAGTTACCTGTGTGCCCCTTGGGTGTGTGTTATGAGGCAGAAGGGCAAAGATTAGTTTCCTGGGGGATGTTTTTGACCTCCTCTGGACCTCAGTGCACTCAATGCATGTGTTGTCAAAGAAACTGAACTGTTGGGATCCATTTCCCCCCCACACATCCGATCTAGAGGCTTCAATTATGCTTACAGCATTGAGGAAGATACTTCCTCACAGTAGATGTGCAGAGGTAGAAAAGCTAGCAAAATATACCCACTTCATACGCACACTGCTGCCAGGTTTCACTGCTGAGAAACTCTTAGCCTGCTTGTGAAAGCTGCCTTCTTTATACCCCAGCAAGCAAGCAAAGGGATGTGATGCGTGAATCGCTCAGCTGTACCTTGCAGGCCTTGATCCCACTTTGTACTGTTAACCTCCATGGAAAAAGTTGCATCTCTGATATCAGTCAATAGTGATCTACTCGGAACAGGTTCATGCTTCAGGGGAAGCAAGATCCCAGCTATTTTAATGGGACACTGGGAAAATGTTGCAGTTGACTTCCAGCACTTTGGCCAAGGCAGGAGACTCTCTTGGTGTCCTTTGGCTATGCTTGTACAAGAAGCAAATGCCCATGTTACCTTTTGACATGAGTGTTAGGCAAAGCAGGTGCAGCTTTTACTAGAAGCTGTGAGACAACATTCTCTTGAAAATGAGGTTTTTGCAATGTCTTTGTGATTTTAACTTGCTTATAGATGAAAATGATCACTTTCATTTCTGCAATAGGCAGATGCAGATAAAAGCCTTTGGTTTCTTTGGAAGAGTTCTGGTTATGGTCCTGGGGAGGGATCTGGTCACTAATAAGTTATTGGCAAACCACTGGATCTGGTACTGTTACCATAAGCGTATCATTGACTCCCACCTCTTCTCTCCACAAAAAGCAACCTTGGGCTGCATTTATGTAGCAGACCCCTTTGAGTCTGTGTCCTGATTTAATATCAATCTAATATAGATTGGTTAGAGATAGTCAGCATGGATTTACAAAAGGGAGGTCATGCTTAACAATCTTGATTCATTTCTCTGAGGAAGTGACAACGAGAGTGGACAGGGGTGAAGAAAGAGACATAATTTACTTGGACTTGAAAAGTCTCTCAATACAGTGCCACACAACAGATTAATTTATAAGGTTAGCAAGTATGGGACTGATGGTAAAATACTCGATTGGATATAAAATTGGCTTGTTAACAAGGGCCAGGGAGTGGCATAATGGTTATAGATCACGTTGGAGAAGTGCCGTGCACTCAGGGGTGTGTGTTTGAATACACTGTGAAGATAAAAAGGATGGGCAAAGCCATAAACTAAAAAAGATGGTGGAATAAAGGGAAGAACAATGCCATACAGAAAACACAAAGGCTAACAGCACATCAATGTGCAATTGGAAATTTCAGGTAATGCTCAGTGAAGGAAATTGTCTAGGAACTGAAGGGGGCCAAGCCAGGCCTGTCATCTGCAGGTCTCCCAGCAGATCTGAAAGTATACAGCAGAGCAGCAAGGACCTTTCTTTTTAAGTAGGAAAGAGGGGAAAAGCAGAGCTTATTCAAAATGCTAACAAGAAATAAATGGCAGGTGCATTCTCAAGAACAGATCTTACCCTGTGAACTCTGTGATCCCTGGCTGTGGGGATGACTCATGGCATTCAGGGTGTGCTTTCAGCTCAAAGTCAATCTTTGGACAATCCTAGCTCTTCCCATTGCTACAGTCTAAGGAGATTTGATATCCTGAACTGAAAAATCTGCTTTTGTCACTACCCTGCAAGATGCCATCATACACACCATAGTAAACAGAGAACTTGCCAAAAGAAAGAAATCAAATTTGTACCTTGAGGTAGAGGAGAGACCTCAAAGGATGCTAAGACGCCTCAGAGAATCACAGAGGTGACCAGAAACTAGTTTCAATGACTATTCATTACAATTACTATTACTATTACAATTACTATTCAGCCCTCTTTACAATGGGCTGAACTTTTTCTTCTCCTGGACAATAATCAAAGAGGGTCTGGAAAAGCTCTACTGGTGAAATTTGCACTGCTGGTAGTCCAAGCATGCTTAAATGGCCAGCAGGGTTTGCACTTCAGCCCTTAGTGTTTACATTAAAGACCCAGGCAGCCAAGCTCACTCCCAGAGAGCATGTGTGAGAAGGCAGAGTCTTACCTCTCCATCTGCCTCAGCCTTCATCTTTTTTAAAGGAAAAAATCCCAAACCATGCATTTTGGGAAGACTGGGGAAGACTTTTTAATTATAAATAAATAAATACATAAACAAATAAATACATAAACAAATAAATACATAAATAAATGAGTGGTGCAGCACAGGATTAGAAAGGAAACTCGACACGCTAATACCAACTAGTCCAATTTGTTTGGTCTGTGGTTCATGCTACAGGCTCTGCTTCGTTATTTGCTTATGAATATTGGCTCAAAACTTTGTTCCTGAAGCCATTAAGGTCATTAGTCAAACTCTCATTGATTTGAGTGGGACCAAGACTTGCCTCTGTGGTTATTCAGAGGACAGAGACAAACTTTTAAATCAATCACGGGTGTAGACTCATTCTGCCCGGGTCGTGCGGTTAATACATCCTGTTCCTGTCGTTTCCGCTATAAATCTGTGAATGCTTTCAAAGCCAGAAGAAAACCTGATTCCCTTCCTTTTGCAAGAAAATATTGTGTTCCCTTTCATTGCAAATGAGACAGTTTGGTTTTGGGTTTTTTTTTTTTTTTTTCCCCCCTCAGGAGAACTTGCAATGGGAAAGGTAATCTCAATACTTTCCATGGCTCCACAGTCAGAGGAAGGTAATTTGAGGCCAGTGCAAAGAACGTCTCCTATCTGCAAAGCAATGCAAGCCTTTCCCCACTGACTTCCTTAAACCTTTACTTGATCCTGATGATCTCTTTTTGGATGAGCATTTGGCAATACTGATTGCACTGTTGGTACCTCTTAGAAGATCCCTTATTTTCTGTATTGCACCTAGTCTACACAACGACAAGAAGGGCATGATTTTTAACTTCTTACAAATGTAGTCAAACTCATAATTACTGACTTCATTGGCTTGGCTTTGGCTTTGAGCCACTACACTCTCAGGTTTTACTTCTAGAGTGAGATACTTCCAGAAATGTGGTTATTTAAATGAAATAATTCTGAACTACTCTGGGCTTTTGTTTTGCTGAGAGACTCACATCATGGTGATTGTAGAAATAAAAGCTGCTGTCCCACTCCTTCTTACTGAACTACAGGATTCTGTACAAAACTGTGTGAATACCCATTCTGACTTTAAAAGCCAAACTCTGTAGGTGACAGAAAGCAGCCACGCAGAAAAGGAGTTGGGGGTGCTGATGGATGAGAATCTGGACATGAGCAGACAGTGTGCACTTGAAGCCCATAAGGCCAATCACATCCTGGGCTGCATCAAAAGAAGCACTTCCAGCGGATCCAGAGAGGTGATTCTGCCACTTTGCTCTGGTAAGACCTCACCTGGAGTATTGCATCCATCTATGGAGCCCTCAATACAGGAAGGACATGCACCTGATGGAGTGGGTCAAGAGGAGGGCCATGAAAATGATCGGGGGTTTGGAACACCTCTGCTATGACAAGCTGAGGGAGCTGGGGTTGTTCAGCATGGAGAAGAGGAGACTCTGAGAAGACCTAATAGGAACTTTCCAGTAGCTGAAGGGGGCCTAGAAGAAGGATGGAGAGGGACTGTTTACAAAGGTCTGCAGTGACAGGATGAGGGCAATGGCTTCAAAGCAGAAAAGAGCAAATTTAGACTGGATGTTAGGAACAAGTTCTTTGCTATGATGGTGGTGGAACACTGGAATAGGTTGCCTAGGGAGGTGGTTGGGACCCCATCCCTGGAGATATTCAAGGTGAGCCTTGACATGGCCCTGGGCAGCCTAATCTAGTTGAGGATGCCCCTGCTTGCTGCAGAGGGGGTTGAGCTAGATGACTTTCAGATGTCCCTTCCAACCCAGACCACTCTATGGTTCTATGATCTTTGGCTTATCCAAGTCCTATTGTTTCAGAAAGATCCTGTTTGATTTGGTGAAAAAGTGTTGATGTGATTGAAAGATACATTTTATGAAAGGGCTCCCAGTAGTCATTCCTTTTAACAAAAAGATGAAGGAATAGGTAGAAGAGGGGAAGGACCTTTACTATGCACATATACAGAGGTACTACCCTGCCCAATCTGAAAGCCCACCTGACTTTTAGAGGCAGGAGATCTACATGTCTGTGTGCATGCATGTGCATGTTTTATAAACAGCTTGATCTTACCTGAGCATCTGTGGCTCTGGTGACATCCCATTTGTTCACATTTCTGTAGTCTCCTCAGTAAACTCACTGGATAGATGACAGTTCATTAAATTTGTTGACAATGCACATCCAGCCTTTCCACCCTCCTCCCCCAGCCCTAAAATGAAAATAAAGAAATTACAATGGCAAGAAGGAAAAACACTATGCAAATAGCTCTGAAAGCCCTGACACATTTAAACTGAAGCAGTTTCTAGAATCACAACAATAAATATGCTGTCAGGGACATCACAGCTACTCCAGTGACATGGCCACCTTGCAACAGCACCAGTGCAAGCTGTCAGAGATGGTTATCTAAGTACTGTTTGTTCTTTTCCTATCACTGTAACTTTTCAGAGTTGAGATGCTTTGAAAAAGCCCAACAGGCAAAACAAGTGGTTCAGGAGCAAAACTTTCAGAGACTGAGATCAGTTGTTTTAGGAAATAATCCCTGATGAAATGACAAAGTTTGCTCAACTTCCTGCATGGCAAACAAGTTTTCCTCAAATATTATAAAAATAGCAGCTAGGCCAAAGCCAAAGAACCTTTTTTTTTTTTTTTTTCCCCAAGGGTTTAGCCCTTTCAAATAGGTTTTTGTTTGTTTTGTTTCTTAAAGCTGCTACAAATAGTAAATTACAAAATCCATTCCCCAGAGCTAAAGCAACACAACTCTGTGCCCTGGTGCAATGTATAGGCAGTATGGCTGAGTTGCAAACAGCTTTTATAACTACTCAAACCCACCCCCTCATGCCCCTTGCTGGAATCAGTGTCTTTAGTTGATATTGGTTAACACTTACTTGGAACAAGCAGGCTATTCTTCCATTAAACTTTATTCTAGTCATTCCTCCACCTCCATTTAAGCTCTGTTTTCCTCTCGGTTGGCATCCCTACCCTTAGCTACCTCATACATGGGATGCATTGCCAGCTGGAACATGCAAACAGAGCTCAAAGCAGCTCTGTTAACTTCTGCTCTTTTCTCCCCCTTGCAAGTTGGAGACGTAACAAACTCAGCACGTGGAGCCTGGGAAGTGGGAACCTCTAACTGCTTGGAACTCAAAGAGCCAGACCTCAGTCTATTAAGCTATTGGGCTGGCTCACTGAGCTGTAACTGTGCACACATAGTTTGTGGTTCTTTCCTCTTGGTTTGTTGCATCAGCCCAGCAAGCCAGATTCACATGCTCTTACCTGAGATGAGTGTATCTTTTGCTGTAAAGAGATGTGCTGAAGACTGTGCAAGTGATTAGGCAGTTGTACCCAGCAACCCAGTAAGGTGGCAACCAAACTCTGATCCAGAATGACTAGCCTCACAGTTTTAACTTCTAAGCAAACAGTCAAAAGAGAAAAGATTCAGGCACACAAAGGATGCTCACAGATCTTGGCTATGGGCAGCACTGCCTTGATTTTACCTGCCCCAAATCTGCATGCTTAGAGACTGTGTATTCAGCAATAATGAAATAAAATATGGGATCTGGAAATCTTTGCCACGAGTGGGACAAAGATTGGCTGTGGGACAAAGATTCACTGTAAAGAAAGCCAATGAATGAAGGAGAAATGCAGAAACTGGGAGAAGCGGGTGAGAAGGCTCCCAATGCCCTCTCCTGCCATGACCTAGCCCCTTCTGGTGTGTAGAACCAACCACAGAGTCAGCACACAGTGATGGGCACCTGGCATGGTTTCTCCCTCCAAATGCTCTTGCTCTAGGCCTTTTTCAGAACTTCCATGAGGGTGGAATCAGTGATGGTTTCCCCTTTTTAGAGTCAACCACTGTGTGCAGTTGTCTGCGTAATCGAAACTGAGTTTGACTTTTGTTTTCTTCCCCTTCAGTGGTGTGGTCAAGGCTTTTTGCCCTGCCTTTTCTACTCCAGTAAACGTTTCTGTCCTCAGTTTGGAAGGCAGAAAGTCTGGCCACAGACACCAACAACTTACACATTGCTAATCTGGGGAACCAAAGTATACATTTCAAAGCATCAGCAGCTTAGATAGGATATAATGTGACTGAAGTTCCACTGTAGCATTATAGAGTACAAAAATGAAAATATCAAGTGCATTTTAAATGATTAATGTACAGAAGCTGACCTCTTCCAGCATGCATTAATCAAGAAAAAATGCACACTTTCTATAGTGGTTAATGTTGCAGGTCCATTATTCAGCTTTTGATAATGTGCATAAAAATGCTCAATATGACAATGAGTTGGGGTAGCTGAGAATTTAGGATGGTGGCAAGTTTGTTGTAGTATTTGGATTAGCATTCTTAACCTACATCTTGGCAACTCCTTCATTTTGCAAGCATTAATAAAAATCTAGCTTTGTCCTCTTTGATTTTTTTCTTTTTTTTTTCCTTATTTTTTTCCTCCTTTTAAATTTTTTTCCTCCTTTTAAATTTTTTTCCTTTTTGTTTCTTTATTTTTTTTTGTTTGTTTGTTTCGTTTTTGGCTTTTTTTGTTTTTGTTTTTACAAAACAAATTTTTGTTGTTGTTGTTGTTGTTTTTACAAAACAAATACCTGCTCAAACAAATACTACTAGCATTCATTAGTCAGGATGGTTATATGCAAAAAGAAATGATGCCAGATAGTAACAAATCCAAGAGAAGTTTATTATGAAAATGGCACCTGCGGGATGAAAAAAAATTAAGTTACATAAAGACAACCATGTATGACATGTATGAGAATCTACAAAAGTATAAAAAGAACCCTGTTGTAAATGAAGTATGTACATTTCTGATTTGCAGCATTATCAATGATCAATGAAAAAAAAATGTTTCAAATAAGCCAGGCACTCAAGAAGTTAGATTCGGTTAGCTTAACACAAAATAAATGTACCATAGCTGTCACTTTTTAACATTTTAATTGGTGTGGTGGTGTTTTTTTGTTTTTTTGTTTTTTTTTGTTTTTTTTTTTTAATATTGTAGAGTTGGTAACACTGCTAAGATTTATACGAACAGAATCCCTTTCCCCCATTATTCAGCTACTTGGCACCAGTCTCCTCATAAAAGATTTCATATATTTGTACAAGAAATAGTTAAAAACACAGACACAGTCTTCACAGGTAATGAAATTTTTTTTTTTTTTTTCATTTTGTAGTTTTAAACACTATGGATTTAGACAGCAGCTGTGATTATCTGTTAGTTTAAATCACCAGAAATCATTTTGACACAACACAGAAACATTTATAAAAAAAAAAAACCCAAAACAACAACAGCTGTCTAGCTGCTTGGTTTTTTTTTTTCCTTTTTTTTTTCTTTTTTCTTTTTTTTTTTTTTTTTTTAAGCTGAGAGGTGCACTCCTTTGATTGTTCCATAGCTAGAGTAGAGCTTCCGAAATTGAACTCTGAATATCCCAATCGGCTTCCTCACCCTTTTCAGACCTACTTAAATCCTTCCAATGGAACTTCTAGAAGCTCATTAATTAAATTTGTGGCATCCAATTCTTTTTTTTTTTTTTTTTTTGTTTTCCCCTCTGTTGCTTGGACCTACTTCTCAAATTCAAAGCTACTGCAAGGATTGACTCAAGGCAGCGAGCGATCAAAGATTCAGAGGACAGCTAAGTTAACACATCAGCATCTGCACACGGAAGCAAATATATATGACAAGTCTAAGCTCAGTTTCCTTCTTTGAAACAATGCTGGTCAACCTTTTAAAACCATTTCCTATCTCACTGGTAATTGCTCTACATAGTACTTTGCCAGCCTACCTGGGAGAAAAACCAAAGAAATGCACCCTCTGCTTCCAGTTTGAGCACAAGGGACTCTGGGAATGTTAACAACCGAGGCTATATGGCGTCAATTTGCTTAATAGAGCTGAGCATTACTCTGTAGTGCATTGTGGGGTACACTGGAAGAGTAAGTCATACCCAGAATTCCTCTGTGGGAAAAATGGCTCCATTAACCTTGAGCTAGTTAAGAGTCTTTTATCTCTGAGAGTGAAGAAGAGAGAACGAGAGAGTGAGAGAGAAAGAGAGGAGGGAAAAGCGTGGAGGGGAAGGGGGAGAGAGAGGTTTGAGAATACACAACAGCAAAGCAACAGCAGAAATTAAAAGGTATACAGACAGTGGAAGCAGCATAAGGTGACATTACAGAGGAAGGCCACCACACAAAAACCACTAACCCCCAAGAATCACTGGTTCACTAGGACTGCAGGAATGGGACTTTACCACTCCGGACTAGAGATAAAGCACAGAGAAGACAAAGGACAAAACAACTACATTAGCTTAGTATATACTGCATATAGTAACACACATTGAAACTGCAATGGGACTGACAGCCAAGGACACTTACACATTGTACACATTACAGTTCTCACATCTGTTATTAGATGCCTTAACAAACAGCTGCCAAAGATGGAGTGGAAGAAGAATTTATATTTGACAGTCATTTGGAGTGTTTGACACTACACTGTGATTTCTGGCAACAAAGACAAAATAGGAGATTTCCTTTCTTTTACTTAATGTGCAGTTTTCAGTTGTAGTTATCTATTTCAAGCTTATTAACCCATTCTTTAGTTTTAAAACATATTGGTTTCAACACTAGAAATAAGGTCAAACAAACAAACAAACAAATACCCAAATCAAAGAACAAAAGAAATGTACAACCTTCCCTCTATAATATTAAATGAAATAAAACAAAACAAAATATGTTAAATAGTTCTTCTGGTTTTGTTTTTGTTTTTACTTGTTTTTCCCTCTTTTTTTTTTTCTTTTTTTTTCTTTTTTAAACTCTGAAATGTTATTTGCTGTTGTAAAATTAGCCTCAGTCACACTGAGAAAAAAAATAAAGCAAAACAATATGCACCTAAGAAACTGCTTCTCGCGTCAATTAAATCTTTTTTTGTCTATTTTAATTTTATTTTTTTTTAAGCACTTTTTGAAAAAAAAGGCTTCCTGACCCATTTAAATTTGATGTGAGGCTATGCTTTGTTAGTTTGGAGGTAAAAAAATTTTAAGTCCTGCAGCAAAATGTTAATTAGGGCTTTGTCTTAACTAACCAAGGAGACTGCAGCACCCGACTATAAACCAGTACGGAACACATTCTTTCCAAAAAACCCAGCCCACAAGCTGCATATTGTATGAAGACATTACAGATTAAAAAATGATAGCACCATGGTTTTAGAAATTAAGTTAAAGTTTCAGTAATTAACATTTAGTCCAACTTTTTTTTTTTTTTTTTTTTTTAAACATTCTTGTCACAGGCCAGAAATTAACTTTTTAAGAACCCAAATTATCTTATGTGCAAGTAAGAAAATTTTAACCATAAAAAGAGAATTAAACTCTGCATAAAATTCTAAAATACTATCCCCTATTTAAAGGAATTCGGAACAAAAACCCCTTTTCATTTGACTTAGTCAAACAGGGCACATTGTTTATGCTTGTCTCTTTTAATCTTGATCATATCAAGATCATTTTGAAGTAAAACCAATGGTTGTCACTTTAAAATCTCTTTACCACAACACTGAGTATTCTATGGCAGAGGCATACACATATTAAAGGCATCTTAATAAAGATGCAAAGGAAAAAACACACATCTTAGAAGACAAAATGGCAGGCAACTGGTACTTCGATTCTCTGAAGGCAAAAATAAAAAAATATCTTTACATTAAAGAATAAGTCAAGTTAAAGAGAAAGGGGATGAAATGGGGACCATCATATTGAGAGAATAAGCTGACCTGCTCAAATTCAAAGTGCTAGAATTAAAGGTCTAAATTAAAACACAGTCTATGCCTCAGAGTATAACACTGAACACAGTATGTGGTCATATTTCAATCCTCCTTCCGTTCCAGAGTCTGTGTAGTGTGGATGCCATTGCTGTACACAGGAAATGGAAGAGTGGAAAACAGTCCTTCGGCAGTTGTGAACACATTCCCTGCAGGCATTTGGGTCAGGCTGGCCCCGCTCACAGCACTTCCAAACGGTCCCGACATGTTCAGTCGGTGAACGTGGTGGTAGAGCATTTCCATTGGCGTTTTAGGATCCAGCCCAAAGCTGGGGCTGTTAACATCAACAAAGTTAACAGCGTGGGTGTTGGGGAGAAGGTTGCCCTGCATGGCTAAAGTAACTTCGGCCGGAGCATACCGAATAGTGCCAGTGGTGTAGACCCTCTGAGCAGCAGTGCTGGTCGCAGCAAGGGTTCCCGTTACCCTGTGAACCAAAGGAAGCACCACATTGCCTGCTTGTAACCTCTGAAGGGCTTCCAGGTCCCCAGTGTACAACAAAGAGTTGGAAGTTGTGGGACCGCCTGGATGTTTGTCCCGTGGAGATGCCGAAAGCGGGGGTGACAAAGGGTCAGAGGACACAGGAGCCAAGGCTGAGCTGGATGAGGTGCTGAACTGAGTTTTACGGCTGGCAGTATTTTCAGTCCCTGGTGGGGTGAGAACAGAGTCTGGAATGGAGACATGTAAACTACTGCTGGCTTGTGGGGAGGGGAAGTGCTCGGAGCTGGGGGGCTTGGTCATACTGTAAGGTGATTCATTCCTTGAGATTTCCCTGTTAGGTGGGTAATTCCAAATACTGCTATCGTTATCAAAATTGATAGGTTCTGAGATTTCTGTTTTAATTTTGAGCACTGAGGCACTGTTTGGTGACGAGAGCAGCTGCGGCTGGTCCACCAAAGCTGAGTCAAGTCCGTTCGGACTTGAGGTGCTTGACAGCCTTCTCCGGATCATGCTGCCTCCCTTTTGCTTTTTTCTCCTCTTCTTCCTCTTCTGATGTTTGCTGGAAGACTGAGCATTTACTTCCCCTGCACTGTCTGAGTCCTTGGCGCTGTCTGAGGTCAGTGATTCACAGTTCTGCAACCGCAAGTCTGACTCACTCTCCACATAGCGCTCCACCTTGATCTGCATAGAGCCAAGAGTGCCAAAACTGTCCTCAGGGGCCTTCTGATTCTCGAAGTCAGAGTTTTCAAAGCTATCATCACTGTCCCTGCTGTCCTGGTTGCTGGAGCTGTTCCCATCATCATTACAGTTCATTTCATTATCCGACTGATTTCCTGACTTTTTCCTGTCAGATTCAGGGTCTTCACTGTTTTCTGACTGGTTTCCTTTCTCATCTGACTTTGAGTTCTCATTGTCCTCTGGAGAAAAAGGAAAGCAAAGAAAACCATTAGCAAGAGGAATACAAAATTACAACCCATGTCCAGATTTCTACCTACCAATGAGACCTGATTGGTGTAAATTTTTTTTTTTGGCTCTTCTGTAGAGCCAAAATTTATGCAGTGTTGTGTTGGAAGAGCTTTGCTCACCATCATTCTCTCTGACTCAAGACTGTTAATGCACTGAAAGCCTATGCCACACGGCCTGCACCTTGACTGAGGGGGGTCTTTTTGTCTGCTTGCTGGACAAGAACAGTTTTGACAACTGTGAGCACAAAGGCATTGTAGCTGTGTTATCCAAAGAGGAGTCAGGGAACAATCCCATTATGATTGTTCTGTTCTGGTGACTGTTCTTTCACATCTATACTCCTACAGCGGGCAGGCATCCAGGTGCAGCACTATTTACTAATGAAGATTCTAGTCCTCTCATCTCATTTTCCTCTCACCATTGCCACTTTCAAAGTGGCATAATGTCTCTGACTTCAGTGGAATTACTGCTGATTTCCTCTCGTGTGAGAGGAGAAGCAGGTCATACGTGTATACATCTGAATGAATAAACCACTTAAAACAATTTTGCTACGTTGCTAGACTCTCTTCTCATTTTCTTCTGAAGGGCAACAAATGAAAAAAAAAAATCAGGCAGAGAATTAAATTTTTGATTGATCCAAATCATCTAAGGGTCATTGAAAAATAGCCCAATTACAACACTGAGAAGCTGTCACTCTTCTTGCCTGAATTCATTTAGTTGTGCTGCAGATTTTTACCTAATTCTAATATGGATGCGATAAACACTCAAGCCCACTGGACTCAAGACAGCCAAAGCAGCTTTGAGGCTGAATATGCTCCATTATCACACTGTGCTTGAAAGGATCATGAAGGGCTTCAGGAGACCTCGCCTTTTATAGACTAGCCAGAAATCTTTTGTTGGGAAATAAAAGATGTTCTTTCACTCATCAGAGCCAAGTACTGCCCTTTTCAATATGCTTGTTTTAGGGAAGGAGGGCAAGGGCCACTTTTCCTCTACAGATTGGTTACCCCTGGAGCCATGTCAAGAGCAAATAGTTTCCCAGTCCTGCTGGAGAAGGTGGGCTTGACAGGGAAGCTGTCTGAGGATTCAGGGCAATGCACTTCATAAGCCACTTAGAAGGACTCATGCTTGAGTCATCAGTAGCAGAAAGACCTCCCTTTTTGAAGAATAAAACCTACGAAAGGCAAAGTAACAACCACAAACACCTCAATCTCATCTAGCATCTCCTTCCACCTAGGGCTGAATTTCTCCTAGAAATATTTTTTAATATTTTGATTTTTTAAAAGATTTTTTTTTTTTTAAAGGCCATGGTTTCTAGCTGGTCTAGAGTAAGGTTATGTAAAGCTGCACAAAATTTGCCTGGGATTTTATCAGAACTTGAACCGAACTTGGTTTCATCCAAGATGCTGCTCCAATTTCAGGTCCTTTGGCATTGCCAGTTAATTCTTTTGTAAGAAACAACCCACTGCCCCCACTGTCTTCCAAGACTCCCAGATCCTGCTGAGATGAAAACATCTGCACACCTTTTAAGATCAATCTCTTCCTCTGCATCAGTCTTAGGAGCCCTGAGTGAACAAACACTTCTCACCTGGAGAAACTTATGAGTGCATGTGGGAAATGCAAACTGTTCTCCTACGTGTCTGTTATTCAGCTATTTGGAAACAAAAAAGCATACAGGAAGTACTGGGAATGGTTGAAGAGGTTCCCAGTGATGGTGGGCAACAAGTCTGTCTGTGTGCCTAGTGGTGACTTAAAGCATCAAAAGAAGCTGTTGAAAGAGAGCACATAAAGGCAAAACATGAAAGACAACAGCCCAATCATATAATGTTAAGGTCTGATCCTCTCGTGTTTTTTTGCTTGATTTGTGTCACTGTGATACATTTTCTCCAGATTTTTTTTTTTTTTAAATCATGATAGACATAAGAGAAAAAAAATCATATATATATATATTGCATACTACAGCAGAGTAACATCCTTACTTCTTGGGCCACTGGATGATCAGAGGGCTGGAGCAGTTCTGCTATAAGGACAGGCTACAAGAGTTGGGGCTCTTCAGCCTGAAGAAGAGAAGGCTTCCAGGAGACCTCTTAGAGTAGCCTTCCAGAATCTGAAGGGGGCCTACAGGAAGGCTGGAGAGGGATTACTTACAAGGTCCTGCAATGACAGGACAAGGGGCAAGGGGTTTAAACTGGCAAAGGGGAGATTTAAATTGGATGTTAGGAGGAAGTTCTTTCCAGTGAGGGTGGTGAGACACTGGCACAGGTTGCCCAGGGAGGTTGTGGCTGCTCCCTCCCTGGAGGTGTTCAAGGTCAGGCTGGACGAGGTCTTGAGTGACCTGTACTAGTGGGAGGTGTCCCTGCCTATGGCAGGGGGTTGGAACTGGATGATCCTTGAGGTCCCTTCCAACCTTACCATTCTATGGTTCTATGATCCTAAATGATGTTCCTTCCAAAGCTAGATGATCTGTACCTGTGCCTAGGTAACCACTTTTGAAATTAATGGGGAATGTGTGAACCATCTGTGCACTGGACCATCTGTACACCCAATTTACACATTGAGTTGGACAAGTACATTTAGCTTTTAAAAAACAACTGAAGTCCCAAATTTAACCAGCTTTAAAACAAGTGTTTGAATCCAAACCTTCTAATAAAACATAATTCTTTTAACCTAAAATAAAGCCTCAAATTTTGCAATCTTTACTGCTCCCTAGGTGAGACTCTTAAAAATGTATAAATACAGGAAAAAAGGTCATAAAAACTAACACTAGAGACTTATCTTCAGAAAGTATGCCTACTCTGGAATGATAAGAACTAGAATAATATTCAACAGCCACAATCCCCAGGTCCTCTGCATAGAGCACAGTACTTGTTCATGAAGTTTAGCTGGGAAATAAAAAAATTAGTTCAGTGCAATGTAGGCAAGGATACATGCACAGAGTCAAGATAGATGCTGAGGAAATGTAGGTATTGTGGAAATGATGAGGCCATTCAAAGACTTTGGCTAGTGCTTTTAAATTTAATTTGACAGGAATTTTGTTTTGTCTTGCTTTGATTTCTGTTATAGTGGAAGAGTCCTTTAGAAGTAAAAGAAAATGACAAACCTCCTTCCCCTCTACTCTGCCCTAGTGAGGCCCCACTTGGAATACTGCATCCAATTCTGGGCTCCCCAGTTCAAGAGGGACAGGGATCTACTTGAGAGAGTCCAAGGGAGGGCTACAAGGATGATGAAGGGACTGAAGCACTGCCTTATGAGGAAAGGCTGAGAGACCCGGAGCTTTTTGGTCTGGAGAGGAGAAGACTGAGAGGGCATCTAATAAATATATATAAATATCTGAGGGCTGGGTGTCAGGAAGGAAGGCACAGCCTCTCCTTACTTGCACCCAGGACAAGGGGCAATGGATGTAAACCACAGCACAAGAAGTTCCACTTCAACATCAGGAAGAACTTCTTTACTGTAAGGCTTACAGAGCACTGGAACAGGCTCCCCAGAGAGGTTGTGGAGTCTCCTTCTCTGGTGACTTTCAAGACCCATCTGGATGCGTTCCTGTGCAGCCTGCACTAGATTCTACAGTCCTGCTCTGGCAGGGGGTTTGGACTTGAAGATCTCCAGAAGTCCCTTCCAACCCCTAAGATCCTATGACCCTGTGAACCACATGGCTCTCATCATATGAACCTTTTGTAGGTTCAAAGGCACACTATGTGTGTTACCTGAGTTGTCCTTTGAGTCCGACTCAGAGTCGGAGGTCTCCGAGGATTCTGAGGTTTTCTCTGGCAGATGAGGAAGTTGTGCAATATCCATTGGAGTGTCCTTGTACTCTGGGTTACTGAGGAGGAGACAGCAAGCATAAACACAATTGGATGATTTGCAGTTTCGCGCTTTCCCCCTCTTTTCATATCAAAGTTCAGGAACAAAGAACATAAATAAGAATAGCAGAGCACACACAGCAACATACATCTTTGCTCCTCAGAGCTTCACAGCAGGGATTTTATGAAGGTTTATTTTAATACTGCTGTCAAATACTTGTATTGACCAGGTACTAAAACTCATTTGATTCTGGCGAAGTTTTAGAGCTATCAAAGCATTCTTACTGAAGTGGGACACCATGGCTTGTGTGATATCTAACAGAAAAGCTACACTGTGTAATCATCCAGCAACAAAATATCTCTTTTTCGATCCCATTACTGTGCCTGGAAGGACAGAGAGGGTGTTTTAACTTTTCCAATCTGTTTCTCTCCCACCGGCAATGTCTATTAGAGTTATCTCTGTAACAATGTTCTCTATCAACCTCTACAGAGCCTTTTCAATACCTGTTTTTCTCAATGTTCCTGTTTTCCACACTTTAATCAAGCAGACCATACACAAAGTTAGTAAGAAGGTGCTCAGTTAGGGCTAGAGAAAACGATCACTTCTCAAAAGAATTTGGCTAAAAAATAGATTTTAAAGGTTATAGATTTTTTTTTTTAACACTGCACACATGAATCCACATCGTCAAGAAACCAAAAGCAGCCACTCTATATGACAGATGCACATGTGCATGTTAAGATGAATATGTTAGGGATAAAGAACTGTCAACACACCCATTATAATCATATCTTCATCTGCTCATGTGGTGCTCACCTGTGACTTGTTAGCAATGAACATGACTGCAATATAAAAAAGCTACATTATCAGGAGGTGGAAAAAAAAAAACCAAACCAACATTTTGGCTTGTACCCTTTAAAATGAGTTCTTTTTCCAAATCTGGGCAAAGGCAAGGGAGCAGACACAGCTAGATGTAAGTGGCATAGGAATGTTGAAAATAAACAAAGTCTTTAACAACTTTTGAATAGGTGAGCATTTCTATGCAGTTCAAATTCCAAGCTGGTGATAGAGCAGAAAATCTGCTGTCCTGCATAGAACAATACAAGGCAGCTCTGGGGGTGGCTGACACTCTCTCACAATGACAGTGTGCCCACATTCAGCCTGTTACAGGGCACTGTGCAAATTCAGAGTTCACACAGTTCACACTGAAATGCCATTCTTATGATTATCATCTTTATGGTTTTGTCCTGACAAAGTGACTTTATTCTGTTGCATCCTAGTCCCCAAATTTGCCCCCTCCAAGCAAAAGATGTTTGAGGGCTTTCACACTGTGAATAACAAGTTGCTAGAACAAGAACAGCATTAATCCTCCCTGTCACTATAATTAGTCTATCCTTTTACAGACAGCTGAATCATACTTTCTAATGCATGGAAATGTATACAGACCAGTACTCCTGCTAAGAGGAGACCTAATTATGCCTTGATCTGTTGTTAAAATATCATTTGGACCTTTTGTGGACTCCAGTACTAGGAGAATCTAAAGAAAAAAACCCAACAAACCAAACAACTTCAGTGGAGAAGTTAATCTTTCTCTAACAGATCAGTGAAGGGAACATAGCAGAAAAATCAAGTTCTGGAAGGAGACATGGGGGAAGACTGCTCATCTTTGGCTGTTTGTGGTATTTTTTTTGTTTGTTTGTTATTTATTGTTTGATTTTGGGTTTGTTGGGTATATTCTGTTGCTAGAGAAAATAATTTTGTGTGACATTTGTAGACTAGCTTCACCTATTGACTGGAAAGTAGCCAAGGGGACAAAGGCAACTGTTCATAATTCTTATGGACCACTTTTCCAGCTAAAACATGAGCACATCTCTGGGCAGATTGAAGCCCTGTTAGAACTGGGGCAGTGAAGCTGTGCTTTCAGTTCAGATCTGGCAGGCTTAAGATGACCTCTTGAAATGCTATGTTCTGCCTCGTTCTTGCAAAAAAGAGAAAAGAAAAGTAGCAGGATAAGGATGTATTGGAAAATGCCCATGTTCAATCATAGCAGGACAGAAACATGCAAGCCCAAATGAACACTTCACTGCTGTGGAAGTTTTCCCACAGTATCCCTCAATGCCCTCCTGTCAGGGGTTGCTTCTTCCTCTTCCCCAAAAGGGGAATCAAAAGTATTTCAACATGCAAGTCTAGGCAGGCATGGTCTCTTCAGGGCTTGCTGGACTTGGCATAGTAAGTCACAATCTAACCCCTAGACATGACTTTGAACTCTCATGGCATCAAAGGGAATGTAACAAACCATGACAAGCCACTTAAAGGGAGAACAGGCCAGAAAATGAAGATTGCATTTCATGACAATCTCGGGGTTTCAAATTTTATTTGTTTGTTTGTTCTGCTCTGAAATGAAACAGAAAATCCCCCAATCTTATTGAACGTTTTTCACAAAGCAGAATGTATTTCAGATGAGAAAGGTCAGCTTTATAATACACTGTTTCTCAGTGACTGTTGGTCTTCCCCTGAGCTCAGAAACCACTTCTTAAAAAATACTTGGGCTTTGGTAAAAGAATTTCTCAGGGAAGAGCCTTTCACTGAAATCACTACAACTATTTCTGTTTAAAATAGTTTTGACAGTTTAAAATAGTCTTAATTGCTACTTTTATTTTTAAATCCTATTTTGCATTCTTCAGTGTGAATACTGGCTGATGGTTAGAGGAGCAACATATTAGCTCAAGGCTTTTCTCCTGAGAAAATTCCTTTCTCTGGAATGAACTTGGCAAACACCCTTCTTAGCAGCACTTTTGCAGCATTCCAGAAGTCTGCATTTTCAATAACCAAATAGACCAGTGTCCAACACTCCACACCAGATTTTATAACACAACTACTGGAAGCTGATGTGGACCACTTTATCTTGAAGCTCAGGTTGGGTAGATTTCAGGGCAGCGGATGCATGCAATAATATAGCAGAGGATTTATGTGAAGACGAAGGCAGCATAATAATTCAAAAATACTCCAGTGTACTGAGACTGTGAGGACAGGCTGAGAGAGTTGGGGCTCTTCAGCCTGAAGAAGAGAAGGCTTTGAGGAGACCTTAGAGTAGGCTTCCAAAATCTGAAGGGGGCCTACAGGAAGGCTGGGGAGGGACTATTGACAAGGTCTTGCAATGACAGGACAAGAGGCAATGGGTTTAAACTGGCAGAGGGGAGATTTAGCCTGGATGTTAGCAGGAAGTTCTTTCCAGTGAGGGTGGTGAGACACTGGAACAGGTTGCCCAGGGAGGTTGTGGCTACTCCCTCCCTGGAGGTGTTCAAGGCCAGGTTGGAGGAGGCCTTGAGTGACCTGTACTAGTGGGAGGTGTCCCTGCCTATGGCAGGGGGTTGGAACTAGATGATCCTTGAGGTCCCTTCCAACCTTACCATTCTATGATTCTATGTCTCAATATAACCAATTGGCAATGTTTTTGAGGTTGGCCACATGAGAAGTTCTCCTTGGCTTTCTCCCTAAAACTCTCACTAACAGGGAGGAGCATCAGAGGCAGCAGATCAATGATCTTTCATTCAACATTTGACAAAGACTTTTTTCACTGAGTTTTACATGTTCTTTAGCTTCGGCGTGGCCCTTTCAGCTGCTGCTCACCTGAACTGGGTGTGTCTAGCAAAAGGACAAGAGGAAATGGTTTTAAGACGAGGAAAAGTAGGCTTAGATTGGATCTTAACAAGAAGTTCTTCAGTACAAGGTGGTGAGACTCTGGGAACAGGTTGCCCAGGGAGGTTTTGGATGTCTCCTCACTGGGATTGCTCAAGGCCAGGTTGGTTGAGGCCTTGAGCAGCCAAGTGTCCCTGCCTATGGCAAGCAGGTTGGAGTAGATGACCTTTGAGGTCCCTTCCAACCTTACCATTCTGTATTTCTGTGATTCTATGATCTTTAAGGTCCCTTTTGATCTAAGCCATACTACGATAAAGTGAGAGGAGTGAGTGGAAGACCTACCTAAGAAGGTAGTTGACCCAGATGATGTTCTTCTCGCTCGCATTCTTGGCATTGACAGCTATGGTTGCGCTAGACTGTATCCAGATGTAACCTCCGTTCTTCTGCATCCAGCGGTAATACTTTGTTACGCATTGACCCTTATTCAGCACTGGCAAAAAAAACACAAACAAAACAGAAGCAAGATACAGTGTAGGTTAGAACTGTGCTTAAATGATCTTCATTGTACAGCACAGCACAGGTATAAGCAGAAGATACTTGGCTTCCTTTAGGTTTAATGCAGCTCACCAGTGAGTGACAAATAGGATCTGAAGATCAGTATAACTAGCTGTACATTTGGCAAGTTTCTAAAGTATAAGTTACACTGATTTTTGGAAACCAGTGAGAGAAGAAAAGTAAAAAGAGCTACAACTCTCTTTGGTTCAGAAAATACTTATTACTGTGTGGACTTTTTCAATGCACTCAATGTCAAACTGCAAAAAAGAAAAGTGGCGGGGGGGGGGGGGGGAAGAAGCAAATTCATATGTGATTTATTCATAGCTCCTAGGTAGACCTCTTTGAGAGTCTGGATATTTGAAAGGTTTGGGAAGATACTCTACTCCTGCTGCTTTGATCATTTCTCCTTATTGCAGGCAATATCAACCACTGAACTTATACATCTGTTTCTTTGATCTTGTCAGACAGAATTTACAGTTCTCACATGAACCAAATCTCCACTGGTCAGTGGGGGGAAAGTCTTGGGAGAATTTACTTTCTACCACAGCAAAGTAAATCAACAGACTGCGAAAGAGGCCTAAGGGAGGAACAGAGCGGCTTGGTTGGAGCCAAAGTGTGACAGCTATCTCTAGTGTTTGAAAACTGCAAGGAGACAGAGAAACAAGTAAAAGCAATCAGTAACATGAAACAATGTCATTAAATGCTCACAGCAAGCAGGCTTAAAAATACAGATGTTTAAAGTAATACTTTGGCCAAAATATTGCCGAGCTGAAAGGGGTTTGCTTTGTTGACGAGATGAGACTGATTCGGTTTGTATCTGATGCTTCAGCGTCGGGAGAAAGGGATGAAATGGAAATCTTTGAGTGGAAGGGAGCAGCACGGTTCTGCAGAAAACCGCAAGTTTCCAAAATCTAGGTACTATTGTTACTGGAGCCCTTTCTCTCTGCTCTGCACTGCTCACCAACCCAGCAGAGCTTCGGGCACTAGAGGGCAGTGTGCATTCACAGACGCTCTCCGCTTTTGTCATGTCCTTGTCTCCGTCTGTTAAAATGAAAAACCTCTAACTGCTGTAATAAATTTGGCTAAATTAGCTGCTAAATGGTTATCTCAAGTAATATGTATTTGCATTAATCATCTTGCTCTAAACCAGAACAAGCCAGAGTCCTAAAGACGTAGTAAATTCATATTGTCCATTTAATTACGGCTAATAAGTGCTTCATATACAATAGTTTCATGAAGTACATTTTCTTTCTTTCTTTCTTTCAGTTTTTTTTAAATTTTTTGGTAGAGGGAAAAGAAAAAAGTCACTTTGGAAAAGAATAAGTATTTAAGTCAGTTCAAGTTCCTGCCATAAATGTGACAAATGACACTTTGGAGCTTTCAAGTTAACCAAATGTCTATATTCCTAATTATATGTACGAATGTATCTATAGCTAGATCCACGTACAACAGACTTCTAGAGGAAAAGATATTTACAAAGGCAGCCACAGAAACACAGATGCAGTCCTACCTTGGAGAGATCCTTCAATCCCCACTCAATTTTTCAACTACCAGATTAAAAAATGCACGTAACAAAAGTGCAATGTAAAATGAAAGTAAAGTGTCCATCTGCAACGTGACCAAATATTTGTAACCTGGGTCCTGTTGGTAACTTACTCTAGTTAGTTGCTACCTGGGTCTAGTTACCTAGGTTTGCTTCTAGCAGAGTTTCCCTAAATTTTAACTTTTATCTTCCAAGCTCTAAATATTCTGCTATGATAACTTATTGGCTTCAAAACCTCATTGTACAGTGGAATAAAGATAAAATATGAACAACCGACTACCCAGCATTTCTGCCTAACCAATGTTGTATTGCCACTTTAGAGAGCTTCATATAAATTACTGCAACTTTATCAGTTAAGGAAAAAAAAGGGAAGAAAAGCACTGTTGCAAGCTTTGGTTACAAGAGACTTTTCCATTGCAGTAAATCAGAACATACAAAATACTCTGCTTACAGCTGACAGTAAAGCTGATAAGCCTGGAAGTCTGGAGTGATATTGTCTCCTTTCTGGAAACCTGAAGACTCACAGGTGTGTGCAGAAATGAGGAAAATTTATCTGCACTTGCATCAATTAATTATACTCTTGTCATTGTTTTTTTTTTTTTTTTTCTCTCTGAGGGGTTTGCCATGCTATAGAAACACCAAAGAATGAATCCTCACACGCACATTTGAAAGTCAAGGTACCAGCCAGGGACTGAAGAGCACACTGCATTTCTGCATAGTCATAGCTGTAAGGACCCAGATACAGCAGCACTCTCAGTCCATTTCATCACAGACAAGTCCTTTCTCCCTCACTACTTTTTATATTGGTTGTTACACCATTGGGAAAGTCAATGTCAGGAAGTGATCAGAGCACTCATTTCAGAACTATGAGAAAAGGGGGGGAATGAATGGCTTATAAGTTATTTCTGAAGGAAAAGGTGCTTGTTTTTTTCAAGAAATTGAATGCAGTGCCTCAGAGATGCATACAAGCTATCTAGTTGGAGTTCAGGTCCCAGAATTACTGTACATCCAAAGAATATCTGAAATACTCTCTCATAAATGAGCTTTCCATGAAGCTGTTTCCATGACTCTTTATTTGGTCAGCTCAGAAATCTCGCCACATACAAAGGATTTTCCTTCCTGCATCTGTCCAAAGCATGTTTCATGTGAAAGATTTGTGGACCGCACTCTGAAGGAAGTCCTACGATTCAATATAAAAATTCTCTCTGTAAAGAGATTGTCCAGCAGGCCAGCTGTGCTGTACTGCTAATTCTGGTTCTTATATCCTTTGAGAGTGCACTAAGAACCCCTAAGCCAGTTTTGAAAGCTCCTGCTATAGCTTGAGAAGAGATTTCCCAATGGGAAAGAATGGGGGGGGGGGGGGGAAAGAAAGTGTTTTCTAATTTATGATATTTTGTAACTGTGGCATTGAAAAGCTGAAACATAGAAATTATATGAGAATTCTTTAAAAACAAGCAACTAGAAGGATATATCAGGAAGGCAAATCTATCTGGTTGATAACAGTGTTACTGAGTAAAGCCCAGTTTTATTCTGAGGTACAGAGAGTCCATTAATAACGTTACTGATTTTGTGAAGAAATGAAAAGGAAAAAAATTAGTCCCCTCTAAGCTCTGCTTGGGAAGTTATGTTTTACTACTAGCCACAGATCATGCATTTCAGCTTGGCATAAACTTCTGAAAAAGTAATGCCATGTGGACCACATCCTGAACGTATTCATAGTGTACTTCAGGTAACTCCCTAACTGAGAATCAGGGGTCAGCTCTGTGGTTTTGTACACTAAGAAATGCAGAGAGTTGTAAATTTCTAGTTGGATTATATGTGGAGTACCTGAGCTGGCAGTACAGGGGAAGGTGGAACTTGTGATCACATCAATAGGATGGCTTGTGGGTTGGAAGTTATGCAAGACTGGGTCATGTATTTATATACCACAGAATCACAGAATTGTAAGGAACCTCAAATATCATCCAGTTCCAACCTCCCTGCCATGGGCAGGGACACCTCACACTAGATCAGGTTGCTCACAGTCCCCATCCAGCCTGGCCTTAAAGACCTCCAGGGATGGGGCTTCCACCACCTCCCTGGGCAACCTGTGCCAGCTTCTCACCACCCTCATGGTGAAAAACTTCTTCCTAACATCCAATCCGAATCTACCCACTTCTAGTTTTGCTCCATTCCCCCTAGTCTGTCACTACCTGACATCCTAAAAAGTCCCTCACCAGCTTTCTTGTAGGACCCCTTCAGATACTGGAAAGTCACAATAAGGCCTTCTCTTCTCCAGACTGAATAACCCCAACTCTCAGTCTACCTCCACAGGAGAGGTGTCCTCCAGCCCTTGTGACCCTTCTCTGGACACACTCCAGCATGTCCATATCTCTCCTATAATAGGTGCTCCAGAACTGGATGCAGTAGTCAAGGTGGGGTCTTGCCAGAGTGGATATATACTTATATATATACACACATACATATATAGAGAGAGATACATACACACACACACACATAGAGACACATACACACACACACATAGAGAGGCCTGGAGCACAAGCCCTATGAGGAGAGGCTGAGGGAGCTGGGATTGTTTAGCCTGCTGAAGAGGAGGCTCAGGGGAGACCTTATTGCTGTCTACAACTACCTGAAGGGTGGTTGTGGCCAGCAGNAGAGGCACATACACACACACATATAGAGACACATACACACACACACATATATATATATATATATATATAAACACTTTAATGAAAGGTAATAAGTAAGGGTCAATGTTTTAAAACTAGTAACCTTTACATTAGCTGCACAGATATAGTCCCTAAAATGGAGGATGCGAAACTTGACTAAAATTTGCTGAAACATTACCTAGTCACTCAATTTGAATTCAGTGGTCAGCATGTAAGAAATGCACAGTACGTCATGCTAGAAGCCCAAAAAAAGAAATTAAAAAAAAAAAAAAAAAAAAGGCACTCCACTTATTTCTCAGAGTATGAATATATTGCTATGTACACATTTCCCAACAGAGGGATTTCAGTTTTCTGCGGTAGCTTTGCACACAGCAATATTCTTGTAGCAGTGGAGTGAAGGGGAGGGGGGGAGTGGAGAGAAGAAGAAACAGTCAGTGTTCTTTGCAGGAACCTATTTCTGTTAGAAAATCAAAATAAATCAGTACAAGTTTGTCTTAAGGAATATGGTTACAAAAAGCAAAAGAACATAGTTTCTTCCTGTAAGGCTGTTCTGAGAAATCAAAGCCAAAGCTTCTAAATAGTGAGTTGTGTTTGAAAAAGAAGGAAGTAGCTTAATTCAGTTTGAAGAGGAGATGAAGAAATTGGGTATCAAAAGCAGCCTTTTAGGGAAGTCTCGTACAAAAGGACATTTCAGTCATGTGCATATGCATTTAAAAGCTACACTATGTTGCGTATTCAGGTAAGTATTGAGTAAATAGGAAATGATGAGATCATCTTACATATTCACACAGCCTTACAAAGAGGCTCTTTGTAACTGGTGAAAATATCGAGGTTACATCTGCCATGCTATTCACCCTGCTCCTTGCAATACCTTTATCAGTGACTGGATGATATTGACACTGCATTCCCCTCCTGATAAACATAGAAGAATATTTTTTAATTTACTGCATGAGGATGAAAATGCCATACTAAATACCATAGTTGGATACTTAGCTGCAGCCACAAGTACTCTTTCTACATTCACAAAACTGGCAGACGAAACATGAAAAGGAATACTGACTCTTTAATCTCCACTTCTCCACCTAAGGCCCAAGGCAAGCTGACAGGGTAACTTCATTCTGGAAACAGAGGGGTATTTTTTTATTTTTTTTAATTCTGGATTATTTTTTCTTCTGCTTTTGAAAACTGTGGGCTATAGGGGAATGAACCTGGCACAGACTTAAAACAAGAACAAGTTTCTTTATCTGAAAAGTTACAGTCCTTGATGCTTACAGGAAGGTCATTTTCAAAACCCACAGGAAAAATAGCATCACAGCCAGAAAGAGTGCATTAAGTGCCTTATTTGCTTGTAAGAGAGACAGTTTTTCATTTGTAACAGCTCCAAGGATCAAGTGAGCCTTTGATGTTGTAAGGACTTTTCTATAGATTTTGCAATTAGTGAGTTAGATGTTTTTAATAGAAGGTATCTATAAATTGGATTTTAGCAATGAAAAAATAGCACCAAGCAATCTCAAATGATGCCTGTTACTTAAACAGAATTATAAGCTGGATGATAGGAGACTTCTAGGCATTTGGTGAGCACACATATGCCATCTATGTAATTCTCCACAAACACTTCGATTTCAAGTCTGCTACATAAGGTAGGGTAAGGAGGAGAAGACATAAGTCAGGACAGCATGTAAATGCATTCCTTACCAGCCCTGTGTGACTTACTGTATCTCAGCTGAGTTATCTTAAGCAAAACAGACAGGAGATAACTAGAAAAATACTGGTTCTGTGAGGCTTTAGAAAGCTGCATTTTACTCATACCATATGACAGGAGAATGACCTGAGTGTTGGACAGAGAATGTCTTTTTTAGGTTTGGGCAAAATGCAGTGCACTGTGTCAGTAACTCTGACCAAGACTTGGTTGCTATCACGATACAAATATTAGTAATAATTGCTGGCTTCTAAACATAAATTCGCCCTTTCCACAGTCAAGCAGGAAGTAGTACAACAGACTCACGACAGAAAATTGTACCTCACTGGTATCCAAACTCCCACTTAACTTCTTCAATCACCTGGGATAATTCTTCCAAGCATATACAGTCACTGTGAAAATGCTAAGTGTGCCAGTTGCTTACTTCTGCAGTAAGGGAAACTGTTTAATCTTCCAGTGTAGGGATGTTGTATACATAAATGCCTGACAAATTAGCCAAAAATAAGTACCAACAACCTTTCAGGGAAAGAAAATAAAATTAGAAAACCCTAACCAACCATTAAGAAAAATTGGAAAGCTTAAGAATCTTTTACAATTAAGCAATATTCTTCCTGCATTACTTTGCACAACAGCAAATGTTAAATGTAGTTTAAGTCAAACTGTAAAATAAAAAAAGAAGATTGTAGCTCAAGGTCATTACTTGCCAAACACAAAGCCTTCCTCAAAAGCTACATGGCCAGCTAGGGAAGAAAAGTAACTCTAAATAGTGAAAATAGTTTGGAAAAAAACATTCTTGGATTTTGTAATCCTATTCCTAATCCTAGGACACTAGCAGTCCAGCCCTATGAAAATTCCTAGCCTCTGCTACAGATTCTGCTTTCATCTGATTCCAAATTATCTCAGAAACGGTCCAGAAAGATGGTTTGTTTAAAATCAACTCTATGATATGAGTTTACATGGTGTCAGCTCACAGCAGCAGTACAAAGTAACTAAAACTAATCAAAACATTAAAAAAAAAAAAATATTTGCTAGCACTAAGCACAAATAATCATCTCCTGGATGTCTTCCTATGCAATCTGCTTTAGGTGATTCTGCTCTGGCAGAGGGGTTGGACTCAATGACTTTCAGTGATTCCTTCCAACCCCTACCATTCTGTGATTTTGTGATATTTGAATGAGACACTTTTTTCCCCCCCTCTCCATTTCCTGATGGTTGTAACATACCAGTTGTTCATGGTCTGTTGCCTAAAATGACACAATTTTATAATCAAGCTTAACAATAACTGTTAACAAGAATATATAAGGCCAGGTACAATGTTTATTTTAAAACATTATGCGGGTACTGATCGAATGTAATCATAGAGTCATAGAATGGTTTAGGTTGGAAGGGACCTCAAAGATCATCTAGTTCCAACCCCCCATCATAGGCAGGGACGCCTCCCACTTAGAACAGGTCACTCAAGGTCTCATCCAACCTGGCCTTGAATACCTTCAGGGAGGGAGCATTGTAATGATAGAATTACAATATATAATTACATGTTTCGTCAGATACAGTCTTCCATGGCAGCTCACAGCATGCATAATAGAAGTTTTTCTGTTGTTTCTACAGCTAAAAAATGATGTAAATAAATTAAATCAATTTATTTAACAATAAACTATATTGAAAAATGAGCAGTAGATACACCTATCCAGGATTCTAAAGGTTTTATTTTCTCTTTCTTAAACTTTTCTTTTTCATCATGATTTGTCTGTCTCCCCATGACTTTTAAATCTTCGGTCCTGCCATCAAGAGATTTCCTTCTGCTAATATTGAAACCGTCGTTTAGAAACCCAAGCCTGCTTTGAACACCAACTTCAGACAGCTCTTCTATTATCATTAATGAACTCTCACTGCTCAAACTGGAGGGGAAAATGAAATCCCAGACCCAAATTTTGCCCTCAGCTATTAAAACGTAACATCAGAAGTCTGGCCCTGCTGGCTCAAGAAACTTAAATCTGTCCTTCATTTCTACACTAATATTGATGTCCATCATATGACAACCTATGTAAGATTAATGACTTCAGAAGGTAACCTCTTCCATGACAAATCTATCAGCAGACTCTACACAACTATAGGTCCTACAAATAGGAAAAGAGATAGAAGTTTCACAGAAGCAGATTGGTAGAAATACTAACTTTCTTTTGAATATCACAGGTTAAAGATGTTCTATGTTAAGTGATGGGGTGTTTTTAAACCTTCTTTCATTTTTTATATAAAAGTCCCTGTTTGGGTACTTGGACTGAGTGGTTTTCTCAGCCTAATTTCTAGAGGAAAGGGAGCCACAGCACTGTGTCATGGTGGCATGACATAACTGAACTTCACACGCCCTTCTAAGCATTACAAAGATTCAGCACCATCTCACATTTGGAGTAAACTACATTAGCCATTTTTAAAGCACCTTGTCCCTTTATACCAGCTGTCTTGTGAAAGGAAAAGGAAATAAAACTTCCATTGTTCTCCACATGCCTTAAGAGGTCATGTTAGTGCTAACAAAAAAAAAACAAAACCAAAAACTCAAACCCAAACAAAACCAAAACCCACCCCCATCTCCCCCTCAATCAAAAAAAACCAAACCCCAAAATCCCACAACCCCAAAAGCTTGCAAAATCAAAGGAAGTTCTCACTAAGTAAGCATCTATGATCTCAGATCCAATACTTAGTAACATCAGGGCACTAGGTACGAAGGCTTCAGATGTTTGGAAGGGCATTGTCAAAAGTCCACTGAGATAAAGTCCCAAACACCTCCCTACTCATTCTGTAAGGTATCAGACATCAAAACCGACAGCGATCCACTACTGGCCACATCACACATATATGGCAAAGCCACAAGTGCAGGTTCTTTCAAATGACTGCTAATAAGACCTGTTGCCACACCATCAGCTAACTGTATGTGTTACATATATCAGTATTTTCATATCCTTCTGGCTTTGAAAAGTGCCTCAGAGACACAAGGTCAACTGCCCAGACCTTTGAAAAACAAAAGGAAGAGTAAAAAACTCAGTACCACTAATGTGTTCTTAAATCTCTGGAAAGATCTGCAACAGTTTCTTCATTCCTTCACACAGTGACATTTTAGGATGGAGTATTTCACAGTCTAGTAAACTACAAATGAAATCCTTAATCCATCCTTGGATTTTCAATGGAGTGACACTGTTTCTGACTACAAAGTGATGAACACCTTTGGTCCCAGTAATCTTGGAGGGAACCTCAGTAATGAAGGTAAAAAGATCTGTGGCTGAAGTACTTTTTAAAATGACACACTGAAATGCCTCCATTTACATTACGTAGGAAAAGTCACCACATAAATAGTTCAGTGGACAGAGTGAAGGTGAAGCTGCTGGAGGTGCACAATAAAACCTTTTATTCCCATGGCTTTGCAATTTATCATGTGCTCCTGCAATCTATCACAAGAATAACATCGAAGTATAAATTAATCTTTAGGGTTGAAAATTTAGAGCACAAAGAGACTTTAAAAAAAAAAAAAAGAAAAAAAAAAAGAGGATGATTCAGGGAGTAACTGGGAAGCCAGAGGTTCCCTGCAGAAATCAGAGCTCAACCTGCACTCTACAGCCCCTTAATGCAGTGGCTGTATTTATACAACTGGTACTACACGCATATTTAATGTGAAAATAGGAGAAGAGTTTAGGTGTGAACTTCAACTAACTAAGAGCTAGGGAAGGCTCACAACAGAGAGTCTTCAAACTGAAATGGGAATGTACTAATCAGCACTGCATTAGATTTAATTTGAAGATGAAACAGCATCGGGAATTAAGTTAAAGGGTTATTGATGCAAACTATATCTGCGGCATCTCACAAAATAACTGCATATTGCTAAGCTACAGAAGGCAAAACTCTGCAATTAGGTTCAGCAGCTAATGGTTTAAATAGCTTAAAGGTTTAGCTTTGTAGAGGTTTCTGGTTTATTTACTATCCAAAAGATCTGATGCTTCTGGTAAACCCTCTTATATACTTTACATACAGAAAACATTTGTCCTATAACTAACAATTTGCATGTGAAATAGACTTAGCCACAAAAGATCATGAAGACTAGAAATGTATCAGGATGTAAAGTGGCATTTGGGTATTGATATGAGTAATCAGAATATAAAATATTACAATAGCGACAACTGTCCTCCACAAACATAAATATAAGGAGTGGAATAAAGTCTCATCTTTCTAGGAATGAAATAAACATGAGTAAATAATGTATTTTGAAGAAAACAATGGTGTATGGCATACTTGCATACTGCAGAGTATTTCATCCCTTCTTCTGAAGTAACCAGCTTGGGTTAGAGAGCAAACAAAGAAATTAAGCTAGACAGATCAGCATCTCTCAACCCAAAGAAGAATATTGGTGAGACACTGACACAGGTTGCCCAGGGAGGTTGTGGCTGCTCCCTCCCTGGAGGTGTTCAAGGCCAGGTTGGACGAGGCCTTGATTAACCTGTACTAGTGGGAGGTGTCCCTGCCTATGGCAGGGGATTGGAACTAGATGATCCTTGAGGTCCCTTCCAACCTTACCATTCTATGATTTGCAGGAGCAAACACATCTGCAGGATTTCAGAGCACAGCAAAAGAGACTCTCCGCTAGGAACACACCTCAAGAGTCATAGAATCATAGAATGGTAAGGTTGGAAGGAGACCTCAAGGATCATCTAGTTCCAATCCCCTGCCATAGGCAGGGACACCTCCCACTAGCACAGGTCACTCAAGGCCTCCTCCAACCTGGCCTTGAACACTTCCAGGGATGGAGCAGCCACAACCTCCCTGGGCAACCTGTGCCAGTGTCTCACCACCCTCACTGCAAAGAACTTCCTCCTAACATCCAGTCTAAATCTTCCCTCTGCCAGTTTAAACCCATTGCCCCTAGTCCTGTCCTTAGATTGAAACCTAAAAATTAGGCATGGGCTAAAACCAAAGTCCATCCTCCTTTTTTTTCCTTTTTTTCCTTGTATGAATAAACCCCCATTTTCTTTATATGCTTCCATTTCTTTTAGTTCTTTACATCCTGTTCCCTCATTTTGCTCTGTCACCACTATCTCCAGTCAAAAGGACATAAGGATGCCAGTCTCCAACACAGAAATCTTTGCTGGCTTACAGCATGGACATAGAGAAAGACTGTGCAGGTGGTCAGCGTTAACACTTCTGCAATACTTGGGAAACAAGACTCATGAGAGTGTCATCAGGGTGCCAGGTGGGCTTGGTTTAAGAATTAGCTGAACACCAGACATTCTATCAGCCTAATTTAGAATCAATCTTGCTTTTTAGTGATGATAATAAACTTGTACAAACATGAGATTCATTTGTATATTTTAGCATTTTATTTCAGTCCCAGAATGCAAAACCTGACATTGGAATCAGTTTGGGTTTTTTTTTTTTTTTGTGTGTGATTGAAGATATTAAGCACTACAAGAGCACTGAAATTTCGATCTGATTAGGATAAAAATTCCTCAGGATCAAAACACTTCTTTTTTTTTCCCCCTACAGTTTTGCTAATTGTGTGCTACTTGACATTGCAGAGTTATTCCACAGCATGATAGCAAAATATGTGAAGTGTATTTTACTGTTAGAAATTATCAACTCATTCTATTTGTTTTTCATGTGTTTGAGGTTATTAAGAGAATAAAAAAAATTATAACTGATGTGCATAAGTTAAAAGGGTTAGTTCAACTACAGCTGGTAGGCTAAACCACTAAGCAATATTTGGTACAGCAATGGAATTTTTCTACTGAACATGCATAAAAAGAAATCATGAATATATAACTGATCTAAAAGCAGACAGAGAGGGTAATACCCCCTGAAAAATAGGAAAGATGTGAAAAAAGGTGAATGTGGAATAGTCTATTTTCAGGAAGACTGGATTATTCTAACCACTGGAAAACAGATAAAGTAGATCAGAGGGAGTGTTACCAAACATACTCATCAGAGACCTTTGCTTTATGGGAAATGAACTGCCCTGGTTCACTCTTCCTGAGGAACTGTATTCCTTAGAGCTGTAAATCAAATCCTGAGGAAACAGGATGATATTTTCTAAGCAATAGCTGAGGACAACGGAGATCTTTCTTAGCAGTGTCAGGTTTCTGAATTTAGATCTCAATTAGGATTCTAAAATGAAAAAGCACATATTACATACCAATATGTACTTGAGACGGCCTTCTTGCAAGCAATATATTAATTTTCAGATGGTGGCATGTTATCCTATATTTGTCCAAAAATTTATTCATGGCTGCCTTCAGAGGTCTTGACATTTATCCTTCCTTAGTGCTTTCTTAATGACCTTCATTTGAACAGTAACATCAAGTGCTTGATGTTCAATGAAAATGATTAATTTTTTCCAATTAAATGGAAGATGTACACCTACAGCACAAGATGCTCATTCATTCTTGGCAAGAAATGTACTTCTTAAATCAAAAGGGGATCTTACAGACCTCTGTGCGGTAACAGTGTCAACCAAAGGGAAGCAGACAGACACAGCATCGTACTCCACAGAGCAGCAAGTGTCAGCTGCCCTTGCTGAGCTCTACAGACAGTGCTATGACCTCACACAGCACTAATTTCATTAATCTGCTTGATTTCTGATATTGATTTGACATAAAATGTAGCCTGCTAGCTTTAAGATCAGGGATATTTTGTTGTCATTGGAACAAGGGCAGTTCTACCCATGTAGGGACTCACAGCCTGGTGAAAGTGTATGAACTGTCCTACATTTGGCATGCAGTTCAGCCCTGCAATGTCTCTATGCAGAGGAAAACAAAGGGAGAGGATCTTAATATTCTATGACTCTATGATTATCTTCCCCATTCTTACAAGTGGCAAAGCAGAACTGCGGGTATGAGTGGTCTTTCTAGGGTGTTACTTCTAGATGCATAACTACAAAATACGAAACATTCAACTCCAACCCTTCCATGTCACATGTCCTAATGAAGAGCTCTGCATATCTGCATCAGAGCCAGGATAGAGCTTGCCTGGCAGTTTTTGAGGACTTGGTTTCAAATACAACCTGTTGCAGCTTAGCCAGTAGCTGTGTGTCAGGTGAGCCAACAGTAGTGCCATGATGTAGAGGCTGTTAGATCAGAAAACATTTTATCTACGATCTCTGTGCTAGAGACTTGATTTATGATAAGTGATGTCTGTCAGGATTCTACCAGCAGCTTGTTCAATGAACACAGTGAAGACAACTGAATGAGAGGATCCTCCAACTTCTGAAACCATGAAATGGGAAACAGATTAATAACGTAGAACTGAAACACCAAACAGCTGGCTGAGAGGTTTGTGAAAAAGCATGATCACTGAAAGCTTGAATGAAGCAACACAGAAGCAATATCCCTTAGTTTTCTTTTTTTCCCTGTGTTTCAATAACTTGTGGGATCACTACCATTTATTATTATGTGGGAATGAATGCAGGCATATGTCATCCATGGGGCCATCAAGCTATATAACTAATCTAAATCTCTATGTAGAAATCAGCCCCATTGAACTTAATGGAATTTTTGCTGCTTACCTCACTGGGGTCAGAATTTTAGTCCACATAAATTTTTATTTTCAGGGCATATTCCCCATGTTCACTGAACCCAATGAAAGCTTTTCCACAACTGGCCTTTCGTTACACAGAATCACAGAACATTAGGGGTTGGAAATGACCTCAGAAGATCACACAGTCCAACTTCCCTGCCAGAGCAGGATCATCTAGAATAGGGCACACAGGAACACAGCCAGGCAGGTTTTGAATGTCTCCATAGGAGACTCCACAACCTCTCTGGGCAGCCTGTTCCAGTGCTCTGCCACTCTCACAGTGAAAAAAATTTCCTTTGTGTTCACACGGAACCTCATCTGTCCCAGCTTGCAGATATTTTCCCTTGTTCTATCATTGGACATCACTAAGAAGCTGTGAGTTTCTGACTCCATCCTCCCAACACTTGGCCATTACATATTTATTAACAGAAATGAGGTAACTCCTCAGTCTCCTCTTCTCCAAGCTAAAGAGTCCTAGCTCCCTCAGCCTTTCCTCATAAGGGAGATGTTCCACTCTCTTCATCATCTCTGTGGCTCTGCACTGGACTCTTCCAAGCAGTTCCCTGAGGTCCTTCTTGAACTGAGGGGCCCAGAACTGAACACAATATTCCAGATGTGGCCTCACCAGGGTAGAAGTTCCTTAATATTGCACTGCTGTAGTCCTGCAGACCTTCACCATTATACTCATGATGGTCATATTCTGAAACTGCTTTTGTCATCTTTTATGTGAGACAGCATTAAGAAAACCTATTTTTCAAGGTTTCTAATGGGCTGCTATGATCTGAAGCCCTCTAGATCACTCTTGTTTTTACCTTGTGTGTTTTTGTGCAACATTTTCTTCTTTGTTAATTTTCATTCTTTGATGTCTTTGAATAACCTGGATGTACTGGTCTAAATTTCCCCATTTTTTACTGCTATGTCATCAGTAAACAAGTGGAGTAGATATTTCATTTGTGCTGTTTATTTTTTTTTTTTAACCTTAGATCTACCCTTGCAACTTGTGATTCTTGTTCTGATCTTTTAAAATTATCTTGTCCTCTGCAAAAATCAGTCAAGATTTTTAGCTGCATTCTGCAGTCCTCCATCGAACACAACCTTCTCAGTTTGCTGCTTTCTAAAGCTGCTGCTTCTTTCTGCTTCTGCTTTTCAACAGGACTTTCTAATCATTATTTGAACTCCTAGCTCTTCTTCAAAATATTGAATAATGTTGCCTTCCCCCTCCCCCCCTGCCATTTTTCATTGTAATCTCAATTTGCTATGTTCTGCTGGCAAATCCCCTGCACTGTTTATTTTATGGAACTGCAGTTCTGCTGAGTTTTACCTTCTACAACCAAAATTCCCAAATTTTAGCTCTAATTTTATTTTAACAAAATCAGGAAGTTTTTCTAGTTCAGTTTGATTGGGATTTTATAGGATGGGCAAGTTGCTCTGAAGTATTTTGGGGGGGCTGTGATTTGTTTCTCTTAGTCTTAGTAATTCTGCCCCTTTACTCTGCNCAGATGCTGGAAAAGTCAAGCATTTCTCTGGGCAAAGACATGAACCACTTCAGCTTCTGCAGGACTTATAATGGGCAGGAATACTCCTGAGCTATTTTCAACTAATTTAAACTTGAAGATCTTTTATGCAGAGCAGGAGTGTGAACAAAGTCAAGTGGAAAATGCAAAGGTCTGCATATGGAATGGACCAGTTCCCTGCAATGGTACAGGCTGGGGAATGATTGTCCAGGTTGTAGCCAGGTGGGGGGTCAGTCTCTTCTGCCAGGCAACCAGCAACAGAACAAGGGAACACAGTCTCAAGTTGTGCCAGGGGAGGTCTAGGCTGGATATTAGGAGACAGTTCTTGACAGAGTGAGTGATTGGCATTGGAATGGGCTGCCCAGGGAGGTGGTGGAGTCACCGTCCCTGGAGGGGTTCAAGAAAAGACTGGATGAGGCACTTAGTGCCATAGTCTAGTTGATTGGATAGTGCTGGGTGATAGGTTGGACTGGATGATCTTGGAGGTCTCTTCCAACCTGGCTGATTTTATGATTTTATAATTCTATGATTCTATGATCATAGGAAAAAATCTGGGGGTCCATGGTGGGAAGTATGGTAAAGATGAATCAGCAGTGTGGGCTGTACTGTACAGCCAGGAGACCACAGGAAGTCATTATTCCCCTTCACTCACTACTCTTTAGATTGGAGGTATTTTTTTGGAATCTAATTGGAATCTAATTTTAGGCTCCCAGCACAAGAAATACATTGATAAACTTCAGTGAGCTTAGCAGAGATCTGTCAAGAACTCTCTTATGAGTAAAGGGCTGTGGGACCAGGCTTGTTCAGCCTGAAGAGATGGTTTCAGGGGGACCCAACAGTATATGTACAAAGAGATTATATCAAAGATGGAGGCAGGAGCTGCAGAATCAAAATAGGGAAATGTCAAGTGGGTAGAAATAAAAAAAACATTAATCACCATGAGGATAATTAACTCCTATTAAGGATAATTGGAACAGGCCACTCAGAGAACATGTACAAAGTTTGACCTTGAAGGTTTTCAAGATCAACTAGACAAAGTGCTAAGCAACCTGCTTTGAATCAGTGTTGATCCTCTTTTGAACATGAGGTGGGACTAGGTGATGTCCAGACTCCCTCCCAATTTGAATAATTCTATGGATATCTCACTCCTACAAGCCAAGAGAACAACTATACATAAAAGATCTAACTAGCCTGATCTATTGAAACAAAAATGAACCTAGCAAGAAATAATTTTGCTACAGCAACACAGACAAGTTTGGAACCCCACTGTGCTGGATGCTGCTGATGGGAGAAAGTCTGTGTGTTTACAAATCTTGCAAGCCAATTAGCTAAAGTGGACAAAAAGTCAGAGCAGGAACACAGTAATGTGATTTTCCAGAAGTCATTCCTGTCTCCAGGTTCTCCTGAGTCCTAGTCCGGTGCTTATACACTGGGCCACACTACACTCACACTGTCTGCCCAGGTCTCTGAGTTTGCCAGAGATGAATGTTTCATAAAGCATATTCTATTTCAGAGAGAAGTGGTCATTCAGAAGATTAAGGTCTTTTTCAAATGGGATGTTCATCTCTGCCAGGTGGTATGTTAAGTCTGAGTCATAAATATCTTTTATTTCCTTGGTCAGATAGTGCAGTGGAAGTGCAACTTGTCATTTTTGACTTCCAGTTTCAAGAGCACCAAGTAAGTTTCTGAATGTCTTCCTTCATTTCTGAGCAGCTGAAATATTCTCCTGCATATTAAATGCTCAAAATGTGAATGATGCAAAATTATTTTGATTATAATTTTGGATAGTGGGTTGTATTTTTTTCCCACAGAAATGCATCTAACCTGACCTTCCTATGCCAAATGTAGTTTATGATCTAGAAACTTCAGGTTCTATTTGACAGCATTACAGAGCTTGATACTGCTGTTGGCTGCTGTATATTATCATACATGTTGTCCCTCTTCTGCTTTGCAGTTGGAGTTATCCTCCTATTTGTCAGTGACATGGACAGAGGAATCAGTGCACCCTGAGCAAGTCTGCAGATGACACCAAGCTGTGTGGCACAGTCAACTTGTTAGAGGGCAGGGATCCATCCAGAGGGACCTGGACAGGCTGCAGAGGTTGGCCCAGGCCAACTTTATGAAATTCCACAAGGCCAAGTGCAAGGTCCTGCACCTGGGTAGGCACAATCCCAAGCACAAATACAGACTGGGTGGTGAATGGCTGAGAGCAGCCCTGAGGAAAAGGAACTGAGGGTCTGGGTTGATGAAAAGCTCAACATGAGCCTGNTGCAAACTGAGCAAGGTACTTTTAGACTGGAGATTTCTATTGTAGCCATATGGTTTTGCAAGAGCTAATTAAAAATGGCTGCATTTGCGTTGCTACTCTCATATTAGTAAATGCTGGCAAGACATGGTGGAGGGAGAGTAGAGCTATTCAGATCTGGAACTCCGAATTTAAGAGGCAGTTTGCAGATAGCAATTTACATTAAGAAAAACACACGAGTCAATCATAAGTGCAGTCAGTCACTGAAACTTCCAAAGAGTTATCTAGCTTCACTGCAGGCACAGATAAATTAGAGATTATGGGCCTAAGTCTCTTTCCGCACCAGGGTAAATCAGAGGCACTATCACTGAAGTCAACAGATCTCAAGAAGAATTAGGCCCTATGGCTTTTAATAAAGGGAATACAAAGAGTTTAATTACAAGGAATCAAGCTGAACCTCCCTTCCCCCATACCCAGACACAAGCACACATTCTCTGCTAACGTTTCTCGTAGCATTTCTGTACTTCTGTTATCCTGATCAGATACTACCTGTGTGAAGATAACAGGGACACAGAGATGCTGTAAGGATGGGGGCCATGTAGATGTTAACACACTGGCTGCTTAAAACACTGCTAAAGCTGTATTGAAAAACCTGGTGAAATCCCATATATGGTCCAGCTTTTGACCTCCACATTGTGACTCAGAAATAAAAGCCGAAGGGGTTCATTTCCTGTGCTGGGGAATTTCTCACCTAAGCATTGCCTCTTTGAAGGAGTAAAACAATGCACAGCACGTGTAAATGTACAGCTGCTGGCAATTCTAGCAACACAAATACAATTTTTTATTTCCACATACGTGAACAATCTTATATGTCTATGAGAAGACTTGAAAATAAATCATACAAGAAGTTATATTAGAGTCACCCTCTATGAAACCCAATGATAAAACATAGAGGTGGAAGATTAAAACCCCAGTTGTGGAATATAAATAATAGCTCAGGAACAATCAAGTATTATACAAGATTATTTTGATAGAAATGGAAGTACTTACAGTCTAAGTGACTATGTCTGATGCCTTCCACATCTTCAGCATGAATAAAGTGGTAACATCTCTTTCCTACGATATCTACAGGGGTCAGATCCATGTAATCACTAATCCTACAAATGAAAAACAAAAACAACCAAACAACACAGCCTATAATTCAAGAAAGAAAAGGATACAATAATTGTCAAATGACTCAGAAAGTGAAATCTGCTGGAATGTTTTTTTTGTGGTTTTTCACCACTCTAGCAATTTGAATGAAAGATCTCTACAAATAATACAGAGACTTTAAAAACAAACCTAAATTATTGGGGTTTTGTTTGTTGTTTTTTTTTTTTAAAGAAACTTTGAAATAAATGTATCCATTTAAATAAGTGGAAAGCTAAATTCTAGGGCACATTCTCCCTGTAACATAACACCAAGACAATATAATCCTGTGAAATTGTAAAGCATTAGCAACAATCCAAAATCCTCATTAAAAGACGAAGATGATTCAAGGTTACATAATAAAGCAAACCCATGTTATGTTTATAGGAAATGATTAGAGACACATTTCATTTCAACAGATTGGGCTTCTATTGGGTATATTCATAAAAAAAAAGCTCTTCAACCATTTCTTGGCACCAAGTCCAAACTGATATTTCAAGGGATATAATTTAAATGCTGAGACATACAGATGCCTCAGGGTGTTATCTTTTTTAGTCTAATTCATTTGGGAACTCAGCTTTCACTCCGGGCCCTTTCAACTGGGACTATGTTGTTTATTGCACACAGAAACTTTAAAATCTCTTCTGCAGACCTTTGTGTGCGTGTGACTGTGTGCCTGTGTCTATGTGCATGTGTAAAGTTCTGTCATGGAGTGTCAAGGTGTCAACATCCTTAAATGCAGTACAGAAGAAAATGCCTTTCTTACACAAGCATTTAGAAGTATGTCTGCCTTCTAGAAACAGAGGAACTTTCAGAATTTGAAATACACTGCAATGATTGAGGTTAAGCACACTGTGCTGGTTTGAGGCTAATTGGAATATTTGAATGGANTGTCATTGTAAGATATAATTTAATAGTAAGTCCAGTTGTGCTCTGAGTACTCAAACCCCTGAGCTGGAAAACAGGGATGGGGAGTTGAATGAAGCATTCCTAATCCAAGAGGGAATGGTCAGTGACCTACTACAGCGCTTAGACAAGCATAAGTCTATGAGGTTGGACAGGATTCGGCCACAGGTAGTGAGTGAGCTGGTAAAAGTGTTCACCAATCAGCAGCCCTGGTTAATCAGAGAGATCCCAGCTGGCTGGAGGTTAGCAAATATGATGTCCATCTATAAGTGCCAGAAGGCAGATCTGGGGAACTACAGGTCTGTCAGTCTAACTTTGGCACCAGAGAAGGTTATGGAGCAGATAATCTTGAGTGCTATCACATGGCACCTACAGTTGAAGAGGCCAATTCAGCACACATTTAGGAAAGGCAGGTCCTGCTTGACTAACTTGATCTCCTTCTAGGACAGGGTGACCTGCTTAATGGATAAGGGAAAGGCTGTGAATATTGTCTACCTAGACTTAAATGGAGCTTTTGACATCATTTCCCACATTGTTGTCCTGGAGAAACTGACTGTTCATGGCTTGGACAAGTGTACTCTTCAGTGGGTAAAAAAATGTCTGGATGGCTGGGCCCAAAGAGCAGGGCAAGAGGAAAAGGCCTCAAGTTGCACCAGGAGAGGTTTAAATTGGATATCGGGAAAAAATTCTTCACCAAAAGGTTTATCAAGCATCAGAATACGCTGCCCTGGGCAGTAGTGGAGTCATCATCCCTGGAGATATTTCAAATATATATAGATATAGTGCCACTTGGGGACATGATTTAATGGTGGACTTAGCAGTGTAAGGTTTGCATTTGAACTTGATGATCTTAAAGGTCATTCTATGACTCAATGGTTCTATAATATTAAGAAAAAGCTGTTTCAAATAGACATATGAAGAATTTTAAATTCTTCTAATGACAAAAGTGGAAGAAGCAACAGAAAGAATATCTGGATTGAAGTGGCAAGCAAAGCAATGACACCAAAACCAGAATCGAAAGACATGACATCAAATAGGACACTCATGCTTATACTGAAGATGGAGAACAAATATTTCATATGGAGAAATGAAAGAAATATTACAGTCTATCTTAGAACACTAGTTAGGGAAACAGATCCTGTGGTTCCCAAGCCCTTTGACAAAAGAAAGCATTAGGTTGGGAACTCAGCTGGGAACTGCTCATAGTAGGAACTTGGTTCTGCTGAATGCACAGACTTGATCCTGTAAAACATAAGCAGAGGCTTATGTCTGAACAGATCAGTGGTTCCACTGACTGACAGAACTGTTAACACGACTGAAATTTAAAGTGAGGTATATGGTGCAGTCCTGTAGGACCAAATTGTGCACACATTTGTAGGCTCGAGGCTCTCTACAAATGACTCTTTCTGCAGATCTGAAGGAACTATTGACAGTCACTGCCATGGACAACAGGTCAAACCTCTCCCATTTGTAAAACACAATACCCACTAAGTTATTTCCTTTTAGGTGTGTATTAGTAGATATGGCTGCAGCAGCTCACATTACACCGGGCTGTAGGCTCTCTCCAGATGGTGTCCAATCACTAGCAGCTGACACCGAAAATAACACAGACTGATGCTGTACTCCAGCAGCAGTCTCTTTATTTTGCTTTTAGTTATTTATTACCATCTAAGGTGATTTGTCCTCTGCAGGTGGAGGTCCTCTTCTCAATCCATTGACTAATAAAAATATTCTAGACTATTTTAAAGTAGATTGTGAAGTTTAGATGACACGAGTCCCACATTTGGGAAACATTATTAACGTAACACATTTTAGGAAACAAACTTTTACATCCTCATGTAACACTCTCAAACCAAAAGTTTACTTGTTAGTGTAGAGTCTAATGGATCTTGTCTCAAAAGGAAGCTAACTGATGGCTAGTTTGTGCACTGAGTCCAGGAATCTGATGCAGATCTCTGCATTCAGAGGAAAGTAACAAGATGCACCCCAAAAACTTGAGTACTGTCACTCCTGCTCCTTGCTGTGGAAAACAAGGAATATTATTGATCTCACCCCTGCTGATCCAACAGCCCACTGTGAACATTCATTTCAGTTAAGTAGCATGGCTTCTGCTCCATGCTCCCTGCAGCTGCCACTAACTCCCCATTGCTCCATAAATAGTGCTTACAGCTTCCTCAGCATGGACCTCTTTTTCTCTGTTTTCATCAGTGTTGTGCTTGCTTTACTGTGGCACCACAAAGAATTTCCTGCCTGTCCACAAGTGCCAGAAGTCAAGCCCATATATTCAGGATGAGATACTTATCTTCTTTTCTATAATCCCAAAAGAGAGATTCCAACTTCCCTGACTCGAAGAACGGCCTTGGCGAATATCCAAATAATTCATATGACAGCTTCAATCAGCTGTTCAGTTAATTCCTTCCTTTCTTCTGTTCTTTCTATTGCTCCAGCTTTTATGGTCATATTCTGGTTTGTTCCTGGCTATGAAATCCAAGTCTTGTCAATCCTATCCCATTTTCCATCAGTGGAAATTCTGCTGCCTCAGTGAGCTAACATTCACCTCCCTTAAAATGGAACTATTGCAACATAAATTCAATTTCCATCATATGCGTTCTACCCTACCATATGATAAAATCCATCTCAGACAAGGAAAAGTTGCTCTATAATGTTGCCTTCACCTTCAAGAAAGAAAAAAAAATTGGTAAACTCAACACTTGCACGTGTAAGTCAGCTGGCTTAACAGTTTACCATGTGTCATCAGTTCTTTCTGTGTGATTACCAATTAATGCTCCACATCTGATTCACTTTACATTTTTCAGCAATGCCTTTCTCAGAAATTTGAGTTTTATTGTGACATGAATGTAAAGGGAAGGGTTGAGAAAAATGTTTAATTTAAAAAAATATACAATTTAGGGCTCATAAAAATGCCAAATCGACAGGATGGAAATAATAAATCTTTCTGAAACGGAACACAAATTCATACCATATTTGACCTGGCAGAACAGTTCATTTTGGATGCACATTTGATTCTTGGCTGTTTCACTGAGGTTGCCAATGAAGGCAACAGTTAGTGCAGGTGATTTTGTTAAAAGGAAATCTGTTCATTAGGAACTGGATGGATACCAGCAACTCATTTCACAGAGGCCTGTGAAGAGCTTTCCAGTAGTAGCAGCTTTCCATTACCAGCTACATAGGTCACAGTTAAAGACTAAGACAAAAAGCTGCTTCTAGATCCTACTGCTAATCTGCAGAGTACTTTCAGCAGTGTCAGATTATAGAGAATCTAGATGCTCGTTGGGTAGAACCTGAGGCAAAAAACTCAGCCCAAACTTTAATACTGTTACCAGATTTCTCTGTGACCTTGTGCAAGGCATTTTCTATGGAGCAGTTTTTCCAAGCTTAAGAATGAGAAGAATACATTATCTTTTAGATAATGCTTTTGAAGTTTAGATGAAGTGTTCTTTCTAATAGTCAAGTAACAGCATTATTAATACTGCTGTGGCAGTTCAGCAACGTGACAGTGAAGATAACCTCAGAACAGAAATTCAAGATTATTTTAAATTGTTTAAGACCCTGATTCAGCAAAGCATTTGAGTTTATCCCCTTTAAGAAAAGTTTATATTGATGTGCTATCCTGATCATAGGTATTCTATTATGACTGATTATAATTGCTCATAACAGAGAGCTTCCACTCCTAATTTATAATATGCCACAGCTGCTGTCACATGGACAGATTGTGTTTGCCATTTTGTTTTTTTCACTTTTTTTTAATGATAGATCCCCTTGATTAAATTTTTGTCTGCGTTATCTTCTTTCTTTCTTTCCCCCATGCCTCAGTCTTCCATCAATAGACCAAGCTTCCTTCTTACTTTTATTTTCCTTCTCACTTTTATTTTCCTTCTCAGGTACCTTCACTCTTCTCTGAATACCTGTTGCCTAGGTTTTATTTTTCAGGGCATAAGGGCACTGATAAGCCTTAATGGTCTTGATCAGTCTACCTACCCAGCCCTTGCTGATACCATTTCAACCCCCCTGGGACTTCCCTCACCCTGCCTCAAATCCAGAACTCCATTTCAGTCCCTTGGGACTCCTCTCATCCTGCCCCAAACCCAGAACTCCATTTCAGCCCCTTGGGACTCCTCTCATCCTGCCCCAAACCCAGAACTCCATTTCAGCCCCTTGGGACTCCCCTTGCCCTATCCCAAACCCAGAACTCCATTTCGGCCCCTTGGGACTCCCCTCGCCCTATCCCAAACCCAGAACTCCATTTCAGCCCCTTGGGACTCCCCTCGCCCTATCCCAAACCCAGAACTCCATTTCGGCCCCTTGGGACTCCCCTCGCCCTATCCCAAACCCAGAACTCCATTTCAGCCCCTTGAGACTCCCCTCGCCCTATCCCAAACCCAGAACTCCATTTCAGCCCCTTGGGACTCCCCTCGCACTGCCCCAAACCCAGAACTCCATTTCAGCCCCTTGGGACTCCCCAGACTCCCCTCGCACTGCCCCAAACCCAGAACTCCATTTCAGCCCCTTGGGACTCCCCAGACTCCCCTCGCCCTATCCCAAACCCAGAACACCATTTCAGCCCCTTGGGACTCCTGTGATCCTGCCTACAGCCCAGAGCCTTGTGTCAGCCTCCGGGACGTCAGCCTCTGCCCCTTCCATGCCATAGCAGGACTGGTCTCCAGCTCCTCACAGCCCTGCCATACCCTGCCAAACTAGGCTCATTCCACTGCCCAGCCTGACCCTGGGGAGGTGCTGCCCAGTGTCCCTGGCTGCCCTGCTCCTATGGGGCGTGGTGGTGCTGGCTGCCAGGTCCTGCTTTAACAGACTCCCATGGGAAGCCCCAACCAGCCCCCAGGGAGCAGACAGCTGAATTTTAATTCTGTCTTCCACCTTGCGAGATCACTTGTCGCTATCACACTGAATGCAGCCCCCCCTCAACCGACTCCTCATCACCTGTTCCCACTTCACTGCTGTCTTTCCCAGTATGCCCTTAACCAATTTTATTCTACAGTTTTCCCACCTCTTACTGCAACAGATCCCACCTCTCTAGTCTACTATCTAGGCCATCTGTGCTTCTGTTCCATTAAACACTGAGCACAATGTGCTGTAATCTGCAAATTAGTTCAAAAATGGAAAACTTTGAAACTTAAGGCAGAAAGACTTGTAGAGGGAGGATGGGAGAGCATAAGGACAGCCATACAGGTCAGATCAACGTCTGTCTAGTCCCAAATCTTGCCTCTGAGAGGGATGGTGAGACTGTGAAAACAGAAAACTTAGAGGAATCTTTCTTGGTTCTGTGCTCCCCTCTTCCAGTGAGATCTCCTGCAAATTACAGTTTTTAATCTATCTTTATCCTCTAACAATGTAACGAAAACAAAGGTGATGATGATGAAAGTGAGTCCAATGCTCTCATACGACACCAGGATGACATTTCAGGAGCCACAAATTTCAAAAGTTTTTGCCAAGCTCATGGAACAAAGAATACACACAGCTATGAGAAAGAAAGAAGAAAAGGAGCTAAAAGCTGTACCTATTTTCACAGTAAATGATATTGAGGTCCATATTCACGCGAGTGACAAACATGTGGCAGTCAATCCTGACTTCATTAATTGTAGGAGGTGGCAAAGCATGAGCAACGACGACAAGTCCCATGATTTGGCTGGGCACTGTCCGTCCGTGGGACAGTGACACTCTCAGACGTAACCGGCCTGTTATATGAATCACCTGAAAAAGAAAGACAATAAAATAAACCCCAGTGAGTTCTAGATGCAACTGTGACATCAGTTTGTTTTAAAGGATGGCATTACTATTCCCCACGGACTACTTAACACAGCCAAAAATTGTACTAAGTAACTGCCAGTATTAGTGTTAAGCTTATTAATATCGGCTGTCACCATGTCCTATATGTCCTCGTGGCAAAAAAGAAGACAAGAACATAACAGGCGAATGCTTCACATTCATCAAATGAAAACCTCAGAACCCCTGTGGTATTGATTTTTGTTGTGGTGGTTGTTACAGTAAGAAGAAGGAAAAAGCAAGCCAGAAATTCAACAAAAGAAAAGAGAAAGGAAGATAAAACTGAAACGATTAAGGTAGAAATTAATAAAATATGAAATATTTTACAACATTTGGAGATTGAATATAGGACAAACAGATCTGCAGTTGTGAAACTTTTCTAGAATGCATTTAATTGAATTGCTAGTCACCTACAGCATGCAGACACTGCTCACAGCCTTGAATTACTTCTTTGTGGTTGGCAATTTGAAAAACAACAGCCTAGAAGTGATCAATGAGCTCAGCTGCAGGATGGTCTTTTTGCATCCACAGCAAGCTTTTTAAGAGGTAGTATATGCACAATGCCTTTGTCTAGCGTATTATGCACACATGGACAGCTCTAGGGGAGTAAGGTTTATTCCTCTGTTCACAAGAAAATGGCAGAAGATACCTGGGAGATGCAACAGTACCCCTGGAAAGGGACATTCTGAGAATACTGCCTTAAATGGAGTAAGTTGAAACTCAGGGAAAAGAGGAATCCACCACTCCAGTTCAGGAGTTCCATGGATAAATAAAGGGGTTGCTTTTTTATTTCAGTAAAAGAACATAAATACAGCACTGATGCCAGATATCAAACTGCAAATGGAAATTGGAGTTCCTCATGGATAAGAGAGATGTAGGAACTGGCAGTTGGGAGTTCTCCCAGATTTTCAGCCTCGGTGTGTGTTACACCAATAGGAAGAGAAGGTTTCAGGAGATGGGGATCCCTTTCACTGTGCTGCCAGACTCACTAGTCAGAAGTTAACAGAGATGTTGGTTGGTACCAGCTGTGCTGGAGGAGGTGACAGAGATGGGAAGTAGCTGTAAGTCCACTGATACTCCTCTCACAAAGACAGCAGCCAAGCTCTTTGCTTCTGATCTGAGATTGATTGTTAATAGAAAGCGAGAGGAAGAAAATCTTTAAGACTGCAAAGCACAAAGCGCATCCAAATTCAAATCTAATTCATGCTAGAAGATCTGTGATCTAACCCTTGAAGTTTGGTGGGTTTTTGGTTTTTTTTTTGTATGGTTCTTTTTTTTTGTTTGTTTGTTTGTTTTTTTAATCTAATAACTAAAATGTCTCTTTCCTCTACTATTTTATATTTTGACTTCAATGAGCGTGGTGAATCTAAATCAAGAAAGTGATTAGCTGCTGTGTTTGCCCCTTTCAGTTGCAGGTCTTCTGACCACCCACACTTGAAGCACTATTGTCTAAACTCACACTTACTGCACCTTCCAATGGCAAACTATTCTATGAATATTTGAAAAAGTTCCTAAAGGCAAGGATGCAAAAACACCATTTAAAAAACTGGTTTTTTTTTTTTTTTTTCCTCTCAAGACCTCATTAACTAATGAAGAAATAGCTAAAAGAAATAGGATTAACTTCACAGGAGGGGCAGTAATAGTATATTTTGCTCCTTCTAGCTAGACTCGCGTATACATCTGCTTTTTATCATTATCTGTCTCTTTTTATCATGCAGTTTCAGCTTACTGCAAAAACTCCAATCTGTAAATGCTGGGAAAAATGCTGATGGATAACTAGTAATAATGTGAAAAATAATCTTAGGCTGAACGTGCTATGCAAAAGTATTGTTCTGTTGTTTTTTCATAAGAGTCCTTATGCTAATATTTTTGAAGTCAGCACTATCACTTGAGGGAATTTTTAAGATATATCATACTTAAAATCCATTTATCTCTTCCTTGTATTTTTTGAAACCCCCATGTCGTTCGTGGCTAAATAGCAACACGATTTGTTCTTGAACAACTCTCTGTTCCTCAGTCCAAACTTCACTTTCTTCCTGATTCCTCAGCTGAAATACACCTCAGATGTAGCATTACCCCAAGAGAGAGTTCCAAACCCATTACAGCCACCGTATCATAAACATTTCAGGAAAGTTTGCTTCCAGATTCAAATTGTTTATCTTGTTTCTAGCTCTATCATGGATCAAAAGATACTCTAAATCCCCACGTGAATTACAGTTGTAGGGGGCAGCACTCAGTTGCAGTTCTGATTCTGTGCACTGGCAAATACACAGCAAACCGCCCATCAGTTTCATTGCCCGTGTGCCTCTGAAGAAACTGTTTCCATGCCTGAAATCCCTTTCTATGACAACATTAGTCAAATGCACCAAGTGGGAAATCTAATTGGTAGCAAAAAAACAATTCTAGCTGTCATGACCTTGTCTACACTGTGAGTACTGCCACTTTTAACACTGCTTCATTTGAACTGGGATTAGGGGTGATAGGAATTATAGGGTCAATTATCTCTGGTAGCTAAAATTAATCTCTTTATAATTCAATCCCACAGCACTAGTCTAACATATCCTAAAGCAATATTATGACTTTAATGAAGCTGAATTGCAAGAATAAACTGCTTTATGAAGGACAATACTTGGATTCAGATGTAAATATTTAACACAAATTTGCTAGGCATGTTCTGAAAATCAAAAGTAAATGCAGCTCTTCTGTGCAGTTTCCCTTACAGATACTTTCTTCTGAAATGCATGCAATGGTCCAAATCCATCTTTAAACTATAAATTGTCTTCTTTCTAGTGATTCTGTTTGAATAGACTGGCACATTTAGATGTCACAGCAAGACACTGTGTTGTGGTCATCATACAAAGGTGGACGAATGCTATACTCCTGACTCTTTTTCTCCCAGTGTTTCTTCATCTGCCTCCTAAACGAAATCAGTAGCAGGACTCCTTTTGTACTCTAACAGGAACTGGACTGGGTTAACAGTTCAGAGACATTTTTGCCTAGAACCTGTCTATTGACAGGTGCTGCAACTTGCACAATGATTTCACCCCACAGAAGCAGAGAGAAATTTTATGGTCAAAATAAACCTTGTGATCTGACCTAGATCAGGATTTGACATAGGTCACTGTGACCTGTCTTATTGCTTGCAGAGTAACCTAGCTATGTAACAATTATACTTGGATACACAGGTGATGAACCAAAAAGCATTCTGTCACAATAAAGCTTTTAACACTGTGAAATGAAGATAATATTTATGCTGCTGTGAAGACATCATGCTGAAGCAAGCCAAATACTATAAAAATCTTCTGTACTCTTTAATTGCTTTGTTGAAAAAAAACCAAACAAAACAACAAAACTAAATCAAATTTGCCTGACACTCCAATACTGGGGGGAAAAAAAAAATCATCATTATTTGGCTTTTAATTTTAGCTGATTAGAAAAGGGATTTGCAAAATATTGTAAGTAAATGTAAACACAGTTTATGAGTGTGGGAGTGCTAACAAGCCACACTGCTTGGACAAATATATACTTCTTTTCCCTGCCATATGTTCTCTTTAGTCATCTGTTAGCTATAAGCACTTAGATGTGCTCTACTAATGTCTACTTATTATAAACAAGCACATCACAGAGACCTTGATAAAACCCTCTCTCTGTCAATACTTAAGGAAAGGAAAGCCCAGTGATTGAAAAGCACATCTGAATTCTCCTTATCCTTTAAAGCTAAACCTCACCTCTGGAGATGGAAATACTTTGTCAAAAACCATCTTTAAATATTGTGTCCATTTTTTCCACATACATGTGATGTCAGAGTAAGGACATGCATTACCAGAGGCTATAAAAACCTTCAGGTATGCAAAATCTGTGAATTTCACCTTTCAGATCTCTTTGTATTCTTCAAAATTTAAACTTCTATTAAAAAGAGATATCTAAATGATTTCTTTTGTTCTCTGTGAAATCACTGTGCCAATTTATTATGGGACTGAAACCACAGCACTGGCAGAAAGTGCTCCTTCCATCCCATTTCTTTTAATGAGACATTCAATGTGAAGCCTTACAATTATTACTTAGACACAAATTTTAATCAGACAGTCATGTTTGAAAACATCTTAATTTAGTTTGTGTGCCTAGATATTTATTTAGCTGTCTTACAAGCAAATCACACATGCAGTTATTCACCTTTAACAGAAACAACTGTGATTCACACATACTTGTTTTCATCTCTTGAAGACATTCTTTTACACTTCCAAAATCAACACCTAAATATTTAGAATATAATTTTGAACTTCTAAAATTGGGAGAAGTTTCTTACAAACTGTAGCCATATTCACTCAGAGACACAGATATTTATCTGAAAGCCTGTCTGTGACACTAGCAAGACTAGAGCTAACACCTGACAAAGCAAAAGGTTCCTATGCAATTTTGGGTGATTTCTAAGCTAAGACTGAACATTTGGAAACAGGCATTCCCCTGGACTTTTCACAGGAAACAGAGTCCATTATCATACCTGGAGTCCACACAGAGATATCTTAAAGGTTCTCCTGACATCAAGATTTATCCGTGCCTATCAACCTAAACTTTAGTCTAGGTTTCTTTTATCTACTCTGGTTCTCTTTTTCCCTTCCTACACCCTGTTTCATGTTTCCTTGATGGCAGAAGCCATTTATTTCTGGAGTTCCACATCCCCATACTCATTAACATCAAAGCCTGATCTCCTAAGCTCCAGGAAAGCTTTAGGAAAACACATCATTTGGCTATACTTAACACTCAACAGAAAGTGGGATCAGACAATTCCAGTAGGCAGTTTAAGGCAGTTCATAGGATCACAGGATATCAGGAGTTGGAAGTGGCCTCTGGAGATCATCGAGTCCAACCCCCCTGCCAGAGCAGGACCACAATCTAGTGCAAGTCACACAGGAATGCATCCAGATGGGTCTTGAAAGTCTCCAGAGAAGGAGACTCCACCACCTCTCTGGGCAGCCTGTTTCAGTGCTCTGTGATCCTTACAGTAAAGAGGTTTCTCCTCATGTTGAGGTGGAACTTCCTCTGCTGTAGTTTACATCCATTCCCCCTTGTCCTCTCACAAGGCACAACTGAGAAGTGTCTGTCCCCTCCCTCTTGACACCCAGCTCCCAGTTCTGTTTGCAGCTCCAGTAACACTTGTGTATTCCATTGTGAACTTTACTGCATTTCTAAGTACTGCAGTATTCCTAGCAGGAGATCCCATGGAACATGACATTTTGGTGCTGTAATGGAGTGAGCTGCCACAGCTGTAGTCAGCCCACATGTACATCAAGTTTGATGTGTCCCACATGCATTCAACTTGCTATACATACACAAATCAATGCTCCATCATGTGTCCGGTTAACACATAGAGGACACACTGGACTTGCAGCATGAGCTGTGTAAAGCAGCTTGCACATGCTCAGCAGCCACTCTTGGGGATTCCTCCACATCTGGAAAGGTGATCGAACACCCTTCAAGTAACGAAGTTGTGAAAGGTAAAGCTTGCAGAAGCATGCTCCTGTTGTATCAAGGTTAGATTTACTACCTCTTTTCACCTACAAAATAACCATCATGTCATCTCTTCCCTTGTTCACATTACCCATCTCCAACTTCCTAAGTATTACCTGCCTTTTCTCTTGGACAGCATAACAGAATAACATCTACTTAGAGTAGTGGTTCTCAACTCTTATTAGATTCAGAAGCTTGCTCCTGGAGTTTTAGCCTTGTTTTAGTGCTTGTTTGTTTAATTAGTTTGCTTAGCCCATCTAATAAAAGAAAATGCTTCTACATACAAACCTGGTCCTATTACATCAAGTCCACAGCAGAACAAAATGAACTGGTAGTGCAGCTGTCAGTGAGGCATTCTCAACCACGATAGATTAAAAAAAAGAGACTAGTCACTAATCTGTGACTTCTGAGAAACAGCTCTGCAAGTAAAACGTAGTCAATCTTAATTCAGGCTTGCACCAAATGCTACCTGAACTGCTATTAAGAGTTGTGGTCTTGAGCATCCATTCAAAGAATGTGAGTCTGCTTTCAAGAAGGGTAAACATTATTCAAGGTCAATAGTCTCTTTTCCATCTACAAGTACATTCCAAATCCCCTCAAATACAGCTGCAAAAGACAACCTGAAAATAGAAATGGTATTTACATTTAAAGAGCATATTTAGTCTCAGGACATATTTTATTGTTAAAAAGTCAATACTAGTTTTTGGAGACACTCTAGATTTCTCTCATCTTTTCTCTGATATTACTCTCTCCAAATAATAAGATTTAAAAGCTGTGTTGCTGCCTAAAATAGTCAGAAGCAGAATTCAGACTAATCCTGGGGGGTTTAAAAATAGTATCCTTATGAGACCTCAAACTCACTGGATGTTTAAAGACAAGCATAACACGAGAGACACGCTGGCTTGGCAGGCTCAGTTCACAGCTCTTGTTCAATCCCTAAAGTGACCTGAGCAGAATATTATTTATTGCATATGAGGAATGCTGAGACTAGAAGCAAGCACGACAGCCACAGTCACTTTCATTCAAGTATACCACAGGGAGCTGCTGCTCTTTTGCATAAAAGTTAGTATTTTGAGCATTCATGCTTCTTCTTTGACCCCAGGATGCACAATCTTTTTCTTTCTTGTTTGCCTCTTGGTAGGTAGTAAACTAAAGGGAAGGGAATGGAGAGAGCTTTCTAACTCTCCAAAAGACTGAAGACAAAATGAGAACTTGGCATTGCCCGTGTTACATCTATCATTAGGGTCATCTGAAGAATAAACTACAACTTCTTAACCTTACAAAGAGTGACTGAAGGAGCTGGGGCTGTTTAGTTTGAACAAGAGGAGGCTAAGGGGAGACCTCTCCACTCTCTACGACTACCTGAAGGGATGCTGCAGAGAGGTTGGTGCTGGTCTCTTCTCACAGGTAATTAGTGACAGAACAAGAGGGAATGGCCTCAGTGTAGGTTTAGACTGGACATTAGGAAACATTTTTTTCACAGAAAGAGTGGTCAGACCTTGGAACAGGTTGCCCAGGGAGGTGGCTGAGTCACCACCCCGGATGCGTTTAAGGATCATTTAGACGTGAGGATATGGTTTAGGGGTGAACTTTATAGAGTAGGGTTAATAGTTGAACTTGATGATCCCAGGGGTCTTTTCCAACATGAATGATTCTGTGATTCTCTGTGGGAGTAAAGGAAGACTGTTGTATAATGAACAGTTTCTAAAGCTGCCATTAAAAAACAAAAAGTTATCAAACCTTAATAGTGTTGCAAAATAACAGCAGCCCAGAGGTTGCTCAAGAATAATTGATAAAAATATATTTGCTATGAACATTTTAATACCTTTTAGATTAACATGATTAGATCTTAAATGTATGGCTGATCTTTCAATCTGTTACATAACAGCCTTTCCATTTTATTATTTGGGGCAGTAGATCAGCAGTTACTGATTACTATGGCATAACACAGTGTCCTCCACTGTATATAGTCAGATACACATCTTTAACACCATGATGGCTGTCATGTCAGAATTCTGAGGTCCAGTCTTATATTCATTGCAGCTGTCTGATCAAGACCCTCCACTCAAAACTGTATTTGTCTTGTAAAATAGGCCATCATGCCTTCCTTTCCTGTGTTCTGAGCTTTTATCAATTGCAATGGATTAGCAAGATGTTTTTCTCTAAAGGGCTGACACTCCTGAAACCAGCCTCAGAGTTTAAGTTCACAAAGCATTTTGCTGAGTCATTGCACATTACAATTTTTCATTTACTTTGCTTTATAGCACTGCAAAGGTTTCCATTTTGGTAATCAGTCCCTACAATAAGAGCCACAAACATTCTACTATCAGATAGCATCCTTCAAACATATGCAGCGTTAGTAATTCAGCATGCTAGATTTTATTTTAATACCTTTGAACTCTTTTCCTTTTTAAGATGCCTTATTAACAACTCAATCTATCAATACCACGTTATTTTTTTTCACAATCCAAAAGCTTACAATAATTTGAAAAAGATGAACATTAAAAAAAAAAAAAAAAGGGAAAATGTAAAAACTAAATGAAATCTCCACATTGCAACCTGCAAAACTAGCCATAAAAATTGGTTTTATAACAGAATACTTTTTGAAGTAACCAGCACAAAGACTGTTCTGGTGCAGATTGCTGCAAGAGTGCTCTTGGCAAGAACATCATAAGCACCAGCAAAACTTTAATATGCTCAAACAGCCAAATACAAACTGACACCAGGAACCCGTGCACGGCAACAAACAGGGAAAAAATAAAGTATCTCAATTTAATACAAACCTACATACAAAGGGATCAATTTTTACAATTCGTGGTTTAGCATACAATACAGCTGTCCTCAGAGTGAATACAGAGTAGCTATACATAAGAAATTAGAATTACCAATTCGAGGGAATTTCTCAAGAGTCCTTTTGATATATAATACAGCAAATATAATGACTAAGAAACCAGACATCAATGCATTAAATGAGATCAGGTTGAGATCCATTTAGAAAAGACAGGTTTCAGCTGGAAAAAGAATCTCTTTGATATGACCTCCAGAGCAGACCATTTGCAGACAGATTCAAGATGAGCAGATTTACCCTTGCGCATCTGCTTGCTTTACAGCTGCTCTTAAATATAAACTCTAAGATATCTAATATTGAGTTATTTCAGAATTAAGTCTACATAGTAAAAAAAAAAAAAAAAGAACTTTAGAATTTCTCTACTTCTAGCATATAATAGATTTTGTATGCTGAGTTCAGAGGAATAAATGAAATGAAGCTAATTTAATATCTATCTAACATCACTAACTTGTTTCTAAATGATGTTGCAGAATCTGGCTACTGCTTGTTGAAGCTAGGAGTCTGGAATGCCTCAGATTTTTTTTTTGGCCAATATTATTTAACCCTGAAACTCAAAAGATAACTCTATTTCAACAGATTTTCCACTGCAAATCCCTTAGCGTTCAAATGTTGGATATTTTTTTTCCCCCATCATGGAATGTTTGAAGTCCCCTTTAAAAATAATGCCTTGAGGATATTTTTTCCTTAATGCTATTTAAAGAAAGTTGAAAGAATTTAGCTATTAAAGTGTGCAGGGTTCTAATAAAGGACTTGTCATTCCTGCCCATAAGCAAACTCTCTTGGAGCTCATCATTCCAGAATTCTGGTGCTCCTGCCAGCAGCAAAAATTAAACCTGAATGTGGACCTTTTTTGGATCTGTTCCAATGGACTTTATCACAGTATCAGGGTGGACTACATCATTCTGAAACAGAAAGGGTGGAAAAGTTTTCTCAAAAAATGTTAACCTCAAAAAATGTTAACCTCAATCCTGTATGTCAGGGCAACCAAATCCTGCTGCACTGAAGGCAATTAATAATAAGTATTCTTCAGAGGTAGTGTCTTTATTTCTGTTTTAGGAGGAAGAAATCAAGTAGGGTTTTTTTTTGTTTGTTTTGGTTTTTTTCTGCTTTTCTTCCCCTACTTTTTATTTGATGTAGTTCTTAGCAGTCCAACAATTACCTTAGGTGATTCTCTGCACAGTGAGCAAGGACTAGATAAAACAAAATATATGATATTAATGCATTTTTCTCACACAGTGAGAAAATGTTTTCTGCAAAGACAGAAATGGATTCCCCAGAGTAGCCTTGATTAAGACAGTAATGTTTATGTTCTACTCAAACTCTCCACCTGCATTCAAACTGCAAGCCCCAAAATCTAAAATGGCTTTACAGAGACTGGATGCAAGACAAGGGTAGGGCATGCCATGACAACCCTTCCAGGGAAGCAACTGTGCCTCCTCAAGAGAAACTATAACAGGTCAAACCAAATACCTGTCTAGATCAGCATCCTCAATGTGTCACTGAGGTTGTCTAAGGGAGCATATCATACTAGACAGGCATTTAACACATCCTTGTGTACTCCCCCAGCACCTCCTGAGGCACAGGCATGTTCTTTGGTAAGCTTTTGGCATTTATAGTGCCCTGCGGCAATTGGTTTCGCTGCTGAACTTTCAAATTGGTGAGCACCTCCTTTTGCTTGTTCTGAATTTGCCATTTACTGTTTTAATTTTGATCCTCACCCTGCATATTGTGAGACTGCCAAAAATTTACCCTATTCACTTTCTTTATACAGTGATGTTTTCTATCATGTTCCTCCATAGTCATCTTTCTTCCCAGCTGAATCCCCTAGGTATATTTAAGCTGTTCCACAACATTGATCAATGTTGTCACTTTTTTGCTGTTCTACAACCTTCAGTTTGAGATAAGGTGGGATAAAAAGTGCACAAGTGTTCAAGATAAAGGAAAAATATTGATTTATACAGTGGCATAATGACATTTTCTGTTTAATTTTTTATTTCTTTCCTAATAGTTTCTTAGCACTTTATGATCACTACTGAGCACTTAGCTGTTCCTTTCATAAGCCTCCCGTTAAGAATCTAAGGTATCTCCTCTGAGTAGCAAACTGGTTCAGAGCTCTTCATTGCATATATACAGCCAGGATTGTTTTTTCCCAGGTGTTTTACTTTACATTTACCTGCAAAGAATTTTATCAGCTATTTTATTGCCCCTTCACACAGAACCATGAAGTTCTTGTGCTGCCATTCACATTAGACTTACATTTTTACAATCTAATAAGCACCATAACTTCCCTGATCACCTCGGTTTCCACTTAATTTATGAATATGCTGTGAAACAAAGGCCTCAGGAAGAGCAATGTCTGTGAAAAAGCTGCAGTGGCCAATTAAATTTAGAAAATTGATCATTCTTGCTTTTCTCTCTCTCTCCCTCTCTTTTTTTTTTTTTTTAAACAGCACTTACTTATCCACAAAAGAAACTTCCCCTTCCAACAGCAGCCTAAATTTTTCAGACTTAGACTGAAATAGGACAGGGATAGTGCTGGGTCCCACATTGGAAATGCAGCTACTCTGTATCACCTGCCTGAGAAGGCTTCAGAGAAGTCTTTGACTTTTCTTGACCCATTGTACTTACTCAGATGTCCACCAATTCTCTTTTTATTTTAGTTGGAGTAAAAGTGTTCTAGATTATGAGCTCCCTTGTGCTAAGACACAAGGAGGATGCTGTCTACCGTTTGCACTAAGCACTATGAGTTAAGGTGTATGGAAGGAGCTTGTCAATTAGGAGATGTCCTTCCTGAAACACATCTCTGTATGACTGCTTGCAAAAAAAAAAATGACACTGAGTAAACAGACTTCACAATTCTGTGGCATGCAATGAAATAATATTGATAAAGACATACAAACTGCGTTCAGCAGCAGTGATTGCAATTGGTCATAAATGTTTGGGTCTCAGGCTTGAGCTCCTTTCCACAGACATGCTACCTGTAAGGCTCCAGTGCTATCCTAAGCCTCTCCTGAAATTTCTGAAGAATGTGAAAATATTTGCAAACAAATCAAACTGGCCCAAAACACATTCAGTCACCAGATCTGTTTCATGTTAAATCATCCCAATTTTGCTAAAGATCTGTGACCAAAATCAAGTTAATTTTGTGGAGAGAAGAGTTTTTTATGGGTATTTCAAGAAGCTGTACTGTCATTACCAGCCAAGTCCACCCAAACAAGGTATGTGATTTCTCTTTGAAGAAAAAAACTTTTATTCCACTTGGAGATGGATGGTCTTTGCAAAGCTCTGACCTTCTCCTTGACAGCTACAAATGGACTACTATTTATGATTTGTTTCTATAATCCACTTAATGTAGCAAGCTAGATTATAGATAGCAAGTTATTTGTAAAAAACACAATAAAACAGCATTGTTTTAAATGCCAGATATGGATAAATGGGGAGCAAGAGCTGATGAGACAAGATTCGTGTTCTTGAATCTGTACTGAAGAATTATGGTAACCTCTCACTTTATCTGCACTGGAATCAATTTAGTAATTTTTAATTCACTGATTTTTTCCATGGTTTGCTTAATGTTTATTAATTATTGTCATATGCATGCAATTAATTCAGAAGTTGGCAAGTTTAACATGCAGAAATTATTTTTCTTTTACTAACCTACCACCTAGAAGATTTAAAAAAAAACAAAAACAAAACAACAAAGCAAGCAACCAACCAACAACAACAAAAAAAAACCCCAAAAAACCAAACAACAAAACAAAACCAAAACCCAACAACAAAACAGGTTACCAAAAAAAATTACCTCTACATCAATCATATTTCTAAATGAGATACAGGAGGGGTGTTGCACACCATCTGTCAATCCACACTAAACCTTCCCTTATATTTGACTGAGCTTTTCTATGTAGTTTAATAAAACAACAAGAAAAAATTAGGACACTCACTGCAACCCTAACCAAAAGCCAGTTTCAACACCTGGGACTTATCCTCTGCAAGGCTGGGAAGCTCTCGTTTAGAGTATGATGAATCCCAGGTCTTACTGAAATAAATGGCATGCCTGCCCCACCATCCAGTGGTCACAGGATCTACACCTTCACAACAACCTTCAGGTTGCTCAGCTGTCAAGTATTTCTCATCTGGAATGAGAGTCATTCATTTGCCCTTCATGTCACACTCATTTAGGATGGCTGAAATGTTTATTCAGAAGGGGCGCAGAGATAACGAGCAAGGTTTCTTTGCTCTTGATTACCAGAGGCTATTCACAGGACTTCAGACTTGCTCACCATGTTCCTCAATACAATCCAAAACCGCAGAGAGTGAGAGAAAAATTAGTGTTCCCAACTCCTGTTGTTTTATTATGACATTCATCATATCTGATGTTTATCTGCAATCTTCAGTTTCTGTGTCTTTTTCCCCGCTCTGTGCGTCACTCAGGCTGCTGCCGTAAACAGGACTGATTGACAAAATGGACCTTTTCTACAGAAAGGCAAAGGGTATGCCAAGGAGGATGCTTCTCTGTGGCCTGCATCAAGCTGGAATAAATGCAAGCATTTTGACCTCAAAAGGAGGATTTCATATCTCTCACAGACAACAGAGAGGTTCAGATAAATCTGCAGACTTAGGCACAAGAAGAGACACAGACTGAATTCGGCACTCAGTGTGGACTGTAAGATACATGAGTGTGCAGGCTGTGATATATGGAAGTGTTGCAGGGCATGAAGAACCCCAACACAGACATTTATTTTTGCACAGAAAATAAAACATAACCTTGTTTCTTCCTCCTGTAATGTTAGAAAAACTATACAGAAAAGCCCTTTAGTCTTGTCAGCATTTCAGTTAAAATCTGAAGTTAGCTCTTCACATAACAACTAAGGGTAGAACATCTGTGTACATTCATATATTATTTAATCTCATGATCAGCCCACTGATTAAGTGGGACTAGATCCACAGTCCATTTGCAAAATGAGTTTAAAAGATCTTGGCATCCACTGATAAGACTGTGGGAAAAGTATACAATATTTAATAGATTCTGTATACAATATTTAATAGATCAAGATCAGGGGGTTCCTGTGGAATGCCACAGAAATCCACAAAAATAATGTGAAAAGTCTTAGAATAGTATCTTTTTTGATGGGTTTTTAAATCATCCTATGGAAATTATTAGCAAGCATAATAATTCTCTGTTAAAATCGTTAATGACACCTGGAGAAAAGATTTCACATCATTCCTGTTAAGCTGGTAGACCTTTCCACGAAGGGAAACAGGATAGGAACATGTGTAAATTTTGGAGAGTTGTATATCTTTTGACCTGGCAAGTTACTAGCAGCTCACTGTACATCGATCTGCCCTGCTCTGAAATCCAGTGATGCCTGGTATTATTGCTAAGACCACGTAAAACAGCTCAGGATTTGGCTCAGTATTCTGTGTAAGTCACTTCTATTCTAATTTCTCCTGTTTTGTCACCTGCTTATGCTGAGCACCTTCCTCAAATCTTAGGTGAAACCCACAGAACAGTTTGTACAAACGTGCTTCAAGGAATTGACTGCCTGCTTTAGCTGCTAAATTTAAAGCAAGACAGGGCTATAGCACTGTATATTTTGTTGGGTATATTTTCTGGCTTTGTAGGGTATTGCCTGCATGATCTGATAAAAACTGAGGCTAAATGAACTCTGCAATTTGTATTCCTACAGACACAAGTTTATTGGCTTGTTGTTTTCTTTTTCTTTTTCTTTTTTTTTTCCCTTGGCTCTGTCTGTAAGGTTCATTACTTACAGTTACTGCAGAATCAATTTGAAATGGCCAAAATCAGTGATGGAATTTATAGCATAATAAACATACTGCCATACCAGTGCTGTTACACATGAAAGGGCCTCAGAATATTCTTTTCAGCAATCCCTCTACATAGCAGAGTGTTCTGTTTTTATCAATTTAAGGGAATCATCACAGGCATATTCCGAGAGGTGTAATCCTGACAGCCTACACAGCAGATTTTCTCTGAGGCAGATATTTTTACAGGAAAACAATATTATTGATAAGATCTTAGCATATCAGAACACAGCAAAGAAACTGAACACATCTTTCTCATTCTTCACATCAGGCATTTGCAGTTCCATTTCATACACACAGCCCCCACTCTGAACCAGAACGAGCTTATGAAGGAAATATTCTCACGTTTCTTGAGAAATACATTAATTAGATTTCAGTTTAGCAACCTGAAATCTACAGTAAGGACATGTGGTAGGCACTAAGGTGTGTGGGAAATGTGGAGGACACTTAGAGCACGATGTATAGCATCAGTAATTTCCTGTTTATAAAGTTTATAAAGATTTACATTTTTACTTAGCCTATTTTTCTTCCCCAGTATCGCTGTTACAGACATCCTGCATTTTACATCATTTTGAAGCACAAAAAGTTCTAACTTTAGTATGATGTATCACCAAAAAAATATAGAAAAGACAGATGGCAGGCTGTCCTCCCCAAAACTCAATTTCATAATATGCATGTGATTGCTAATAGGCAGGCACTAAAAACCAATTTTCTCTGACGGAGAAGAGCTGATAAATTGTCAATATAAACTTCGTCTGTGGTTGCTCCAGTGATCTAAAGCTCTTCTGTGAGTTCTGGACCATCAAAGTCTGCATCTTACAACCATATCAAAATTTATGAATGCATACAACTATAAAGTGACTGAAAACAACCCATAATGCATGTTTGGATATTGTGAATCAGTTCCTAGCTTCTTCAGGAAAAAAAAAAAACAAACGTGCCCAGTGCCCAGTTCCCAAGACTGAGTGTGTGAGTTTGAGAGAGCCAGAGTGGGCTCAGTGATACCCTGTGAGCTAATTAATACAGGGCTCTGCATTTAGATATCTCTTAAACAGAGTGCTAGGTCTAACAGTGGACTGACAACCACAGATTGGTTTAGGTTGGAAAAGACCTCGAGGATCATCTAACCAATGCAGTCTTTGAAATAATACTGTTCACTGGTACAGGTTGCCCAGGGAGGTTGTGGCTGCTCCCTCCCTGGAGGTGTTCAAGGCCAGGTTGGATGATGCCTTGAGTGACCTGTTCTAGTGGGAGGTGTCCCTGCCTATGGCAGGGGGTTGGAACTAGATGATCCTTGAGGTCCCTTCCAATCTTACCATTCTATGATTCTATAATACTACAATGTGAAAGATTTCAAGAACCATTTAGGTATCTCTTAAACAGAGTGCTAGGTCTAATGGTGGCCTGACCTAACCAATGTAGTCTTTGCAATAATACAGCAGTGTGAAAGATATCAAGAACTAAAAGCAGTTGGTTAGTTAGGGAAAAAAAAGAAACATTTCTAAGTGTTTGAGCAAGGAGAAATAAATAGAAAAGCTAATAAGGTAATGATTTTCAAGAAAAGAAATGTTTATCTAATATTTCAGAGAAAAAAAAATGTGCCTGGACCATGCCAAATGAAATCAAATTATTCAGTTCATGCATGTACAAATTCTTGAGGGGAAATGACCAAACTATTTGTGCACAGGAGACCCATTTACATTGCAGAGTTCATTTCAGATTTAAACATTTCACTGTAACTAGCAACTACTAATTCTGACTTTTCAAAAGTTTATTAAATATTTGTGCACCTCTAAGAATTCAGATCTTATTTCTGAGAACAAGTGACAAGCAGTAATTCAACAGCAGGTGAGCTGCAACTGCTTTCTTATAAACATATTTGCTGGGAATAATATACTGTGATGATCTCATTACATATTTAATGGAAAAGACTATGAAACATGTTCATAGAATCAAAGAATATCAGGTTGGAAGGAGTCTCAAGGATGAAGCTTTTCTTGTTATACAGAGGAGACACTACTTGCAAGCATGTGACCAATTCCATAAAATCAAGCTATGAGAAGAAAATTTTCTCACTTTTTCTCAAATTTTCTTTTAATTAGAGCAATGCCATCAATTTTGAAGTAACCAAACTTGTTTTCAGTCTGTCATAGAACCTTAGAGTGGTTTAGGTTGGAAAGGACATTACAGATCATCTACTCCAACCTCCCCACCATAGGTAGGATCGACTTTCAACCAGATTTAGCTGCTCAAGCCCTCATCCAACCTGGCCTTGAACATCTCCAGAGAGGAGGCATCCATAACCTCCCTGGGCAGTCTAGTCCACAGTCCCACCACTCTCATAGTGAAGACCTTGTTTCTAAGATCCAGGCTAAATTTACTCTCCCTCAGCTTAAAACCATTCCCCCTTGTCTTGTCACTAGACACCCTTATGAAAAGTCCCTCTCCAGCCTTCCTGTAGGATCCCTTCAGGTATTGGAAGGCAGATTTGAGGTATTGGAAGGTAGCTCTGATGTCCCTCTAGAGTCTTCTTTTCTCTATATAACTCTTCCTGTGCTCCCTAACTTGAAAAAAAGGAACAGCAGTAGACCAAGAACAGATCACAAATACAGGAAATACTGGCAAACTCAGGCAGATACACTCTTTTCCAAGTATATTTGGATAGAGTCATTGATGTCCTATATAGTTTGGTTTAGGATGGAAAAATCCACAAAAACTAGAACTGTAACTGAGTTTGTCTGTACAAAGGAAATGGGACTGGGAGCTTCTAATGTGCTGTGACAAGCAGAAGTTTACAACTGATGAAATGGATCTTGGCTGCATCCTTTTAATGGTAAGCAATTAATACACCAATGTGCACAAGAAGTTCAGAGACCTATCCATAAACACCTATCCATAAAAAGTTAAGAAAAACTTTTAACCCTCTTCAGAGTAACCTCTTCAGAGCTCCAACCTTTTTGTGCAATCTGTATGGATTGCCAGTAAAGCCTCCACTATGAAGTTTGTAAGAAAACTGCCAGCCATTGCTGGACCAGAGAAGTCTTTCTTCCCCTGTACTCAGCACTGGTTAGGCCACATCTTCAGTACTGTGTCCAGTTCTGGGCCCCTCCATTTAAGAAAGATATTGAGGTGCTTGAACGTGTCCAGAAAAGGGCAGCAAGGCTGGTGAGGGGGCTGGAGCACAGCCCTGTGAGGAGCAGCTGAGGGAGCTGGGGGTGTGCAGCCTGGAGAAGAAAAGGCTCAGGGGAAACCTCATTGCTGTCTACAACTACCTGAAAGGAGATTGTAGCCAGGTGGGGGTTGGTCTTTTCTCCCAGGCACCCAGTGACAGAACAAGAGGACACAGTCTCCAACTGCACCAGGGCAGGTTTAGGTTGGATGTTAGGAAGAAGTTCTTCATGGAAAGAGTGATTGGCATTGGAATGGGCTGCCTGCAGAGGTGGTGGAATTACAGTCCCTGCAGGTGTTTAAAAGGAGACTGGATGAGGCACTTACTGCCATGGTTTAGTTAATTAGAAGGTGTTCGGTGACAGGTTGGACTGGATGATCTCCAAGGTCTCTTCCAATCTGGTTGATTCTGTGATTCTGGGTAGTGCACTCAGTGTTTTCATTTGTTTGGGGTCAAGCGATGGAGAAAATTGAGATAATTGTGCTCTCCCAAGCTAACTGCCAGATATGCACTATTTTCCTTTAAGCAGGCACAAAATTCTTGATTCTAAGGAGAGACAGGCAAAAAAAATACAGCAGTAACAATTAAAATTCCTGATCTCATACTGGTTATAGATGCATTAAGGTATATAAGCTCCAGGGTCGGCATAAGCCTTGCTCAGCTTTCTTTAAAGGCACTGGGAGTAATAAAGACTTCCATTTTATCTCCAGTATAATAATACTACTGAAATATCACCTCATTCTTGATGTCAGCAGTGATTTCTTTTTACCTCTGTGATGTCAGATGGGAATTATTATTATTAGAATGACAGCTTCCTAATGATGCTGTAAAAAAAGGAGAAACTGAAACTCTTCCCACCAAACATCTATATTTTGTCTTCTCTGTAGGGTAAAAGCAGATGGGCTCAACCAAACGTTGTTCTTCAGCATTAAAAAGACAGATCAAGAAGCATCCATAAGCATTTACAAACAGATGCAAAATGGCTCATTTGATTATATAGTAATGCATATATACTCTGGACAATACAGAAAAAAAACATACATACTATAGAAATCCTTTCTGGGAAAGATAGTCTGGAACACTTACGATCAATTTTCTGCTCTAGAAGGTAAAAGCAGCAGATCAGCATCCAGATCACTACCCAGAAGTCACTGCACCAGGGTTAAATTGACAACTACAGGAAATGAAAGCCTCATGTGATGGTCTTTGTTTGACTGCTGGCTTCATGTTACACATATTGGTGACGGAAACTGCTCTGTGTCTTTGGTCTTCCACTCATTCAGATAAGTAAGGTACAAAAGACTACTTCATGTGACAGCAAATTATGCTAAAAAATTTGGCCTTTGAGAAAACAATGGAGCTTGGATCTTATGCAACCATTGATTCACAAGAAAGTCAGTGAAGAGCAGGTGCAGAGAGGTATTATTCAGGTGAGCAAATGGGGACTTTGATTTGCTAATACTTTCACTTTGGTCCATATATAAAGAGCTCCAGTGCAGGATTCCCTGCCGTTTTCACATGTGCTTATTGCATGCAAGTTGATAAAGCTTTAAAGTCCTTGGGGTGCAGAAATCTGTAGTGGATACGAAAACATTAGAAATCAAATTGAGAACAGAGAGTGTCTATATAAGTTTGGTTGCTTTGAAATAAGAAAGGCAAAGTTTGGAACGAGCCAAGTCAGCTGCTAGCCAAGGAAGTGGATGCCATCAGCCCTACTCCTCTCCCACAACAAGGTGACAAGAACATCGGCCTCAGGCAGCTCCTCTGGGCTAAATACAAGGGGCAGGAAGATGTTTTTTTCTGATGGTACATTGCTTATTTTTCTAAGAAAAAGGATTTTAGAGTAACTCTTCAGCCAGTGGCAGTCCAGTTGAGAGCAGGAATTAATAATTTCCTGGGTTTTCTGTGACAACTCAGCTAAACTTCACACTACCTGGCCTGAGAATTTTTGTTCTTTCTTTTGCATCTCATTTTGTGTATTCAAGGCAGGCATCAAAACAAAGGAAGTACCTGTCTGAAAAAAATTCAGTGTGATGTACTGGAATAGAGATGATTTGACAATATTCATGTGCTAGGAAGAGAAGCTGAAGTACAGCATGTAATCACAGTTGCCTCTGACACAAACAGGCATTGTTATCTTTGGCAAGTTTCTTGATCTCTTGGTATTTCAGGACATGCCAGCCTCATAGCAATGTTATAAAAGTACATTTCTTAATATAAATTACATTATAAGCAACATCAAAAAGCTGATAAAACATCATGCTTTGTGCAGGTAGCAATCTGCACAGAAGGTAAAAAAGTTTAAAAAACATTTGGGAATTATGGGTTAAAAAATAAAGGAGAAGTAAAGATGCTTTTCCAAGTTCATGATGGGGTGAATCATAACCCAGTATCTATCTCAGTGTTGCACAATGCAAATAAATTAATGTATGAAGATGTGAGGAGTAGGGAACAGGAAAAACAAAGGAACTTTTAAAAGGATTCATCTTTAACAGGACAAAGAAACAACCTGATTGTTGTGAATTGTGGGCAGCTAACATTTCAGCGTGCACTGAAGACAATAATTAATGATGAAGGAAAAATTACAGGGCCACAAAGATGATCAGAGNCTTGGGTAGTCAGTATGTAAAATGTGCTGTACAACCTTAGCCGTTCAAGGGAATGGTTTGAGGCATGGGCAATGGTGACCTCTCCTTTGCAGAGTGAATGTGGAGGCAGGCAATAACCCACAGCTTCGAGTGCAACAACTCTGCTTCTTCCTGGTGTCTGTGTTGTTACACATAGATGACAGATTCAAAAGGAACTTCTGCTTGCCCACTAACACAGCCTGTGACAGGTCACAGTGTAACTAGAGCACTGCCTGTATATAGGTTCCACATTTGCTGAATAACTTCATTCTTGAAGATATTTTTTGTTGAGAGTTTTCATGCAAGTCTTCAAGGAAATACTTACTGGCAGAGGCCACGAGGAAAAATACTCTCTTGAAAAATATTGTCTTCCTCTAGTTAACCCACCTCAGTTCTACAAAATCTAAACACACATACATATTTGTATAAAATGTCAGGAATTGATAGTCATAAAGTTAGAATCAAGACATATTTTCTATTCAAGAGCTACTGATCTCATATTACCAGATCAAGACAATATGGAACAGTGATAAATGCAAAATTCACTGAAATGCAACTTTAAGAACCTTCCATTCTGTTTCATCTTAGTTCTGAATATCAATGACTCTTTCACATTCAGTGAAGTTTTACCAGTGGAAAGATGAAACTGCTTCAGAAAGTCTCTGCTGAAGACCAGGAAGTTGTACTTAACTATATTGCCTTCATATTAGTTAATTTTTTTTCGATGTATGAGCTTATTGTGGTCTCTAAGCATACTTCAGACAAAAACTTGGAACTGTTGGGAGTGATAGAGATAATTAAAACAGCTCTTAGTGTCTGCATTTGCACATCTAATACAACATTTACATTATGAAAAGGAGGTGGGCCAAAATAGATCCACTGGCAGCAGTTACAAGCAGAGCAGAGGTGCTGGCAGCAGCATCTCTCTATCCTAGAGCAAATTCTGGCTGATGATCATTCAGAGAGTACTGTGTGGTTTTCTTTGTTCCTATATAAGGTATATTCACAATTACTAACAATAAGCAGTAGCAAACAACATCCCTGGGTAACTTAAGAAAACTCTGTGGACTAAAGACCTCTCTTTTCCGGTTGGCATTCCTAACTGGGAGCATAATATCTGTCTCCTCGTTGGTAAATAAGAGGTTCTCACTCTGATGAGATCTCATTGTTCTCTTCCTGCTAAGTGATCTCTGTTTATTAGCACTGCAACACGGCTCACACAGCACTGTTAAGTTCACACATCTAGATAATTAGTGCTACTTATGAAAGGGTAACAAACATTTCATACATCTGTAACTCAGTAAAACTTGCTGCTTGAAAGAATATCAGATATGGCTTGGAGTTGACCTCTGTCCAATTTGAGTATTTTGTTATGTATCAGAGTAAATCTTGATCTCAGTTTTCTTCCATTGTTAAAACCACTGACTTTTAACAAAGATAGTTTCAGAATTAATGCTTTCTAAAGATCAGAATCAAAGGAATTGCTCCTAATTTGAAGCTGATATTATCTTTTTATATCACTTTTTATTGCAACATAATTTGTGAAAACAGAACATCTCCCAGAAAGGAATCTCTACTTGCTCAATTGTATGTTTTCTTGCCTTCCAGAATCCTGCTTGTGATTTCCCACTCACACAGTATGGAACACACTGCAACAAAATTACATCTCTGAAGCCATATAAACATTTAAGACAAAATTTGAGGAGAAATATATCCTGATACAAGTGTCAGGAATACTACAGCTTCAGTCAACATGAGGAATGACTAAAACTTCAAATTCTCTTTTAAAGAAGACTGCTTTTAAAAAGGCCTTTTATATAATTCTAACTGGTTAGCTTCATTAGCGCTACTGCAATAATGAATGCCTAACACACATTCATGTTTCCAGTGGCAGAGCAGTGCTAGAAACCACATTTTAAAGATGCTCAGCCCTGAAAATACTTTTTGAGAAGGTGGACTTAGTAGCTGCTGACTACTTTCAAAAATTGGTCAATATATTTAGATGCTCTGCAGCAAGGCATGAAATGAACTCTAGTCTTCTTAATCCCGGTGCAGATCAAGCTTTTGCAGACAGCTCCCCTAATAGAATCTCACAGCTCTACAGCAAGGCATGAAATGAACTCTAGTCTTCTTAATCCTGGTACAAACCATCTTTTCTTGAACCATATCTTTACATCTACAAGCAGACACTTCATAAGACTCAGATTGGCCCATTAGTATTTTGTTCTTTTATAAGTAATGCTGCATCTTTACTAGCTAAGAGACTTCCTTTTGACTAAAAGGTCATCGATTTACATGGGTGAATTCTTGATCAGTTCTTTCTCTCTGACAAATTACCTTTAAGTCTTCCCAATGCTGAAAAGTCTGGGGAATGCATGTGCTGACATTTAGAAAACTCTTCACATAATGCTTCCTGATGTTGGTTTCTTATTCCACCTCAATTAAGGAGGTGTGGCAGTAGCCATGTGGTGAAATACTAAATTCTGCGGTTTGCTTTCTTCCTACAGAGAAAGGTCAGGATACCTTTCCAGGACAGAAAATATTTCAAGGGGAAAAAAATATTAAAAGAGGAGAAAAGAATTTAGGCCAAGCTGGAAAGTGGGATATGTGAATTCCCTCGGGCTCAGGAGGGAATTAAATCTGACTCTAACATAGCTTGCATCCGAGAATTGTACTAATCATTAAACTATTATGCAAGAAACCAGCTGCCTTCTCTTCCTTTGTCCTTCCTGTTCCTATTCCCCTGAAATGGAAGGTGGCTTTGTGCTGCGCTCTTAACCAAAATGTATTGGGTCCTTAAAGTGATTTTGGAGTAGAGATAAATTGTTTCTGAATTCCAGTTGCATCTTTCAAAAGTCTTTGATTTTGGCTTGTGTCAAGAAAATGGTATCACGAGTGCAATGGCATAATCTTGCTTCTCTAGGAGGTTTTTTGTCTGCCTCGTCCTCTTGGATTAACGAACCACAATCCTGCCAAAAGCTGCACTTACTTCAAGTGCACAACCGAGACTTACAAATCTGGCCTAACACTTCAGGTTTGTCTAAAACAAAGAAATAACAAAAGGTATTATTTTAAAATTGTGAAGAAAGCAGGAACAGTGTGAAACAGGCTGATAACAGGTCTGTGATGGTGTAAAGGGTTAACTGTCCTGGG
>WBNM01042862.1:0-73215 GCA_013399055.1 Ramphastos sulfuratus
AGGCCTACCACAACACTGCCTGAAGGGAGGCTGGAGAGATGATGGAGCCAGCCTCTTGTGTCAAGAGACAGGACTAGAGGAAATAGTTTCAAGCTGTTGAAGGAGATATTCAGGCTGAATGTTAGGAAATATCAAACACTGGAATGGTCTGCCCAGAGTCACTGTCCCTGGAGGTGTTTAATCAAGCATGTGGATCTAGCACTTAGGGACGTGGTTGATTGTGCTCGGCCAAGGGTTGGACTGGATGATCTTTGAGGTCTCTTCCAGTCAGATGTATTTTGTGATTCTGTGAGAGAAATAGATATTTCCAGAGGATGACCTCCATTTTTCACATTTATCTTGAGAGGAGATTAGTTATACTCTTGAATTGTTATTTCTTTGTAATGATCACAAAGGGAATCAAAACTATTTCTGTAGATACAGATATCTATATTAAGGACCTTTGACATTAGAGGGATGAATCTAATTTAAAAATAAAACAACAAAAATCCCACCCCACTGAGTTCCATTGCATATTCATAAACTCATTTGTGTTTTGGTTCAATAAATTTTATTACAAGTATCTTTTTTCACATATAGCAAAATTTGCTTGATGTTTCATGCAGTACATGTTCCCATACATGTTTTAAATGTTTCTCTGCTCCATACAGTCTTGGAGAGTACTCTTGTTAGATATGTAGGGAGACAAAACAAAACTCTCTCCTACATATATCACCATCACTTTTTAACTTCCTTCCCTGTAAAAATAAAAATTTGCATTGGGTTTCCAGATTGATCTGTTCTTATTGATTGAAAGTATTAGTACCCAGTTTTTATGATCAATTCAAAACAAAATTGCCCATTGATTTTATGAAGAATTGTTCCACCTTTTTTTTTAATGATTTGGCCCAGTGCGGATTAAGCTGAACATTCCTGTCTGCAATTTTGTTTCAAAATTTGCTTCATTATTAATTCACTTAACATTCATTGTAATTATGCTGAGTAAAATTGTTTTACTATTCATGTGGCTGTCAGAAGGACTTTTATAGGCCTTCCATTATAATTAGGCATGCATTAGTAGACATGTTGCCATTTTTAATAAAACTTGAAGACATGGTATACTAAAACTGAAAGATCCTGAACATTTGATCTTAAAATACATAGTTTTTACCCTTGAAGTTTCTGTAATTGGAGAGTTTTGAATTTCTTTGTTTGCCTGAATCCAGGACACTGACCTGGTTTCAGTTAATGATGTACTATCTAGTTATGTACCTCCTAAACAGCCGTACAGTGTCCCCTTGCAAGGTATTTGGTCATTCAGGAATCTACAAGACAGCAGTAAGTAGGTCAGATAATATCCTCATTATTCTAGAAAACTCAAGAAAATCAGTATTTCAAGCCCAAATCAGGGACATTTCTCTCTGGAGACATTTATGGCAAAGTTTATAGGTATGAGATTATTTCCAGAAAACAAAGACACGATGTCCACAAGGCTAGACCCACAAGGATAGACCCACAAGCTATTGAATTTTAGGCAGGCTAAGAAGTTCTTTGATCTTGTCAGAAATAAATTGCATTTCTTCAGTGAAGTCAGTAAGGCTATCAGCTACACCACATAACTGTTTTACTGTGTCATTTTGGTTTGTAAGGATAAAAACCCCAACGGGTACATTGTGTTCAGGAAACATCTTCCAGCTTGGGAAGAAGGAAGGGACAAGTCCTAAGACTTCCTGGACCTGCTCAAAATCTGAGGGGTGGTGGCTTGGTCCTGGCTAGGAACCAAAGCTGCTTTATCATTCCCCTTCTTAGATGGATGGGGGAAAGAGAAAATATAACTACAGGCCTGTGAGTCATGATAGAAGCAATTTAATAGTAGTTCCCATCAACAGACAATATCTGGCTGTTCACTGGGAAGCAGGACTTTAGCACAAGTAAGGGTTGCTCCAGAATACAAACCCTATTAAAGAATGGTCCCCAACTTCCCTCTTTCAATCAGCTTTTATATCTGAGCTGATGTCATATGGTATGGAATACCCCTTTGGTCACTTTGTTTCAGCTGGTCTGGTTGTGCTCCCTCCCAAGATCTTGCCCGCTTCTCAGCCTGCTGTTGAGGGAGAAGAATATCGAAAAAGCAAGGTCTTGGTGCCATCCAAGTATTGCTCCTCAGTAGACAAAGCAGTGGTGTGTTATAGATATAGCTCCATCTCAGCCAAACACTATACATTCCCCCGGTAGCCCCAACACAGAATCCCTAACCAAAATTTTAAGCTGATAAACCAAATCATCCAAACTTACATTTCTCATGCAGAGAGCATTTGTCAAAAAATTTACAACCCAAAGACAACCGAAATGATATGATGGCACTTCCCTCTCTGTGCTTTTTTTAATAAGAATATAAATAGACAATCTTCTTTGCCTGAAGACACTCATATTTTTACCTAAGTGTAGAAACAATTTATTACTCCTCAATGCTGCATGACTTAAGCCAGACCTGAGACTGTACATGTTACCTGAGTTGAATTTGAGGTCTTTCTGGGTGGAGTAATTTAGAGTTATTTATCTGTTTGTCTTTTTCAGAGAAACAGAAGAAAGAAAATTCAGTGATGGGCTTTATCTTAAGTTCTCAAACAACCTGTTCTGAAGTCAGGCTCATTCTCTAAGAATCTTTTCACAGTTTGAAGCTGCTGTCCACTTCCATGCCTCGGGCTCATCCTAGTTCTGTCTAGGAGAGATCTTGAAATAAAATGTATCATGTGACAGCAGGACAATTGGCCCAAACTATAGCAAATTCCTTACCACATTTTCCAGACTCTAAAATAATTTAAAAAGTAATGGGAGGATTATGTAGCAACATATGAATATAGGAAAGATAATAATAGCTAAATGTAGATTTGTATTTTGATTTTAAATAGTTTTAAATAGTTTGTTCTAAAACAAAGGTTTTAATTAATGGCATAATTTCACATGCTAGATAAAAAACTAGATTGCTTAGATATAGTAAGAGCTTCACAACTATTTGTTGTACGTTATGTTACATATACATCTAAGTAAAAGGAAAGACAAGAAGGGAAAACATGTGAATAAGCAATAATACAACATTTCAGCCTAACTCGTGCTTCCAGGCAGGAACTCCAAGTATCTCTCCATAGAGCGTGAGATGCCTATAAATGCCTTTCCAAAAAAAGGAGAGTAAATAACAATTTCTATATATCCCATGGCTGTCCAACTATGTTTTCATGGTTTTAAAAAATGTTTTAATGAATGTAGTACGGACTAACCTATCCATACTATAATTAAATCATTAGCTCTTTCATGGAGAGGAGTTCAGCATCTGAGCAAAGTGTAGTTCAGTGCCTTAAACAAATTAGCCTGCAAAGACCTTTAGTCCAAAGTTAAGAAAAAGTTAATTTGATTGATTTAAATTTTTTTTCCCCTAAAAGCTACCAGATCTTATATGCTTAATGAAACTCAGTAAATTAATAAAAAGGTCATTAAACTTTAGAGTATGAAAATTAAGCAAGTATCTCCCTGTGTGTTTTACTTGCAAATTAAAAAAGCCTAGAAACAACATCACAGTCCTATATATTGATTATCACCTAGAAAATTCATAACTTTCTAGCTTTGTGCACTTCAGCCAAAGATTTCTGTCTTTATTATTATTATTATTATTATTATTATTATTATTATTATTACCCTTTTAGTTGTTAATGAAAGAAGCAGCATTTCAAGAGGAACAATTAGGTTGGTTTTTGATACTGGGCTCCTTGGGGATATTTTCAGAGCACTGCTCTAAGTAAGCCTGTAGGACACAGTTTCAAACAATGTTCCTACAAAAGATTTTTCCTTTTCCTTCCTGTGTAATGCATGCAGGGAGGTATGTATTTAGAACAGGGAAAGAAAATTAATAAATTAAAAACAATAAGCAAATTTAATGGTGTTTAATGGAACTCTACATGTTCTTTCCTTATACTTTGCAAGTGCAAGTCCCTATCCTAAAGTATGGTTAGTCTAAACTGATGCAGGAAACTCTAGGTCAGACAGAAGGTGACTGAAAAAAATGCATTTGATTTATTCATATATCTTAATGTGAAATGTGCATTTGAAGAGACTAAAAATCTCTGTAAGACTTTTTTTTGCAACAGCCAATTACTCTCAGCTTTTTAATTCTAGCAATATATTTGGAACATTTCCATTGTTCTAAGGGTTAAAAACTTCACCGTGACAATGACGAGCCTTATTACTCAGTCAAAGTAAATGGATCACCATATAACCTTTCAGAAATGTTCTTCCTTAAGCTATTAAAACATTCCATGCCCTTAGATGACAACAATTTCTCTGCCTTTTGAAATTTCTTTTCTATCCTGCAGAGTTCATAGAGATATGCTTGGTTAAAATCAACTTATATAAAACTATGCACTGTAAATTCTGACACTTCTGTTTGAATCTCTTTTCAAACACTTGTCTTTGCTCACCATAATAGATGTCAGTTCTTCTGATGTAGTTCAAGCATGAGCTTCATATGAAGACTCAGCTATGTCTATTGCATTTCTGAAGCTACTACTCACTGAAGTTTTGTGCTGTTTGACATCAAAGATAGGCAAGAATCACCTGCTGAGTTCACATGCATGGAGCAAAACATCTTCAAATCACTTGTGCTAGACAAAAGTTTTTCATATTAAGCTTTCACTGTCATGTGGACTTAAAGACAAATGTAGTCCTTGTTAAAGTTGCAGCATCGTGTTATTAAACTATGCATCCAAGCAACATGATTTATGTAAGTTTTAAGATGAAAGATAATAATTTGGCTGATTTTTTTTCTTTTTTTTGCATCAATTGCAAGAAATTCTGTTGCACAGAAAAAAATGTTTTTCATTCACTATGCAGTGATTTTACTCAAAGGTAAAAACAATTTGAAACTGTGGCACGCTGTAGCTTAGAAAAAATACTTTTTCAAACTTTAATAGCTGATTTAAAAAAAAAAAATTATTGACTTGAAAACCAAAAAGAGGCAACCATAAAAATATACATTGCGTATAGGGAACATAAATAAAAAAATCCCTGTGCTAAAAGTTTTCAGATCCAGGGTTTGTATAATTTTAATCAAATAACATGCTACAAAATAAATACAAATGCAGAAGAAAAAAATATTTATGAAGAATCAAGAAGTACTGTATAATGTGTCTAATGGATGCCTAATCAGTATAATAACTGTGCAACAGTTTTTGATCACAATGACTCCAGTGATGACTCTCTAGGTAAACCAGATTCAGCACCAATATGCATAGGAATTAGATTTTGGAACAATTGTGTATGAAAAATGTTTATAATTACTTCGTGTTTAAATGTCATCAAGTGACTGTGTTAAGTGTAAACCAAAACACAACAGAGTATGTGATTGTTGTGAGAGAATCAAATGTCTTGGGTGTGTCAACTCAGCAGATGCTGAGACATAGTTGCCAATTTTAGCAGGCTGAAGATATTAGTATTATAGACCTTCCAGTGGTTTTTATTTATTTAAGTGACTTGAAATGGGGAAAAAAATGTTTTTCCCCTACTATTGTTTTTCCATTTCTTCAGTATACAGATCCAAGGGAGCCAATGTGCCTAATACTTTCCAATCTCTACAACCATGAGGTTAAAACTGTAGCAGGCCAGATCATTAGTTCATTCTTGACTATTTAAGCTTTTTGTACCTAAACTAAATGCTTACTTCACCACTTTCACTATTTTCACATTTTATATTTACTGAGGCCTTAATGTGTTACAAATGGAGAATGAATGTAGGTTGTACTAGGTGTTTATGTGCACATATGGACAGGTTTTGAGTGCGTTTTTATGTGTTTTTTACATGGATAAGGGATTTCTAAGTCTATTTAAGGGCTCTAGCACTGGCCCAGAAGTGCTTTCAGGTCTCAAACATTCATTCTAGCTCTGTCCTAAGTAGATTTTGCAATAAAATGTAAGCAGGTAAACTTCCTTTCCATCTTTCCATCCTCAAGTCTTGTGTTCCACATCAAGCATGTGGACTGGCAGGGCACTATATCTGCCCCAAGGGTAATTGTAAATTGCCTGAAATACATCTGGTATATACAAAATGTTGGATAAAGTAAATTCCAAAAAAGAAAGCTTTGGAATAGACTGTCTCTTATTGTAGGATCAAATACCCAAATAAATTAGAATCTTCCAGTGAAAGTCTTCTGGCCCTTATAGACCATAACACAACCATAATGGACACAATTCAGGCACCAAAGTTGGAATCAGAGAATGCCTTACAAAGAACAATTGTGCTAAGTAACACAGAGCAAGAGATCTGGGAATAAGGAGGCTGAGGCAGAATATGGATTACAGACTGTGCTGGTTTACTTAAAACACAATAAATCCCTTGCCTTGTAGTTGTGACTCCTTCAGATCCGTCAACATTAATTTAATATCCTACTCCTAATATGAATTGTATTCAATATGAGGCATTTCAGGATGTATTTAAGCCTGTGCTCAGATTTAATTAGAAATGAGAAATATAGCAGATGGAGAGAAATCATTGTTGCACAGTTGGGCCCTAATGTAAAGAAATTTCTCTAGCAGTTGACAGTTAAGAGCTGTGCAATTAGCAAACCGCAGCAAAAATAAAATGGCTACAAATAAAATTAAAAATCAGGATAACAGCTGCTGCAAAGCCTCTACAAAAATCTCATATGGAAATAAGGAAAAGAATAACCACGACGTCAAACACCACTATAAGATAACTAGATTGCACTACTGGTATTAGAGTTTAGCTTCTGTGAAGTTGCTACAGAAGTTACCTTTATATTTGGCTTTCCTATCAGAGGAACTCGAATGAGGCATTCTGTTATCAAAGAAAAAAATATTCAAAGAGCCTCTTCTACCATCAGTTTTGCGTTGTACAACTCTCATTTCCCCATACTTTGCACAACAGAGACAAGTTTCTGTACACAGAAATAGGGCGCTGCCCCTATAAAAATATTTTGCCTTTAAGGAGCTTTATACATCTGGTAATCCTGACATCAGTCCACAATGCACAGAAGTAAGCAACACATTAAACTAAACTATCCACGAGAGAAAGCACAAAGCACTAGTGGCAGGCGGGTCAGCAATCTCTCATTTGCGAGGTATCAAAGGCTGTTGATAGATCTAATAAAATTACTCTGAACATCTGACCTTTGTCCATGGCCAGAAGGAATGCAGTTTTACAATAGGGGAAGGGAAATCGCTGGTGACAAAATGTAGTTTCAAATAAACTATGCTTCTACTGGCAATTTTTCTTTATTCGCTATCATGTAATACGCAGAGGGATGTACAGTATGTACTTAGAACAGGAAATGAAAGTGAAAAAAATGGAAGCTAAAACTGACACTAACAATACTTAAATTGCTTAATGGAGATGCTGTGTACATACTCCCCCAGGCAACAGATCCTTGTAAGTGTTTAGAGCTTCTAATTGTACAGTATGTCTTAATAAACAGCAGGTTACAGAAACTCTAGGTCAAATGTTAGACAACAAAAGGGTTTTGTCTATAATTTATTCAAAAGTTTGATTGTATCATTGCACATTAGTAGGAAATCAAACCTCAGAGTTATGAAGCTAATTACTGCCAAGAATTGCTAACAAATGTGTGTGCATATAGATAGTGTATATCTGTGCATTCATAAATAAATATATCATGTATATAATTTTAAAATATAAATATAGATACACATATGTATAGCTGAGAGCATTACCCACACAGTGCAGCAAGCTTTTCTCCTGTCTGTTCTATTTATTTGATAAGAAGCACGAGAATTTAGCATAGAGATTTTTTTGTTTGTTTTGGTTTTTTGGGGGGAGTTGGGTTTGTTTGGGAGTTTTGGGAGTGTGTGTGTGTGAAGAAAAGATTAGGAAATTTTCTGATTAACTCATTTTAAAAAACAAGAACAGGCATCAAAATACGTCAGACATTGCTTCTCTGCTCAAGAAGTTCCCTTCACTTTTGCTGAGTTAGGCAACAGTCCTATAACCACACCAGGGACCTCTCCTGTGAAAGGACTTTGTACCACAAGATCCAATACAAGATGAACAGTTAAAATCACCCCAGCTTCTTTTTCTGCAGACACGCAGAAAAGAAATGAGAAAGAGCAAAACTAAAAAAATTATCAAAACTCCCTTGGTTTTTCAAGATGCCCTCCCATGGGTTCCCATCCTTCAATGCTGTTCTGCCTGTGCCCTCTGCCTCTGGACAAGTTGCGTTCACCTTGTCAATGAAGTACATTTTTGGTACCCTACTAGGTTGTTCAGAGAGACTTTTCCTCAAGCTTCAGAGAACTCTCTCAGTACAAGAAACCTCAGTACAGGCTCAAACCTTGTCACTGAGTGACTTCACACGCTGAACACTTTGACAAGCAGACATAAAGGAGTTAATAGAATTTCTGGGAATGCTGCCTCCCTATTCCAGTCAAGGATGTGGAAATACTTCTCATTTAACTGTATACCTTCTGGTCTATAATGTAGGTTTACAACAGCAAGCAATTGATGGGAATGTGTTGTGCTGATAACAGATACACATACTGAAGTCCATGGGTGATGAAGGTAACTGTGTTGAAATCTGTTTCCAAACCTGTAAGGAATGAAATATTTATAATATTCATAAGTCTTTTATTATGATACTATGTAATCCTAAAACTCATGAAAAACACACTCACACTACTTTGGCTGTTTTGACTTGGGTTTAGTTACAAAATTCAACAGTAAGTTCATAAACTAAATTCCCCCATTCCAAGCAAATTGTTACTGTGTGTACTTTCATTATTGAATGTTACTAAGCAATAAATCTTCACATAAAATCTGCCTCAATTCATCCACCACTAATGTTTCTCATTTAGGCCATTTGAATGTATCAAGTGTGGAATGCAACACAAGAGAAGTTTACAATAATGATCTGCAAACTTCTACCAAAAGAGTTGATGTATATTTAGAGTAGCCTTTTAATTAAGTGCAGTATTTATCAAGGAAAAAAAGCTTTTAAAATTATAACTATTTTTATTGTTGTAATTATTCCTGTAGATGCTGCAACCAGCACTTATTGTAAAATTGTGGAATGTGGATCTTTCCGAGTATGCAAGAACCAAAAGATTACCAAAAATACTTAGTTTGTTCATTTACATTCAAATGAAAATAGCTGTGACTTGGTTACAGCCTGGTGGCATATATGTAAAATGAATCCCTAATTAAGAATTCAAAAGAATAAATTGTGTATTTTCATCATAAATTATTATAAATATATACCATTAGGCACAAGCTATATTATCCCATTCTTTAATGACACATCATTCCCTAAAACACGAGCTCTATTTCTGTCTTTATCATCTGCTGTGTATTCTGTTGACAAACATGAAAAGGAAGTAAGTACTCTATTTCTGGAATAAAAATAAAACTTTATATGCAACTAAGAATTTACTGCAAAAATTAACATGCAAAATTTCACCTGTACTAGAGGACTAATCTCACTACTGTAAATAAGCACCTTTATGTCAATGGATACACTTTGCATCCCATTCTTGGAATCAGTACAGTAACACCAACACAAGATCATTCAGAAAGACAATTCTGCTTACAATGTATATTTTTTTCCTGGACTCACATTCAACAAGAAATACAACAACATGGTAGTGATTGAAAAAACAATCCAATTTATGACTAAATCTGACATTTTCATTCCTTTACGTATCAACCAGAGTACTGTGAGCAGATAATGGAGCAGATGTATCTACAGACTGAAGTTGAACAACCACAGTTCATAAAATCACATGGCATGAGGCACATAAAAATCCCCCAAACTAACAAAAAAAAGCCCAATGCAACAACAAAAAAACCCCTAGACCTAAGGACTAAAAACACATTCAAAAATGACACAAAATAATTTTCCTTCTCATTTTATCACTCCTTTGCACAGCTGGTGCCATGATTACCTTAATATTTATAATTGGCATTGAGAAAGAAAAGTCATCCTGCCAAGGAGCTTCTAATTGCTCTGAAAAATGTAAAGATGAAAACTAAACCATGGCCTTTTCACCAAGATACACTATTTTGAACAGTGGAATTGAGTGCAGTGCTGTATCTCTTCTCATAGGGTGTTTCACCCACACTCAACCTGGAAATTCCTGGTTTTTTTCCATAGTGTATGTAATATTCACAACATTTTGATTGTTGCACATAAAATCCAGACATTTTAGATACTCTATAACAAACAGGCGGGAAATTAAGACAGCTGCATGGAAAGAATAACTTGTTATATCAACAGAAAAGAAGGTTACGAACAGCTGGGGACATCTCCTTGTTTGCAGAGAGGTTTCTCAGGACAGAGTGTTCAACGTGGAGGAATACCCTATCACGCAGCAAGATGTTCACCACAAACCTTGGAGTGATGAAATACAAAATACATATGCTTCTCAAGGAATCCACATGTGAAACAGACAGAACAACACACTTCCTATCTCAAAGACTGGCAAAGAAAGAAGAAACATTTCTGTAGAAGAAGTGTTACGTCCACATGTGCCAACTGTCAACATCTGTGGGTGAATCCGAAAGAGGTCAAATGTGCTGCAATTTGAACATTTTTGTGTTTCAACACACTGAATCAAGAGTAAGTTATCCCTCCTTTTGTGCTGAGATCTATCCAAATGGATACTTTCCCACTGGCTTTGAAAAAGCAGCCATGCCCTAATGATCTGATATACTTTAGCATGTTTATATTGTCACCACCAGGCTTTTCTCATAATAGACCACATACAAACGATGTAACCACTATTAGGCACACAATAAGCTACTGTAACATACAGACATGGTCATTACTGTAGCTCTGCAACAAATTAGAAATCAAAATGGACACAGTAACATAGGTGTTATTAAAAAAAAAAAAAAATTTATTTCCCCCTATAAGGCAGTGTTTGAGAAATTCACAATCAGTTTAGAACTGCCGCCTGATGGGGAAATATATTGATTTTGGAGTGGGGGTGGCATTAGAAATAGAACAAAAAGGTATTAAGTGACATGTACAAGGCCACCTGAGCAATCTGATGCATAATGGAAAATTAAATTCAAAGTGTCCATAAGATAATAAAAAGAAGATCCTTCCCATTTAATGTTAGTATTTCCAGTGTATGTGAGGAAGTGATTACAAGGAACAAACAATTATGCAAGCATCAGGAATCAGAAACATCCTTAGAAGTAAATGGTAAAACTTTTATGTCCAGAAGACACTACTGTTGCTATTACAGATAATGATACTGCAGCTCATCCTGACACTGCTGAGTGGGGCATAATGTCAGTTCTGGATGAAGAGCTACAGTGCAGCAAAAATTTTGATCATGAATCCCATGATACCATATCAGCATTTAACAGTCCTGACTTTCATGCCTAGGAGAAAACTGACTAAAATGCCAAGCAAAGAATCAGTGAGATCATTGTCAACTCTATTCTATACATTTTAAGAAAAAAGACTTTTTATTATTAACAACTGATCAGGTAAAGAATGACATGGGAAGGTAAAATTAATCTTTAAGGAAGGAGTAATATCTTGCATTTACAAATACATGTTCTTTGCTTTTAAGCCAGGTTTTTGGTTCTGTTTAATAGCATCTGCATTGAGCAGGTTTAACCTCCCACAGTTTTCGCTGTAAGACTAAAAAAAATGTTGAAAAAAAAGTTACTGTTTCCTTATCATTTGAAAGAAAAATAACTATTATAGTCAAATAATTAGAGACTCATTTATAGATAATTAAGTCCGCCACCCCTCTTGGTATGAGAATGAAGAGATGCCATGCTGCCTCACCTCCCCTTGTAGCCACCTCCACAATAATAATGAGTATTTCCTTTCCTTTCCGAGCTTTTGAAATTGCCAGTTAATACCCTGGGTTTTGTTGTTTGTTTGTTTGTTTTTTTCTTTTGTGTCAGTCTTTCATTTCTTAGGATTAACCACATTCTTGAAATCTTTTCCTCCTGTTTCTAGATTTTTTTTATTATTCCTGTTATTCAGTTCCGTAGTACTAGAACATGACACTAGTCCACTCCCTGTGCACAACCTTATAAAAATGCAAGCAAAAGTAGTCTACTACCTGTGATTATTCAGAGATAATTAATAATGTGTGAACAGCTCAAATTTCAGAGAATTTTGGCTGCCTATGGTATTTGTTCATTTAGATTTCTTTTCATTCTAACAACATTTAATTTAAATTATTCTTTCAACAATTTAAACACCCTGAATTCTGAGTCAGTAAACATCCCTATGAGCTCCAAAAGTTTCCAACAACACTTAGTAGAGATAAAACATTTTTTATCTCTGTAGACAAAAAAAAAAAAAAAAAAAAAGGAGTAGAGCCATCAAAAGTACAAGCCATTACACTTGTTTTATACACCACTATGAAGCAAAAGAAGACACAGGTCTAATTTTTTTAGCAAATCCTTTGCAGTTCACCTTTAAACTAAAGGTCATCAGGTGAGAGTCAGTGTGTTTGAAAGCACTTGAACTGCTTAGGGAGCTCATCTCATCTGTATTATTCATACATATTTGCCGATTAGAAATCACAATGGACTGAAATATTTCTAGTCTTTCACATCAGCAGGCATCCAGAAAGTACTGTCTTTTATTTACTGACCATGTTAAAAATGGCACACTTTTTTCTTATTTTATAATAATATGCTGTCTGACCAGTTCAGAGAGATCTCTAATAATGCCTCCATCCAGACATGGGTCTCATTATGTTGGTAGGAACTGTCATGCAACTGTGAATGTGCAATAAGTGTAGAGGTACAGTAAATGGCAGAAAAATATGAAAAGAATTCTACTTTCAGATGCTGCACAAAGCTATTTATTCCTACTGCACTGAACGAACTAAAAATTGAGGAAGGAAAATGAGGACTTTACTTCATGGCCTTCTAAATTTAAACAAAGAGAAGATTTAAGCATACATCTTATAGCAGAAAATGAGGGATGTTATACAGTGCAAGACACACACTTAGCTTTTTTTATATTCCATTCGTTTTTTAAGCACAGCAGTACATTGATTTCATTGAAAGTTCTGTTTAAAAATCAATGCTATAGCATGACCCAGGTAACAGTTTAGAGACTACACATATTATTCATAAATGATGTGATTCTGGGCCAGATCTATCACCCTTACTGTGGGCATCGTACTCTGACTGTGGTCTCATGAAACATGCTGTAACAGCAGTACAATTGCATCTCTGGATTTCAATTTTATAGACTGGAAACTTTTGTCCTTTTATTCAATTTTGTGTACTGCTCTACATAAAATATACTATAAACAATACTTGCGTTTCAAAATAAATGGTTATGCAACATGATATAAAAGAAGTGAGACTTGTCTGAGGATTTTGATGCACAGCAAAGAGAATTTATTATAACATGTATCTTCCTAACCCTGGGTCTGGCCTTTCTATTTGGAAGCACAAAAATATTGCCTATAAAATGAAATAAGAAGTCACTCATTTGCTCTCTGTCTGTGCCACATCACTGCTGCTTTTGGCGTGACATTTCTTAGAGGATGAGACAGAGTGAAGAAGAAAGGGAACTGATGAAGTGCCTTTCACTTCATTAACGTATCTGTCAGCAGTATACAGACCTATCACTATCGACAGTCTCTTCCATTGCAGTTCTGTTTGGTTCACCACAGAGGCACTAATTTTATCCCTATGGTGAGTACTGCAGTAAAATCAATGCTCACACAAGGATCAATGATTTAAAAGGCGTGCACTTGCTGCAGTACTCCCTATACCCAAACAGACGTTTCACAATTTATTATTATCCAAGAATTAAGCAAAAACATTAAATTGTTCAGATAAAAGAATTCAAGAGGAGGGTGAAGAGACCACTATCATTTCAATCACTACAAAATATTCAATTCACAATCCAGTAGTTTGGGCACATCAACAAAAGCCAAAGCAAAGAAAGGGATAAATTCACAACTGTTACAGAGTGCAGCTACTTGAATTAATAGCCCATCTGCTGGGAAATTCACCCAAGCTGTACTAGACCTCTCTACTGACTGACATTACAATCCCGAGCTCTCATCTCCCAGAAGAGTTTACTGACCAGCATGCCAAGCCAAGGTGCCAGAGTCAAACCAGCCTCCAGCTGCTGATCCTTTTTGCATTCACTGCAGCAGAGGCTGGAACCCAGCAGTCTGTTTCTGCAACACATCATATCCACAAGGCTAAAAAGCCCTTCTTTCTCTGCTTTGCTCCATGAATATTTAGGTACCCCAGGCAAACTGGAACAGCTTTCCCCACAGAGGTGTTGGTTCCAGCATCTCTCTGAATCAGACAGAGAATGGGCGTGGATCGAGGTCTTGTGCCACTCAGGAGAGCAGCCTAACCACTGTGCTATTAGGTGTTCGAATGTGGAGCTTCTGAAATCCCTCCTATGGGAGCAGTGGCACTTGCCACAGAGTATTTAAATATTAATTGAGCAAGAGAGTGTGAATGACTTTTTAAGCCTGACTAGCAGTTAAGGTGTTCTCCTGGGACATGGGAGCTGTGATTTCAGGTACCCTTAGGCAGAGCAAGGAACTGAACCTAAGGCTCCCACTGCTGCATCTCTGCTTTCGCCCACTTTGGAACCCAATTTGAATCCAGCCAGCATTACTGAGATCCACAGATAGCTAAATAACCCCAAACTATGTTGCTCGGTGAATTTAATGTTCACTGAAAAATCTTTGCCTGACTTACAACCCAGTCAACTTTTGCTTGCCTGAAGTCAAAAGGGCTGATGTATGGCGACCCACTATGCCTATGTGTATGCATGCCTCTTCACTTTTGAAACATTAGCACTATTTTTCCAGAGTTAGAAGTGCAGTTTCCTTTTACTTTCTCATGGGGAGCGATTAGTGAAGCAAGACAGGTCAAAATGGTTTATTTTAATAGTGAGAATTTTGCATATGCTGATGCCATATGTATGGTATATGAGATTGCAAGGGTATGTCTAAAGGTAAGGTGAAAGTTTGACAGATCTGGGGAATGTTCCAAAGTCTCTTAATATCCTTTGAAGGGGAAGGCAATATGATCATTTCTATCTTTACAGTAGAAGCTATGTGGGTAGAAACTCTAAGCCCATTCATGTCTCTAATTGTTCCATATCTGAAGGAGACTGCGGCACATCTGTTATTCCACCACAAGAATGGAATCTTTTATGAATTTGCCTGCACCTATCATGCTGAGGGAAGGTTTCAGTAAGTAAAAAAGAATGTTCTTGCCAAACTGTGCATCCTTTTGGAAACTAACTGGGGCCAACACAGATGTGGTGAGCAGCACAAATCCCTCTTCGGAGCATAGATTGTTCCAGAAAAGCATCATTTTTCTGCTGTTGGCAAGAAGACATAAATTCATTTGTATTATTTTTTGAGAAGCAAGAGAGGACACTGACTCTAAATGCCTCAGTGTATTTACTATTCTAATGAAATTAAGTGGCTAGGAAGCAGAGTGATGCCATACAGAAACACATTAACTGTAAGAGCTTTACAATAAAGCATAGTGAAAAAATATAAAAGCAATCCCAGGGGTTAGGGGAATTGGCAATGAGACTTATGGCCTGGATTATTCATCCAACTGAGGGTAAAGGGAGAGGATGATGGCTTATATGAAATGAGGTATTCTAAAAAAAATGCCTAATATTCCTGAGTAGCACATTTTTTGCTGTCTTTCTGCTCACAGGGTAATTTTGACAAAGTCAGAGAAAGCAAAGTACTTTGCACTGAGACAGCCTTCTGAAGTTAAGACTGAGTCACTACAAGCTGGCAGACTGGGACAACCTGACATGTCCCTACCTTTACTGTGTTTATTCTTTACATCAAGAAACTAATCTACAGCTTTCTCTCCATCTAACATTACCAAACTATCATACATATAACACATAAATAAGACACTAAATGATTTGGCTAGATTTTCTGGCTCCTTAACTCTAATAACATGGATTAAAGCCTGTATCTCAATTATAAATAGAACTGTGCAAATAATAAATTTGTTTTATGTCTTGACATAAAAAAAAAAAAAAAACAAACAAAAAAACCACCAACAATTAATTTGGGCCTGCTCAAAATTAAAAGGAAACACGTGGGGTATGTGTATGTGTGTGCATGTGAGTATTTTGATTACTCTTTAATTTATCTTACACTGAGAAGCACATATCTTTTGGTTTTTGGTTTTTTGTTTTATTTTTATGTCTTTTATAAGGCATAACTATAATAAACTTTGTGATTAGTTATTTGAAACACATCACAGCAAAATATTTTAATATTGTTTAGATTTGTCCCCTCTTTTAAGCTTAAACTATTAAAATAAACCATTAAAACAACCTATATCATGTGTGTTCAATCCTCTGCATTTCATTTCTTGTTAAATATTGTGTCAACAGCTAAATGAAAAATTATGAACAGCCGATATAATTCCTATTAGTATTTTTGTGGTTTGTCTCACTCCTCCATGGTGAAGTGATGTTGCTATAGTGTTTATCCTCCCAAAATTGCATATCAGCAGATATATAGAATATTGCAAGAATATTGTAGATAGCATTTAAAAAAAACTTACAGTATTCATCCCTATCCAAGAGTCAACAGGTAAATGTAGGAATGCACAGCAAATATTAACACGTGACTATAGTGTTGCATTTTCAAGCAGTTTTTAAAAACTCAAAGTTTACAACATATGCTGAACACAGAAATCTGAAAAATCAGGTTCATATCTCACCACTACACTATGATGTACTATCCATTCTTCTCTAAACCTGTTGCTATGCCAAACATATATGCTGAAGAAGACTGCCTGATTTTCAAGATCCTAGTCATGAATTGCCAGGTCTATGCCATTTTTAATGCATTGTTAAATAGATATTAATCTATCTGCTGATCGCTCAGAAGGAAGCCACCATTCTGCATAAGAAATTAATAGCTTGTCACAGAAAACACATACTGGAAGGTCATCTCTTGACTTTGAACAGCTCCCCTAACAGAAAGGGTTAACAAGCAAAAATCAGTATGGTTCAAGGATCTATTTGTAATAAATGACCACTTTCTCTTGTGAAAGATTTTGCAAGATAGCAATCACATACAAATACCACTAATGCTTTTTTATTAATACAACAGCCTCTGATATTAGCCAGCAATGTGCACTGTCAGCCCAGAAGGCAAGTTGTTTCCTGGGATGTATCAAAAGGAGCATGGGTAGCTGATCCTGAGAGGTGATTCTGCTCCTCTGCTCTGCCCTGCTGAGACTTCACCTGGAGTACTGCATCAGCTCCAGGACACTCAATACAAGAGAAATGTGGGCCTGCTGAAGCAGGTCTAGAGGCTGGCCACAAAAATGATCAGAGGGCTGGAGCACCTCTCCTATGAAGACAGGTTGAGACATTTGGGGTTGTTTAGCTTGGAGAAGAGAAGGCTCTGAGAAGACTTTACAGTGGACTTCCAGTACCTGAAGGGGACCTACAAGAAAGTTGAGGAGGAACTGTTCATATAGGCATGTAGCACTAGGACAAAGGACAATGGTTTTAAACAAGAGAAGGGTAGATTTAGGTTGGACATTATGAAGAAGTTCCTTACTCTGAAGAATGGTGGAACACTGGAGCTGATTGCCCAGGGAGGTGGTGAAGGTCCCATCCCTGGAGATATTGGAGATCAGGGTTGATGGGGCTCTGCTTACCACAGGGGCATTGGACTAGATGACCTTAAAGGCCATCTATGATTCCATGATTATCACAGTTTGCAGAACTGAAAGGATTCTACCGATCATATTTTCACTGTTATCAATAACTACATAGGCCAAAAATTGCAATAGTGGAATAGGAGTGTATGAATGGAGGAAGAGGAAATAAAGAAAAGAGGAAAGGTACAGAGCTTGTCAGGGACTGTTTAAGGTTTCCCTCACAGTTCCAAGGAAAAATCTGCAGAAGTCTGCATGTATACATAGGCATTGTCTGTGCAGTTCTTCAAAAGGCTCAGAGCTTTAAAAGATTCGGGTAATGTTATCTTCTTATTGTATCTGAATGGTAATTGCACGTACAATGTGTAGAGAATATACACTGGTAACAAGAGAGTTTATATTTAACCCAGTTTTCAAGATACATAATATTTCTCAAACATTTTATAGGGTTTAGCTTAGGGATAAATTTGAAGCTGGCTTTTCCCTGGTGAAACCTGTAACAATAGAGAAATATATACTGAGGGGAAAGAGAAACTGAGATATTCAGCAAGCCTAACAGAAATCTAACATTTCATTTTGTACTTAATAATTACTTTTTACAGATCCTTTTGACTGGGAAAGCTTTTATATCTCAAAGTTTTACTGCTCAGCTATGATGCTGAAAATCTCTAGATTTTTTTCCTTCCTTCAGATTCCAAAATATACATATGGTCTGTTTTCTGATGTGAGCCAGTAGTTTCAATTTCAAATACCAATAGTTTATCTGCCAATTCTTTCCACAATGTTCAACAGCTAAAAACTATTTTAAGGCAACCTGTAAAACTCACTGTTATTACAGTCAGCAGAAAACAGATAATTTGTCCATATATAAGCAGAAACTTTACGTTTTGTTGTATAACTATGGTAACTTCTACAAACTACTCACTCCAGACTGTTACATTTTTTTATGACTCAGACTTATTAATGTTCATTCTATTACATAATTAAATAATGTTTACCCTAATGTTCACTCTCTCAGCCTCCAGTACAGTATCTCCACTTTCTGAAACTACTCAAACCTATGTTCTTAGGACTGAACGTCCCTATCCAGCTGTCCATTAAAATTTACCAACATAAGAAAAATTCTTTCTTGATCAGCGTCAGCACTACCTATAAGCTCTGAGTTTCAGATTTATGTACCCAGAAGGCTAGACTGTGGTCTATTACATGATGACAGGATTTATTTTATATTAGAAGTAGCAAAATTACTACTATGTAACAGGGAGATAAGTGCACCCACCTAGTTTGTTTCCAAGTGGATCAGTTCTTCAACATGTATTAAGCCCTTTCAGATTCATCCCTGGTGGCTGGCTCTTTGCCAGGGCTTGGATTCTGTTCTAGTGTGCAGTGTGTTGAGTATTCCCAGGTGCTGGTATATTTTTATGCCTTAGTCCTTATTTACAGTTTTTCTGAGGGTTGCTTTGAAGTTTGAACAATCACATTGCAGCACACTACAAAGTTCTTTCCACATCCAGCAATCTTTTCATGTTGCCTTAAGTTAAGCCATCTCTAAATGTGAAAACAGGAAGATGAGCGCTAATAAATTTCAGAAGAGACTGTCTTGTATAAAATTAACAATTGTGGTGTACCAGGGGCTATGTGGGCAATCACAACACATGATTAAGAATTCAAGAATCATGATTTGCTCTGTTCTTCTAAAACTCTGTCACAGTGGCAACTCATACAGTACTACTTTCAACTTTATAGCACCTCCTTTTACCAAACCTGCTATTATAATGCTTGACATGCTTGTGTGGTGTAATAGAGGTAAAATGATGCATTAACAGTCCCTGGAGAAAACTCTATTCAAAATTTTTGATTAGTAATAGGCAGTACAAAAAGGCAAAACCTGGAGTTTAATAGACATAAAGTAGTACAAGCACTCAGCTCTTAAAGTTTCAGTTAACTTTCCAATAACCAAAGCAACAACAGCAAAAGCTGTAATGATACATTTAGCTTTCTTTTGGAGAACAGGCACCTAGAGAATAGCAAGGGAGAGAAAGCAGGGCAGCGCTCACATTATGCTGCGCTTTTAGCCAGCATCATTCATATGTGACTCTCGGCAGCTGTCTAGTGCAAGTAACTCCTCAGTGTCTGGTGAAACAACATGGCATGGTAGCATGCTTCACACCGTGAGGCAAACAGCACTCTGTGGAACAACAAGAAATATCAGAATAAAACTCTGGAAAATCAGTCCAGTGTTTTCAGGGTTTATAGGATTCATTTCTCTAAACTAAGTTCTCTAAAGTAAATTCTACTTGCTTACTGTTATTTTCAGACTCTTTCCATAATAAAAAAAAATTTTAAAAAAAAATATGCTTTTCTTTTTTTTAAAAAAAGGGGGGTTTGTTTTTTGGGTTTTTTTTAATGCATATATTTGTGGCTACGAAACAGTTCAGTTACTTTGTAGAAAATGTAGCTCTGTATACAAACTGTAGGACTCTGGTTGCCAGGTATTAAATGTATGTATACTTTGGTGCAATGCTGTTATTCACAGTTGTTGTTGTTGATGTGCGAAATCTGAGAAAACAGATCTAGTTTACTGTCAAAGGACAGACAAAAAGGCTGAAGTCCAGGCACAGTGCTGCTTTTGTTTACAACCGTAACTGAGCTGCTTAAAACTCTGTCTTAGGTTTGCCAGCTGGGATATTGAAGACATGAACAAGGCTTTTATATGGACAGAGTGCCTGCATAATGTGATAGTGGCCATGCTGGTGCCCCATGTTGGGCGCCAGTTAATTTCTATCCCAGTTTAGGGCCACAAGCTACCCGGGACTGGAGGACAGAAATGATGTTGCTCCTTTTGGGGAGTATAAATGAAGATGCTGCACACTGATTGGGAGTTTATAAGGATATTCTATTTACAGGTGCGTATATACAAAAGGCAATCAGGTAGAATGAACACATTCTCAAACTAGGCCAAGTCTATAGGACTAAAACCTTCTAGAAGGTNGAAGTGAAGGGACGAAAAGGTAGGGAGGAGAAGAGAGGGGTATCAGCCAGGCACTGCCTTATAAGCTATGATACTGGAAAGCAGAATAGAATAACAATGTTACAATATCCTGGGACAACCAGGTCGGTCCCTTGGGACAGGATTTTGTGGTCTTCTTAAGGGCCCCCCCGCCCCCTCAAACTACCACAGTGATATATATGATTATATTTTGGGGTAGAAATGTACTAATGAGAAAAATGAAGAAAGGTATGTGGATGAGGTTCAAATTCCATTCCAATTTCAAAGCCCACACAAAATGCTTCTTCTTTTTTTTTTTTTTTTTTGGAAGAGACAATTCACAAGTTTATTTAAATTTCTAGTGCATAGTGATCCCGTATAAACCAAACAATACTTTTGTCATCCTCAAAAAGTCTAGGAAATAGAGACTAAAATGATGGAGAAATAATGCACAACATGCTCTATTTTACTATGACACAAATGCATGTATAGCAGATAAACATTCTCCCTTCCACACCGGATCAAGAGCCAAGGGAGATACTACATACTTGAAGCCATCAACTACTTGAAACTGTTATTGTCAAAGCAATTTTTTACAGCAGACTGATTTGTATGCAGACCACTTTTAATAGCACAGAAAGAGTTTGGGACCATGTGTTGGAGTACACAAGTGATTTCCAAAAGATATTTGAAATGTAAAAATTCTGGAGGCTGCCTCCTTCCTTTCTCCCCTTCCCTGCAACATGCATACACATGCACACACGCACCATCAACTTCCACTGACATTTCTTCATTACTATGAAGAAGCTCAGGCTCTCTTGAGGGATTTTGCAAAGCACTGTTCCTCTTTTTAAGTAAGGCTACACACTTACGTCTCTACAAATGATTTCCATAAGTTTATATTCCATCAAAACACATGATTTCAGATCTTAAGGTGTAGAGGTAGTGTTAACAAGGTCCTCCTATGAAGATTTTAAGCTCTTTTGAATGCAATTTCATTCTTTCTTGTGGCTTCCACTTGTCAAATTTGCACAGGGCATTGGGACACTCTTTGGCATCAGAAAGTGCAGCTGGAGAATAAAATGTCCTGAAATCCACACTGCTAAACTGAAATCTTTGATTGTTTGATCTAGGAAAAGGCCATACCCTGGGTACAATGTTTTCAGATTGTGATATCTGCAGGAGATGCCAGCTTTCTTTAAGAAGAGTAATGTTAAAATAGAATAAAATACTGAAATTCTCTCCTTCACTGTCAGAGTCTATCAACTATTTTTACGGTTCCAGCTGTTCCCCACACTATTTAGGGTAGAAAGAGATGTGCCTTTTTAAAAACTTGCACAATAAGACAGAATCACACTTCCTTTTCAGATGAGCACTGAGTAAGGCTTAATACCAGGTTAGGATTTTAGTAGGGAAAAACAATTGTAAAACTACTTGAACCATGTAAACTAGCTGCAAACATGTTCATCCAAACGGGAAACCAAGAAACCAGACTGCATTTCCATTTCACTGCACTTTCAACTTGCAGTAACAAAGGTAACAAAAGGATGTTTATTTCCTTTGTACAACAGACAAAGAAGCTGCAGTGGCATTTACTGTTTGGGTTTCAGGATAAGCAGGTGGAGTCCGTAATAAATCCACATCAGTGACAAGATAAAACAGAGATCCTGTGAATTATAGGGTGAATTGTACAAAGCCTCAGTATTACAGTAATGCAAAGAATGTGGTAAAGTACTTCAGTACTTCTACAAAATATTACTATTTTCCCAATGGTGTAAATGAACAAAAACCTTACAAATATTTTGCAGTTCTTATCTATTCAATATACAGTAAAACTTTTTAAAATCTAATTTATAGAAAAAAAGTTTTAATCATTTTTCTGTAATACCATTGTAAGAAGGAAAAATATCAGAAATTAGTTAGCTTTCCCTTTATGTAGTGCTATAAGGCAGCAAAATCTAGTGGGATGAACAAAATAGTGGAAAGTGGGAATTAGGAATTTTATTTCTTGCTCCTAAAATCCTGTTTGAACCTCACTGAATCACTGAAATCTCTGCCTCAGCTTCGCCAACTGTATCAGGAAAACAGTAATAATTTTCAGAAATACTGCAAAGCCCTGTGGTGTAAGGCACACTGTAGTGAGCAATAAGTCCTGCTCTTGCAGGGCTCCACAGAGCAGAGTCCCAGACTGAGCATCATCAGGTAGCATTGCCCCTGGCCCTGTTAGTCTTCATACACATTTCTTATCACAGCCTGTATTTGCTGTGCAGAAACAAGGTGTCCCACTGTTTCACATGAATCCTCCTTCCCTTGAACTTGATCATTTTGCAGAAAGAAAAGAGTTGCTGCAGCAGTACCATCTGTATGGCTACTCCAACATTCATTCACTCAACATGACTTCATTTTTGATTAGTCTCCCACCTCTACCCCTTAATGAGAAGAGAAGCAGGAGTCTTATGGATGATAAGGAAATATTTCTATGCGAAGAACTTCAGTATTCTCTGAGTTTTCTGCCATGGTTTATTGAGGAAAATGTGTAACCACTCACTTTATGACAAATGCAGTCAAACAACCAATGTCTCCTTAAGCCTCCATTTGTAATTGTGCTCTAAACAGGCTTATTTTCACGCAAGCCATGGTAACATATAGCCACTGGCATAAGCCAAGAGAAATGCACTGGAAAAAAAAGTCTAAACATGCATGTTTTTTAATTCCCAGATTTAATATGCATCATTCCTAAATGAATCAGAAAGAAGTATTCCCTGACTGGTCTAGATGACTAAAATAGGTCTTAATTGTAATGGAAAACTAGAAAGGTAGCTAATGCTACTGACACAAAAATCAAGGTGCTAGGCTTATTGCTGAAATTTTTCCAGTTAAGCGTACTGGCCAGTTCCGTAAGATCATCTCAGGGAAGTGCCAAGCTGTCATATGTAATTAAAAGCAATAACTCTCCAACATTCAGATACTGCAAATTGAGGTGTTAACAGTCTCCCGGAGTTATGGCAGAGGACCTTGTAAGGTGAAGTGGATTGCAGGAGCATGAAAAGAGATTTAAGTGTCCTTCAGTAAACAAACAGTTGTAACTCTTAAATGGGTCTGCACTCCAAGCTATTTCTGTATGTTTGAAGAAAGAATCCTCTTTTCTACAGTCCTTTGTCTCTCTGCCTTACTCATTGTCTCTCTTCCCTCTAAATGTTGCTTTTCTTTTGCTTATCTTCACAGAAATAAATCACATTACTTCCTTTATAAGGTTTTAGAAATGTAAACTTATCATGTAATCAAATGACAGCGATTCTGAAAATTCTAGCATGCATCAAAAAAGTAAAGTTTGTCCTGAAATGATGCATTCAACAAAAAACTTAAGACGGTATTCATATTCTGCTATATCTTCTCACCCAATTAAATGTAAAACTTCTCTACATTACATTTAATTTTGGAATGTTTATGTAAATTATATATAATCAAGTCTTTCATTAACATGTATATCCCACCTTTTCAGATGAAACTATATTCCAGTATTAACTCGTATTGTAAATTGTAAAGTCCCTTTATAAACTTGCCAAGTTTTCCCTCCTTTACGTTCACAGCTACTGTATTAAATATGTTTGAGCACAATCCACTTTCTTGTTATTAAAGTATCATTTGAAATTGATGTTAAACATTATAGCCTACTCGTCCTTTAACATTGTTTCAGCATACCATCTTCTGGTGCTCTAAGGGTAGAGTTTACCACTAAGCAGACTGTCCACATGTCAGATAGAAAGGATTACATTCAAGCTCCATGATCCAGCTAGGCATTCTGACCACATTTCAGGATGAGATGCAGATGCAGCTGTTTTCCTCTCTCTCCATCCCGGCAGTGATTTCCACCATGGGAAGTGAGGGCTGTGGACAGGAAGGCTCTGGTGTACTCATTCCAGCTCACCTCTCAGCCCAGACACTGATGGCAGCTGTACTTCTCAGGCTGTCACACAGCCGACAGCCTGGGAGAGCTCCCTCTTCTACTTTGTACTCCAAATTAACCTCTCAAAAAAAAAAAAAAAAAAAAAAAAAGGAGTGGGGGGGGGAAAAAGGGAGAAAAGGGGGGGAGCAAAATCAAGCTTAGATTCCCAGTCTGACACAGCAACTCTATTTGATTGGTTTTCTCAATTACAGGATTAATTTAAAAATTACTGCTACCATTATTTTAAAATATACTTCATAATATTCAGTAAAGGTACCTCGAACAGAGGACATCTCTTTGGAAACTGCGTTGAGCAAATTCCAATGCTCAAGAGCTCAGTCCATCCGAGCACACAGGCACACACTCACATTTAGTTCTTAGGTATGTGTTCCTGTGCTATCCTGGATCAAGCCCTTTTATTCCTCATTTAGGACACAATTTGAAAATATATGCCACCATGCGGTGTTATATAATTCAGCTCTATTTGAGAAGGATAAGCCAAGAGAAGGTCATTGTCAGTAAAAAGCAACTAGAAAGGAATAGAACAGCCTTTGTATTATCCTGTCCTGTCCATTTTCTATTTCAGACTGAAATATACTTGCTTCTATGACATGTTCCAGCATATTCCCATGGTCTCCTTTGATATGACTGGTATAATCCAACATAGCAGTTCACATGGAATACATATGAAAATCACTTGATTTTTTTTTAAATTTATTTATGATTTTATTATAAAAATCAGAGAAGTATGAAAAGAATAATGTGGTGTTAGCAGAAGCTGGTAAAAACATATGGGGCAGTCACACTGTATTTTCAGTAACAGCACAAAAGCAAGTCAATGATAAAATTAACTCCTGCACTCTCAAAAACCACTGAAATAATCCATTTGGAATCTGTTCTGGTGAAAGTGTGGGGTTGTTACCCATTTGTTGTATCTTAACATTTAGAGAAGTTTCCAAAAACCTTCCTGTACTTCTGTTCAAGGTTACACATTGTATAAATAATAAAAAACTTTTAAAAAATTTTTAAAAACTAAAAAAAAAAAAGCCTTCAGTATGGGTTGTGAGTCTAAGTTGCTCCATCTGCTTGCACGGAACGCCCCAAAACTAATTTAAGTATGATTTATCAGCCTTTTGATTCTGATTTAGTAGCAGCATCGTTACCTCAAAAAGTAAGAAAGAGAGGAAAATTCTGTTCTATCAGCAGCTATGGTACCGCTCAGTGTAGTAAACTGATCCCTGCAGATCAGAAAGCAACAGCAGGAACCTAAATCAGAGACACTTATCCTGCAGCTTGTAGATACCACAGTTTAAAGGCACAAAGTCATTACTGCAGGAGCCAGCAGAGGGTGCTTCCATTTTAGGGTTGGAATAGGAGGGAATCAAGCACAGCAGTGAAAAAACCTTTTATGCATCTTTCATTTGTTAAAGTATTTGCCCCTACTTCAGATAGACTGCATTTCTTTGTGAAAAGTGGGGGGTTCAAAATACAAGATAGCTGCAGAGTAATAAATCATATGCTTGTTTTAAAACACATCCCCTTTCCCAAATTGGTGTTTGTTGGTCATAGGGTAAAGATGACACAGTTTTCATGTAATTATTTTTCTTTTTTAAAGGAAGCAATTTCCCTCAATTCCTGATAGTCTTCATCCAAGCAATGCTTTCACTGCAGCAGCATCCACTCTGTGAAGCAGTATGAAGTGTCACTGACATTCTTTAAACTGCTGATTGTCTTTGAACGTTTTTTTCAGATTTCCTCAGGAATTCTCTGCAATGAATGCAACATTCTCCTGACTCTATATCAGCACTAGAGATACCTGGGCCACATGACTGAGTAAGCCCACCAGTAAAAAATTCTTATTAGGTTTCCAAAATAGGCAATTTTCTAGTCCATGGTGAGCTGCACAGATAAATACAATGACCTTAGTTTTATTGGTATGTGCTTCTATTACCTCAAAATTCCTTCCCTGGGAAAAAGCAGTAATTGTAATTAGAAAAAAAAAAAAAAAAAAAAAAAAAACATAAAAGAAGAGTTAGGCTATGTTTGGGGNAGATGAAATTTCTAAAAGCAGCCTTCATTTACCAGTTTAAGATGAAATTTGCCTCATGGTGCTGGCCCTACTAGCCCAAGCTAAGCCTAGAGCTGTACACCGATATGAATCGTAGTCCTCAGAAGAGCAAACCACAAGTGCTAAAATGGATTAGAGTTTTGAGCCATCAAGCTAGCTTCAAGGCTTTCCTTTCCCCATTATTTTTATATTAAATAGCACACTGAAATTAAATACTTGGAAGATTACATTTCGCTGAAAACATTATGAGCAAACAGATTCTGTAGTCCAACAGTTCTCTCATTTGAGAACCTCTATCTGTAAAAAGTAGCACATTTCCTTGGAAGTCAGCCATTCCTGGCAGCAGATCTCAGCACTCAGTAGGAAGCCCATCTCTTTGAGTCCTGAACTAGCCCATACTAGAATTAAAACACAACACTAACAGTCAGAACCAGTTGTTCTTGGCAGCTAAGTGTTTTATAACTGCACAGGGATATAAGAGCAGAGCATCGAGTTTAAATCCTTTTTTAGAAAATGCTGTGATTAACTGCATGGCTTCACTTATTGTTAAGGTAACAGATGGAAGTGCCACAGTGAAATATTTCCTTTTTATTTACAAACAATAGAAAGCCTTTCTGCTGATAGGAATTAAAACATTACAGAAGCCTTGGTTCCACAAGCTTAAATTCTTTCATGCTACCACATGCATTTTTCATGGAAAGTCAACATCTTAAACATTTTTGCACTGTCTGAATTCATCATCCATAACTTTTGTGTGATTCCTGATCAAATGAGTTTGCTTCTTTAGAAAGAATTATGTACCTACAGTATAATGAGCTAATTAACTAAAGAACAAAAGGTGCCTTCCGTTATATGTGAGACATAACTAGCTCCCAGACAGAGGCAACACATTCTTTTTTTTAAAAGGCAATTCATATTGCTGATTTTGATGTCAGACGCTGTGTATCATTTTGTACAGTGCCACAAAAGGACTGATAAAACATTCAAATGAAAATTGGCTTTAAAAAAACCCACGCGCCACATCTTACCACCAGTATTATGAATTTTGAGAGGTTTGTAAAAGATGCGCGCTTTGATCAATTGCTGGGTTTCTTAGGAAAAAAAATCACTTTTATGCTCTTTGACTGGCAATAGCACTGAGCAATGGACAAAACTGACAGAGACAGAAGATGCATAAACAAAATAAGGCAGGGAGTTTATTAATTATTAATTCTATTAATTCACAGTAAAACTCTTTGTTTATTATGGTATATTAAAAATATATTTTCTTTATTCTAAATCATTCCTCCACAGACACAGTACATCTTGTCAGCGCCTGTAAAGATCTCTTAGATTGCTAGAAACGCCTCAAGCACAAAGAGTAGTAAAATATTTTTAACACTGTAGACATAGATCTCACCACATTTAACAAAATATATTAAAATGATGATTTATACCATGGTTATGAGTGAACAGTGAAGAATACATTTACTTTTAACCAGTAATAATTGTTATTGTAGCATCAAAAGACCTCAAAAGAATTAAAAGTGCTGTGCAACGAAACTTGTCAGATTCTGTGTGCTGCTGTAGGACAGCATTCATTACCTGTGTTCAGCACTCACAAATAGGTATGTGGAAGCGGAAGGAAGCTGGAAGAAATACTTATTTAGTCCAGGGTTACTATACAGGAATTGCAGCAAATAGTTGCATTGTCAGTACAAAAACTGTGTGAATTAGTCACCACTTATGGCTTCCTTGGTCCCTTGCACACTCCATGCATGAGGGAGAGGGTTTGGGTCTCATCCTCTATACTATGGGTCAACTCAACCCAAAGGATGGCAAAGAGATGCACTGCCAAATCCTAATAAATATTCAACTGTAAACCAGTAAAAAACAGTAAAACAGTAAAACAGTAAAATTTCTCTTCTAGATGTCGATTTCATAGAGACTCATGTCTAGGCATGTATTTCTATTAAATCTAACTTCTATGCCTACATCATCAAATATGTAAACAAATCCTATGTATTCAACATGATACTTTCCTTTCTCCTTAATGATACCTCACATCTTTATGGTATCTCCTACCCTGTTGTGACACCAAAGGGGTTGCACATCTCTTACACATGCTTTCATAGTAATTTCATAGCAATTAGAAGTGTCCTGAAAAAGTAATCTGTGCAGCATGGAGGCATTTGATGATCAGTTATGTAATGGACATACACTATCAGGGTTAAAAAAACCTGCATATGCTGCTGTAAAAAGACGGATATTCACTATTTTCACTTCTATCTGAGTGGAAACTAAAATGGCAATCAATATACACCATGAGAAACAAGGATGAGTCTCCTATCATCATTAATAATCACTTGTCTTCTCTGTGGACACTCAGTCACTTGGGGCAATACAAATGCACACACAGAGAACCAGAAACTACCTTCCCACCGGCATCTAAGTTTCACAGAAGTTCTTATCCAAAGGTCAGCTGCCAATTGGTATGTACATATACACACATATGGGTCCTTGGTGGGAATAAATTCCAAGTTAGTTGGCTACAAGAGCATATAGATCCTACTACTTGAGGTAAAGAAGAATAAATCTTTTTTATTTGTTCTTTTGTCCTTCCTAGAAAATGGAATGTCTATACATCCTGAGCTGCTGTATGGCCCAATCATAAGTAATGACATACAAAAGATAGAGATACATTTCCATTTTAATATCTAAAAGTTATTCAAAATCTTTTGTATAGCAGCCACCAACCTCTGTTATACCTTGACCTTCATGCCTTAGAATAACTTAGAAAGGCTTTAAGAGCATAACCTCAAGGATACATGAATCAATCTTACTTGAACATTACCAGCAATCTCTTCATCATTATGAAATAATGTATGGAAAATCCTGTTTAGCTGAGGTAAGTTATGCAAACTCCAGCTGTTGCACCTTATGCAACAAGAAAATTAAGAAATACAATACAGACATTCGCTCTCTAAACTGGAGCTCCTTTGGTTTTGAAAGGAGAAATGTATAACTTTAGGAGAGTGAAAACATAGAGATGACCAGCTATTAACATTGCAAAGACTGAAGAAATCAGAAAAGTGTATCTGCATTGGATTCTTTAAGATGATTTCCCCTAAAAAATTATTCTATTAGAAATCCACAAATTTATTAGTAATTTCACAAATAATTTCTAATTGCATACCAGAAGCTTTCTAGCTACACAAATTTTTCCAGGCAGGAGTCTGAAAAACACAAAAAGTGGAGCTACAACAGAAGATGACTGTTCTTCTGTCTTTCTCCTCTAGCAGGCCTCTCAAAAGTCAGAGAGCATTTGCTTGGAAAAGGGACATCTACTCTCAGTAAAGAAAAGGAAAAGCTTTCCATAAAGTTGTAGAACAATTACATCTGTCGATATTGTGGCTCTTGTGCCTTCATCGTGTTCTCAGTGATTTCCACAGGAAAGTACTTACAATAAAACTACCGAAACATCTACTCCCTGGAAAAAAACTGAAAGTATAAAAATGGTTTCACTTGGCAAGCTTGCCTTTGCTGGTCCTGAAGGATGTTGTCGGTCGAAATATTTCCTGCCACACAATCAATGTAAAAACACAAAATAAACAAGAATCAGGAATTTCTTACTTCTCAGCAGAGTGAATGCCCATTTAGTAATTTTCGAGCTGTAACAATAAATGTGTCATTAAACAAGTTTCTCTCACTTGAGTAGATTAGGACTTGCTCTAACAGTCATTAAACAGAAATATTCCATGAGAAGAGATTCGAAATCATAAACTTCAATAACTGTGATCAAAAATCTGTCATTATTTGCATTGCCACACACTTCTATTTAGCAATATGAAAGCATACTGCATTTTTTCAAACAAACTTACCTGACAAATTAACACAGTGGTTCATTCCTGACAAAGGTAAGTAGTCGATAGACTGTTAAACTTCTTATAGATTGTGGTGTGCAGATTCCTTGTTAACTTGAGTCACAAGCTAAAATTCCTTGAATCACAGTGTAGCTTAAATTTTAAAAAAAAATCTTTCTACAGAAAAATCTTTAAAAGCATCTAATTACTGACAACAGCATCATAAACTTCAGCAACTGATCATAGGTTACCAATTTTAATAATCAGCAATGATTTTAACTCATTTAATGAATTAGTAGTAGATCTAACAGAAGTTTAATCCATGTTGCAACTACTTGAAAAATAAACCCAACAGTACTATAATTTGATATGACAGTCAGGACTGCAAGTGTAAGATCATTAACACTTCACAGGTTATACCCTGAAGTAAATCTTACAAGAAGTTCACATAAATAAGGACAGATTTACACAATTATGTAGTTATGTGTATCACTGCATTTCTAACCATAAGTGAATTCTTCTCAATCTGCTATTCATTGGACTTTGATATGTATAAAAACCGCAATCCACCAGAAAACAAGTCAACTCATTTTCCTTTTTTCTTATTTGGTTTCAGGACATTTATATATCAGTTAGAGGTATATGAACCCAGATGGTTTCATCTAAGAGAATTTTTGCTTGTGAGAGAATTCAGAAAAGTTTCATTTGTTCCACTTAGGTTTGCATTTTTGCCTATTGTTTGACTGGAGTGCTGCAAAAGACTTATGGGGAGTTAAAGAAAGTTAAATTTGGCAAATAGAAGACTTCTCTCTGGGAAAAGAAAAGAAAAGAACAAGAAATAAATAGAAAAAAAGAGGGGAAAAGTGCTGCAAATAATGATAACAAAAAAATTAGATAACCCCTGTGGTAGCAACATCAATATTTTGAAACACTTTTAAAATAGAATATGCAAAGACAGGGGAGCTCTCTACTTTGTAAGGGAGCTCTTCTTTGGTATTTGAAACTGAACGACTCAAAAATGATATTGCAGCACAGCACACTGATCAAACACATTAGCTTGTGAAATTTCTCACCTCTATGAAATCACTGATGACATTGTTTGGTTTTTATCTGAAAGGAAGTGAAGGGAAATTTGGAATGTATTATTTCAGGAGATTATAAATAACTCTACATCAAAGAACCATATCCTTGAACGATGGTGTTTTGTTGTTTTGGGTTTTTTTTTTCCCTTCTGTTTAGGAACCTAGTAGGTTTTAATTTTTGTAGACAAGGAATTTTCAGATTGAAATAAACACAATACATCCGTGAGTTGATCTGCGTTGTTTAGTCCTAAAATACTCCCAAATTATTAAAGTAACTGTTGGTATGGAGGTCTTATGTTCCTCTGACACTTAATGCTACTGACCTGGGAACTCCACCCTAGAATGAGAAATGCAGAAACAAATTACTTTTACTGAAAACGAACAAACACAAACAAACAAACAAAAAAATCAAAGCCCCTAACCAAAGAAGCAACTGTTTGGTAAGAGCAGATCTGTTGGTTACTTAAAAATCAATTTAAATATTGGATAAGCAGACTGGGCTTGTTGTGCTTGATTTTAAAATGCGACCAGTGGCTATATTTGTATAAAAAAATATATATATATGTTTATATAGGTAAGAAATTGGCCTTTGTTTATGAAAGCAAAAAAAAAAAAAACTAAGAAATTTACCTTTGTTTATGAAAACAAAAAAAATTATCAACACTTTGCAGCATCTCTGAAAGAAAGAGTTTCACAGTATTTTGTAGAAAATACATAATTCTTTTTCCTTTTTCAAAGATTTGCCTTTTGAAGAACAATTCTATCAAACATAGAGATTAAGTCAGTTACTGGACAAAGGCCCAATGAAGTAAAAATGTCAGAGCAGTTTTTATCTTAAGTGCTGAGTGCTACTGAGATCCTCCCAATGTAATTTTTGTCCTCAGAGGTCTTCAGGACAGCTAAATGTTTGCTAGTGTGCCAGAGGTAATTTTGACAGCAGGTATTACTACTCTGTTTTACAGATGAGACATGCAAACTTACCTTCTTTCGCACTAGCTGATCACCCTCAGTGAAGAACGCACTTATCCACTCTGGAAAATACCTGATGACTCACTGTTAATATTAAGTTCTAGATAGAAAAGGCTCTTCTAAGTTGCAGGAATCTTATATTTTGGGGAAGTTTAGAATAAGTGCAAAATTCTGAAGAGTATTATACCACTTCATTAAAATTACTTAGCATTTTATAATATCAGATTCTTTGTTAGTGTTGCTAAACATTATTAGTGCCAGTCAACTGACAAAAATGTTCCAGTATTTCTACCCTCATAATCAAATCCAGAAATTAAATCTCAAAAATTTTTAATCAACTCTATAAACATGTAGAGGAAAAAGATTCAACTGTAATGTATTAAATAACCAACATTTGATTGAAATCACGGCATTTTCCCTTTTTTTAAGAAGTTCACAGTGGTATTGACTTGGTCACACTCAGATTTTGAGAACTAGCAGATTTCATCTCATTTTCTTCCAAATACACACATGAAAATAGTATTTTATGTAACTTTTAATATTGTGGTTAACAGCATTCTGAACTATATGACCTTACCATTTTTTATCTAGCTGGCTCTGAAATATCAGAGGAGCTAATTGCTCTGAACTGCTACATGTGAAACTGTGCGATGGTGCAACTTTTACAAAGTATGTTTGGCTAGCACGTCTCTGCTTAAAAACTGCTTTCTTCATGAAAGTCCAAGATAACTTGCCATAAACATTAATTTCATTGATTAAAAGTTCTCACTCTCCTTTCAGTGCTCCTCTTCAAATCCACTTGAACATCTACAGTAAGTTATTTGGATAACATCGGGAGATTTTTAAAAATGCCATCTACTGTCAGATAAATTTTTATTAATCAGAATCAAAAGCTATTTATTTTTTTATACTCTACTTTCAGACAGCTCACATTTAGTGTAATTTAGTACAGTACACGAAACTATTTAAATATTGCTTTCAACTTTTTGGAGCCTTTTGTTTTATCAGACTTCTGTGTTACTTCACTATGCAATTTACTGAAGGCTAGTAATTATTAGGACATGTGGTAGGCGTTTATCACCAGTAACATCACACAACCTACTCTATGATCAAGATACAATAGGGCAAATGGTACAATTAAAGGCATATTCTTTGGTGCATAACAATAGAAGCCTTGTGACATGGCAAGATTAAGAAAAGACTCAAACGTCTTTAAAACTACTCATTACCACAAGTTAAAATGTGCATGTCTGACCTTTATGGTAATCAGTAGTACTCCACTTGTGCACTATATTGCTAAATAAGCTTTATTTTAGACACATAGAATTCTTATCAGTGACCTGCAGTTAACTTAGCTGATCTCGGAGTTGTCGCTTACAATGAATCAACCCATCAGTGGTCATAATGATAGGCCATCATCTTCATCAACCAGTTTATGATGACAGGCAGAAAACAGTACTGTAGATTTTCCTGCCAAGTGGTGTAGTATTTAAATGTTGACTGCTACATACATCAGATTAACAAGGTTGTGAAGTTACTGAGAATCCTGTTCCCTGAGGTGCAGATTCACCCTGTGGTGCTATTATACCATAAGGTATATCAAAGATAATTGCTTAGTTTATTATCCTGTTGTCTTTTATGTCAGCTCTTAATTGTGAATTCAGAAGCCTCTTCATCTTCCAGTTCCTTATGGACCTGTTATTAACCCCATTCATTCTAATTAGGATTTATTACTATTTTTATTATTAAAGTGCAGAATTTTGAAAAAAAATAATGCTTTAAAATAGCCCATAACTCCTTCCCATGACTTCAGTAAAAAAGAGATTGATGAGATATTCAATTAGTATTGTAAATAACACGTCTCTCAAGCTCCTTTGCCATCCTCTGACAAAATTTGGCCTTTCGAAGTTTCAAGAAATTTTTATCCAGAGTCGCTTTAATATTCACTTAAAGAGTGTGTAAGCATGAAAAGATTGTATGTAAGCATGAAAAGATTTCTGTAGTAAAACCAGATTTGTATGATTTTATAGAATTATCCCAACAGGAAAGTGCAAGGTGGCTATGTCACAGCTGTTATCTTTCCCCCGGTCCTGAAGTTCGGTGTCATGCTTTCACAGCACTGGTGCTCTCCTTGCAGAGGACAATTTAAGCACATTCCCATAAAATAACACATGAAATCTAGAGAATGTAGAAACAGTTTAAAAGCCATGGCCTGGCTAGTACAGATAAGTAGTCATTCATAATTCCTCCTAATGTATACAATATTAATCTGTATGTACCTAGAAAATCTGACTACTTCCTATACTTCAAAGTCATTGCCTTTGCTAGGAGACCTAGAAAGTGCTTCAGGATTCATTATGACATGTGGAATATATAAGCAATAAGGCATGACAGGGAGTGTGGTTATCATAAGATAATCACACCCCTGGGTCATTACAAAGCACGAGGTGCAGCCGAGCACCTCTCATTCCCCCTGGGGTGTGATTATATCATGATAAGCACACTTCATGCAGTTACCTTATTGCTTTTATAAAAAGTCTTTGTTGGGTAGAAAAACTGTATTTTTTACTTAAAGATGATAAAGTTGGCAGTTTACAATGTTGAGCAGTACTTTCTGCTAAGCTCAATGGTTTATATGTATTAATCTACTGCTTTAGAACGTGCATCTGCCAAAGCTGATCCGAACTCATCAATCAAAGGAAGTTTCCATAATTCACCACGTGTTCAAATGATCTAGCTGGAAAAGAACATGTGCATCTCCCAGACAATCCCACAGCCATTGACTGCTCACTGGATACCTATCACTTTTCTTGAAAATTGAAACACAAAAATCAAAAAGAGAAGACAACAGAGTTGTTTAGCTAGAAGCTAAATGGTTTTAAACACATACATATCAAGTAAAAGACTTCAGTTATGGGAAAAGAATTCAACCTGCAAAACACAAAAAGTTTCTAACTTGCTTTTGCCTCTGGTAGATGTCCTCCCACAAATTAAGGGTGACAACTTAATTTAGGGTCCTAGATAAACTACAAAATCCCACTGCTGTCATTCAGATTGTAGCCTAAGGGGTCTAATGTGATCTTTTGGATTTACAAACACCTGCCCTGGATTATGCCATATGTCTTCTTAGTGGCTCCAGGGGTGTATGCTCTGTCCAGTATTCAGCTCATTTTGTGCTTTAGGAATGCATAACTGCACACAGGATATGAAAGTTTGCATCCATTTACAATTTATCAAGTGTGATGGCCGTGTTCTGATTTCAGAAGCATTCAATGGTCTGGAAAGGGGCATATATATGGGCTGAATTTGGCCCTGGGCCATTTATGAATATAGGTAACAATTTTTGTCTAACATGAACAAGTCACAAATTCAGCTGTTTAATTTAAATAGGTCCTTGTCACCATATATTCCAGATTGAAGAGGCAGGGTTAGGAACACTGTCAGTATCCTGGATGAAAAGGAAAAACTCCACTATCCTTCTACCTTCTAACATTTGGTTTGACATGGTGCTCCCACTATACAAATATGCATAACATTTTGCTTCTTTCAATAACAATCTAAACTCTATACTTTTGTCTTTATATTTTGACCATGTAGAGGTACAAGGTTTTTTGTATATATACTTGATTATTTTTCTATCTAATGCTGCCTGCCGGTTGCTCTTTTAACTGGAAATTTTTTCCTTAATACAGAATATGTTTAAGTTGTTATATATAATATGTATGCAGTATTTCATGTTTATATACGTGTGTGACATCTATTAAAATTCTTCCCCCAAAAGGGAAATTATATCAAAAGATATATTTCTGATACATTTTCTTAGAACTCTATAGATTTATGACAAAGAATAACCTGGACTATCAGACACCAATAATACTAATTACAAGTTAATTTAATAATTCTAAGAGAAAGCAACTGAGAAATAGCAAGTAAGAATATAACAAAATAATTTTTCTGGACAATTCTACCAATTTTTTTAATTATACCTTTTTATATCATAATTATTTTATTTGAAGTGATTCACAGATAACTTTTGAAATTGATTCTTTATCTAGAAGAGATGAATTAAAAATCATAGTTGTTACTCTGAAGAAAACTTTTGCTTCTTTTTTCTTGAAGCTTTCATTTTAAAAATTGCAGCTGGAGAAGTTACTGTCTGATGGTTTCTTAAAAGCATTCCTACTATTTCATAACTCTAGAGGCAGTAACATACAGGTATAGGTTTCTGCTAATACTTCTGTGTTCAGAAAATAAAACTTTGCTCCCAAACAGTTATGGTACAATTTAGGTGTATTCTTCATTAACTAAAGGAGAGCCTGACTATGCAGGAATACCAGCCTGAACCACACTAATTTGCAGCAATACTGTTCAATGTTTTTCAGTTTATTTGAAATTATAGAAAAGGAAATATGATGTTTGTGTACACTTTTATTTTATATATAAACAATTTTCTATAGATAAATTTAATTTTTATAACTTTAATTCTGCCACTATTTAATTTAAGGTGTTTTATATACAGCTTATTATTCTTCTAACTCAGAGTTATTGATAAAATACCTCAGTACCACAGTCAGTTATTCATAACAGTATCATGAAGTGCTTGCTGATGAATTACAGGACCAAAGGAATGGAATGGAGGAGGAAAATCAGAAAGTGAGGATTTGGGAAGAAATACGGTTTGTGTTGATGAAGTGCTACATAAAATAAATGCAGCACAAATTAAATTTATTTATTAATGTACTTTGACATACTCAATTTGTCCATGCTATGATCTGCAGCAAGGACCTTCCATAGAGGGATGAAAATACTGGTATTACATAGCATATGTACATGCAAGTAACTCCCAGTGTATAGATGACCATCGACTTGGAAAAGCTGGACATTAGGATACATTTACTAGACAGAGTTCCAGCATTTTCTGCATAAAAGCATCAGTGGCTATTAGCATATTTAAAATCTGTTAATTCCCTGGACTGGTAAGCATGGTTACATTTGCCCAGATTTTTTCCCCTCCTCTGCAGTTGGAGCCCAGAATAGCAGCAGTAATCAGGCTTAGAAGTGGCTAGTCATAGCCAGGCAGGACAGTTTTACTCCAAGGAGTCTAAGGATGTCAGCTAGAGAGAATTTAGCCAGAACACAGGAAATGTCCTATTACATAGTACTTTGCTGAACAATTCCTTTCATTTGCTGCAGCAATTGCTACCTGACACTGGTCAACACTACCTACAGCCTCTGACAAAGGGGCAAGAAAACTCCACTTTAGACATAAAGCAGGTCATCTGTTTCCAGTAAGATGGCCTTTCTGTTCCTAGGAGTTAAAAACAGGTATAAAATCTGAATCCGAGGGATTGTTTACTTTCCAGGCCTGATTTCTTTTTCTGATGAGTGGAGGTTTGGTTTTGGTATTTTTTTCTTCATTCAGGATTAACTGTTAACACATTTTATTCAGATAAATTTCCATCCTCTGATGGAATTCTGTTAAATTTATGACCACCCTTGCACACAGGGTATTCCTTAGCTCAACCTGTGTGTGAAAACACAGGTCTGTTTACTAGATTTTAATTCACTGACCATCAGTTTTGAGCATCCTTCTGCTTTGTAAGACAAGCAAATCAATTCCATCTACTTGTGTTGCTTTATCTGATTCTAAACTGCTCTTTATTATTCTCTTCTCTAAAGTAACACTGTGAAAATTCTCACTGCAGTTTTAAGATGCCCCTCTTGTTTCTCAGTGTATTTTCTCATGTCTCCTAAAGGTCAACAATGAGTCTGAAGAGTATTTTGGATGAAGTCATACATTTCATGTCATGGCATTAGAAAATCTGCTATTCCTTCTGCATGTTTTTAATATACCAGTATTTGCTTCCCTTTTTGAAACAGTCATACACCAAGCAGATAACTTCACAGAACTGTCCATAAACATTCCAAGGATTCTGAAATGATAACGTTGAGTTTTGTCTACTACCTTGTTTCAGATCACCTACTTCAAATAGGTCCTCTCAAAATTCCTCAAAAGCTGTGCTAATTTTCTACAAAGTTTCTTTACTTTACACTGCATGAAATAAGACAGTTAAATAATAAACCTGTAAATAAATTAATTTGACTAGATTGAATCAAAAGTGTATATTTAGGGCCTGATGCTGCCCTCTATTACTGCTAGGTACAGAGTCCACTCTGCCTCAACAGAAATGTGTCTGAGACCAAATCTTTTTTGGTCTCAGACACAAATTTGTTGGCATACAACATATATTCAGATTGGAGCAGAGCTGTACTTAGGATAAATATTTGATGTCCGAAGTGCTAATATAGATGAGATTTTTTTACCTAGTGTATTGTTGTTGCAGTCTTCTTATACTTCTGGTATACTTTTAAGGATTAAACAAGTAAGAAAGATGGACTGAAACAGGCAATATCAAAACAGCTTTACTTGAGGTGAGTTGATAAGAGAACATTCTGAAAATGGAAGCAGTAAAGCAAACTCACACCTTGGGAATGATACACCACAACAATCCCTCAGTAATGGTGGAATTAGGCTCAGCAGAAACAAATTCCTATTCTTTTACTGAGATCTGGTCTATTCAGAGTATCTGGGCTGATTATGGGGGGTCATGTGGAAAATACAAAAAGGCTACAAAAAAAAATCCTGTAATGTTAGGGTCAATTTGATATATCTTGCTTTACTTTCAAAAACTGCACCCTATTTTTCTAACTCAATACTAGTTTGGACTGACATTCCCTGTACGGTCAAAGCTCCCTCTTAAATTAATAACAGCTTCACCTAAATGTGAAGCAAAGGTTTAGTAAACAAGGGATGATTATTGTGTTTTCTAAACATAGACATATTAGAAAAAATATACATCTGCTTTAGCATTTCCATAATTATGAAATATTATCAATTATTATATATAAGTAAACTACCTGAGTGTTGTTAGCAGAAATTTAAAAGGAAAAACCTGCAAAATAAAAGGGTATCTCTTTCTCCTTTTATAGGGATTTACAGTACTCATCAACTTGTATAGTTCACATTAGCATCCAGTGACATTGCTTTGTCTGTATATATTTCTAGCTGTCAACAGAATGTCCTGAGGCAATCGCATCCTGATTCTATAGCTATCTTCTATTCTTTTATAATACACAAGGGTCTAATTTTCCATCAGCAAAGCATGAAATCATGTAAGAACGCCACATAACCAGCATGTGCAAACAAGTAGCACTTTTTCTACACATAAATATGCTTCATAAAATAACAAATAAATTAAATCTTCTTGTTCAGGTAAAGTGTTTGAAAACCAAGACACTTTTTAGAAATCAGAGTACTCTCTGCAGAAGTGCCCATGCCATACTGTTCCTCTAAACATGTGCACCACCTCACAACATAATTTTGTGTGATAAATCATTTCGCTCAGGCTGATGGTGTAGCTCTCTCTTTCCTGCATAAATAATACAGTTACAATCATCAGGCATATTAGTTAAATTAACATAAATATTAAACAAGCTAGCAAGATAACAAAAAAAGTGTTCTTCAACTTGATGATGTCACCTTATTGTTCCAATAGTGGCAGCCTTGCATTACAGCTGTGCAGGTTTCTACTGAAAGTTTTTAACAGAATTCACTGGAGCAAAATGGGTATGGTGACTGTCATTTGCTATTTCAAATATATTTTTATGGAGTAGCCAGAGAAAACTCTAAGGCTCAGCACTGAAACGATTTTTAAATCTATTAGAATAGACATGCATATACAGTATGCAGACCCCAGCTCTGTCTGGAACTTAGGTCTAGCTCTGCAGCACTGTCTGCCATCACCAATGATTTCTTTAAGTACCCTGTGTTTGCAATAGACTTGAACCACATTCAAGACATACGTCTTCCTTGCTAGAGGAACCACAGAAACAAAGCTCAATTTGGCCTCAATGTATTGACTACAATTGCCAAAATCTTCTTTGTCTCTCATATTTCTACAACTTTAGGGGATTCTTAACACCTTCTCTACATAATGTACAATTTACTTAGGACATAACTTTCAGATGCTTGGCTGCAAAATAACTGTTGTAATTTAAGGCAAACGTGTTTTGAATAAAGCAGCTTGAGCTTTTTAACCTCCACTGAATGGAAGCTTTCAGAAAAAAAGGATTCTTGAGGATGAAGAGGACCACACAGTCTTTACTCACGAGAAGAACTGATCTAGAATTTCCATATATAACTGTCAATACATTCATCATTGTGGGCTCCTCACCATTATAGCAATACCTTTGAGAAACAACCCTGCAGGTGACAAAGTGAGACACCATGCACTTCCTTTTCCAGTACACTGTTGTTTATGGAACCATTTCCTAAACGCTATGTAGTAAAAGAGACACACGATTTTATTTGCCTTTTAAATACAAGGAGATAGGAAGAAGGACATTTACTGCCAAACACAGCAGAAGTGGCTGAAATTCTTAGTGATGACTCACTGCAAGAAAACAGCACTAAGCTTGCAAGGGAAAGTCCTGACCTCCCTTCTCAGCTGGGGCAGCCCTGCCCACACTGGAATGAATGAGCATGTGAAGCTGCTGGCCCAAACAGGTGCAGGGATCAGCTCTGAAATAAATTCTACAGTGCAAAAGCATTGACAGTTGGCGTCACCACAACCAAGGCTACACACTCATTAATCAGGGACCGGTTTTCAGCAAGTTTTCACTGTTACTGGTCCGCAGAGGCCAAAGGAAAAAGGCCATCTGCAACATCTGAAAATCTCTCTCTCCAATGTTCCTCCTCTTAAAAATGGAATTAAAGGAAATAATTATATGTCAGACAAAAACCCTTCAGGAAAGAGAAGTCACTCACAGACCTGAATTAATCTCAGATTTGAGTAAATTCACTTTAGCATTAGATCTTTTCTGGCACAAACCCCCTCATTTAGTACACTTGAGCCTACCAGAACTGATGCAGAGGGATACCTCTGATTTCATAGCCTTTCTGCATCGTAAAATGGGCACAACAGTATGTACTTTTCTCCGTGTGTTTCAGGAGCAGAAACGTGCTTCAGCTGAAATAAGACCAAAAGACAGGTTCAGCCACTCTATCTGTGGGCCACTTACCTGACAGCTAGATAAAACCCTGTAAATGTGGTAATACATGGTGTCTCCTTCAAACAATCACAATCATATATCTTGTTAGCAGCAACAACAAATGCAGTCTTCCTTCAGACAGACCAACAACAAGAAACTTGAAAAACTTTTGGTAGTAAGGATAAATTAAAGAAAGCAAGTCAGATGCAATATATTCACTTACGCAATCCTGCTTCTACTAGTTTTCTGTGGTTTGTCAGCCCTCGAACGATTTAGACTGTGTTCTGGCACATGCATATTCAGGATAAGTTTCTTTTCAGGTCCCACTCTACCATACCTTCTGCAACTAATAAATATTTGGTGATCTTAAAGCTACATAATCAGTTCTAACATCTCTCATTTAATATACATCACAGACTATGACTCAACTCTGTGCAGATTTTCTGCTTTATACCACTGAATGTGGTGAGGTGGTGTCCAACACCCAGCTGTGCTTTAAGGCAATGGGCCAAACTGACCTGTTTCATATAGTTACATAATCCATATGTTGCACTAAGATTCTCCATATTCTAAACTTTCATATGAAACCTTTTCATGAAAAGAAAAATATTGTTTCTTGCTTTCAGAGTTGTGAAGAAAGCCTGCAATTGCTAACAGACTGTAAATGGATGCAACGCCTAAGGCTGGAAACAGATGGAAAACTGGGCTCAGGAAGGCGACAACTCTGCTACTTTTCTTAAGCTGCCTTGATGTTGATATTAAAACATAATGATGTCTCTCTAGAATTTAACACTATGTTTTTTGGTGAACTTTCAAATAAATAGGAAAGGAAAAGAGTGGGAATTAACCCCTTGTAAGTCATAATGGGAAGCAGTGAGACACAGATTGGAAAAATAGAACAAAATTGATATTCCAGAAACAATTTATATGAAATGCATGAGGGGCAAATAAGAAATGAATTAGATATTAAAAAAAAAATTTTACAAGAATGACAGATTAGGAAATATTACAATGAGAGGAAATGGTAGCTACAAATTCTCATTTCAAAATATGAAACTTAGAATGGCTGAGATGTGCACATTATTTTGAAGCATTAATCTTATTTTATGAATATTGTTTTAATATCTGAACTATCCCTTTTTTAAATGCTGTTTGTTGAAGCCAGCTATTTCTGACAAACATTTTCAGTGAAAGAGCATCTGAAAGAGTAGGATGAATAAGCTCACTAATAAATTTCTAGTAAATTTTAAAGATAACTTCAGATATATCTATAGAAGGCATTGCACAGCTTGACAAAAGTGGATTTCTGCAGTGACACCACTGATGCTGAAGAATTAACACCCGATTGCATGTGGTTTCAGTTTCTTTACTCTAGCTGGTTGTAGCGGAATCCCAGAGCCTGGATGCTCACTGACAGGTAGAGAGCATCAGTTCCAAAATCTCTTGTCTCAAAGGAGCAGAAAATGTGATCTCAAAGATAGTATACAAAGTGTATGAAAGTTCAATGAGAGGATCATCAGGAAATTTGTTCTTAAACTCAACTGAGACAAGAAATTTGAATGCATAATACTTTGCATGTCTTTACTGTAAACTGAGTGGGAAGGAGGAGTTGCGACCTGTGGTGTGTGCTTCCCTGCTGTGTTGCTACCAGTCAGCCTTTCCCATATGCTCTTTCCCAGCTGTGAAACTACTGAAGAAGCCTAAGAAAAGTGCCTAAGCACTTGATTCAGATCTTCCTGGGGCAAAACTGGAGTGTGCAACTGCCTGCAAACATTCACTGTCTTGCTGTGACTTGGCTGAACATAGCCACATACCCCCTCAAACACCAAAGTTACATGATTATTCTGTATTCTCTTTCACTTAACATGCCACATTTCTACTCCTGCTTTAATATTTTCTTTCTCTTTTCCTACACCACTATCTGTTGACACATAACTACGCCTATGGTAGTCTTTGCACTTCCGCAAAAGCCACTTGGGGCCAGAGAATGAGGGTTGCTGATACTGGACCTTCTCCCACTTCTTTTCTTCTCATAACTTATTTTTTTTTTCTTTTTTTTTTTTCTGGAAGTACCACAGAGCAGCACAGCAACCAAAAAGAAAGGGAGACAGGGCTTCCTGCTCCGTTAGCATAGAACGTGGTCCCTGGTAGGTATGCATGACAGATTGAGATCACCCCCTTTTTTTGCCAGACCAGCTCAGACAGCTTAGGAGCAAAGGAAGCTACGTATTTACAGCAAGCTAAATTTATGGCATATAATAAAATACATATGTACAATAATATATTTGCAAATATTTACAATAATTTACAATTTAGAAATAACCCAAGGATTCATCTCCTTGAATTGTTCCTCAAACCCCCTGAAGGAAAGCCCAGAAAGGGCTAACGGCCACCTTCTACTCCTCCCTCAGTAAGAAAACTGAAAAGGCTGCAGCTGTTCTTACTCAGCCAAGGTTAGTCCAGAGATCAGTGTGGAGGAGTTAANCCAGACCAGCTCAGACAGCTTAGGAGCAAAGGAAGCTACGTATTTACAGCAAGCTAAATTTATGGCATATAATAAAATACATATGTACAATAATATATTTGCAAATATTTACAATAATTTACAATTTAGAAATAACCCAAGGATTCATCTCCTTGAATTGTTCCTCAAACCCCCTGAAGGAAAGCCCAGAAAGGGCTAACGGCCACCTTCTACTCCTCCCTCAGTAAGAAAACTGAAAAGGCTGCAGCTGTTCTTACTCAGCCAAGGTTAGTCCAGAGATCAGTGTGGAGGAGTTAAGAAGCAGGTGATGCAGGAGGCAGAAAGGCGAAGAAAGGACTGAGGAATTATTTACACAGCAGATTTTTCTTCTAAGTAGCAAATGAATGGAATGGTATAGAGCTATCCTTTGTTGTTCTTCTACATCCAATACAAATCTTTATTTAAAATTTCTAATGAAACTAGTATTAACTCTATAACTACTACAGTAGAAAAAATGGTGAAATAGTATGAGGTACAAGTGCCATATGTTTCTGTATCTATATTACAGATAGATGCTGTTGTGAATTAGAGGAGTAGATATATAAGTGGAATGGAAAATATTTGACAAGGATGTATGATTTTGACTGTTAGGGTTAGCTGTGTTTCTGAAGACTTCCTCAACAGCCTCCTGTGTAAAGGCACATGAACTGCTCGCTCAAAGATGGCACACAGGCTACAATTAACAACAGTTGATCTAAAAAGGGAGAGAGAGTGCACTTATATTCCCAAAAGAGCTGAAAGATTGTGGTCTCACTTCTCATCTTGGTACGCATGTTCTCATCCCTACTTCTCCAGAAGCTCCACTGCACATGGCCTATGGTTTTGCAGTAGAAGTAACCTCTTCTCCTGTCCATTTACTCAGACTCTGTTTACTCAAACTTGTCACACACAAAATTCTCAAGGGAAAAATATGCAGGTAGATGCAATTTCAAGAACAACTTCATTTAAGAGAGCTGGCCATAAACAGACATCGTGTGCTAGGAAAATGGTGGTGTTCGAAATATTAACAAAAAAAACAAAAAAAAATCCCCCACAACTGAACCAACACGAGGCAAAAACAAGAGGTATCAACTTTCTTCTAAGTATCATTAAAAAGAATATACTACAATACTTTGAAAAAAAACTTATTATAATTTTCTATATGCTTCTACAGAAAACCAAATCAATTTTCAAAATAAAATTGCCAGAAAGTAAAGAGTTCATTAGTTGACAAAGAGAATAAAGAGAAGCTTTACCAATTTGAAATGTTTTCTTTTCCCTCCCTGTCAGTCTCCCTTCTCATAACAAAATCACACAAAAATTGTTATGATAGTATGAAAGCATTAATCTGTCTCTATATGTCTATCCATCTGTGAGAGTCTAAATCATCTCTCCCTTGCTCAAATCAACAAAGATAAAGATTACCTTTGTTACCTTCCCAGACTCAGCCCAGGTTCCTGGCCAAAAGCTTGGGGATAGAACAGCACATTTGTGGACTTCCCGGACTCAGTCCAGGTGGCTGGCCAAAAGCTCAGGGATGCAAATCAACAGAGATACAGCACCTTTGTGGACTTCCTGGACTTCAGCCTGGCTTGAATGCCCAGGATGTGTACACCTTACATCAGCTACCCCGAAGAGAAAAGGCTTATGTGTATTTGGGGTATGGACAGGTAAGCTGCGCAGGGAGGAGGCAGAGGCCCTCCCCGTGTCACCACCATACCCCTGCAAATACATGAGAATACACAGGAAGATTTCCTGGGGAGCTGCACCTGGACACCGATCTAAAAAAATGTATACAAAGAGACATGAGCAATGCCTGGCAAGACAAGGACCTCCACATGAGCACCTCCACCAGAAGAATTCGAGGAACAACTCCCACAAAACAACTCCAGAAGAACTCCTGGCGAACTCCACAGAAGAACATCCCAGGAGCTACGCACATCTATTTTTCATCTGCCTCACAAGCTTTCTCATCATTTACTTTCTTAACAAAATTAAGTGCCAACTGAAATCCTAACTGGCTGGTTGGTTCACATCAGAAGTTTTACAGTAAATGAAAAAAGTTTAGCTCAATGCCAGGGATTATCAAGTCCCTTGAATATAAAAGTAGTTGAGGACAATTCACAATCTCAGTCCCATTGGGATTTTATATTACAGAGGAGTGCAACATATTTATAAAGCAACAGTGATGAGTTCCACTTGCTCTGAGTACTAATGCAATTAAGAGTGCTAATGATGCCCATGGAGTGTCTTTTCCCTAAAATAATCTCATCTTAAAGCTTTCTTAACAGTTATTTTGTACAATTGACTGTTATTTTCATTCCTGAGACAGAGCCTAAGAGTTTATTGGTATCACTGCCTTTTAAGAAACACGTCAAGAAACAGTACCATTCCACCTCCAAACATATTTATTGAATTCAGCACTAAGCTGACAATACAGAAACAACATAAGCAGATGTTCATTTGTCACCAGGTCTATGCCTTTTAAAACATTCATCCAGAGCCAGAGCTGCATCACTTTTACACCAGAACATTTTGAGAGACATTATGCACTTTTCCTCGGAAAGGGCTAAAAACTCATTGCACGATTTTTTTATTGTATGCAAATGAGAAGTATCTGATTAGGTCCTGAGGCAGCTTCACCTAGGTGTTCACAGGAATAGCAATGGGAGCTGGGGAAGAATATTTCATAACTGAAGTATGTTTTCCCTTGGGGGACATCACCATTTGATTTTGACATTTATTTGTCCTGTGCTGTAAAGGACAAAACTACAATTACACTTTTTTTAAAAAAAAACTTATTTTTTTCCTACAGTGCAGTGGGCATAGTGTCAGAAAAAAAACATAAAATCAAAGATTGTGTGTTCTCAGAAAAAACCCAGCTTTAAAACCAAATTTAAAAAACATATTCAGGATTAAGTCATACTGTGCAAGAACAGCTTATATGATTGAAAATGCATATCAAAAATGTATTTTACAAAGTAGCTCTTAAACACTTGTTTTTTTCTTATTTTTAATACTATTATCAATATTATTAACATTTTACTGTGATCAGTTTTCCATTGACAGCTTTATAAAAAGGATGCTTTGAAACCAAATCAGTTGCTTGAGCTCATTTCTATTTTATCTGTTAGTATCTTTTTCATATCTGGAGAAAGTTGAGGTAAATTATCTGACTACAGGACTAAATGAATGGTACCAATAACAACTCTTGCATCTTACATTTCAATCATATACAAATTTTTAATATGTACATTATTATGCAACAAATAGGTTTTCATTCTTCATTTTCACTGGCACAATTCATACATGTAAAGAAATGCACTCACATTTTGCACAGAACATGCCTGGAAATTACCAATAATACAAACAATTTATAAGCTTCCACTGCACGTTTTGCTCCAGGGACTCCCAAACCTGGTATGCAAAATTTTCATAAATGGACCTGATGTTTAAAAAAAAAAAAAAAATCTAGAATAAAAGTGTTAGAGGGTTAGTTGTAAATTGGCATTTCATCCTCAAATTAGTAATATATACTTATTTACAAGCCTTATCCAAACCTTAGTCCAAACTAGAATACTCATGAACAGCCCTACTTAGGAAATAAGACCATCTGTATGCTTGAACTGCAAGCACATAGGTCAATCAGGTCAAAAAACCCCCAAGAAAACAGTGTATTAGTATGCAAGAATCTGCCTAAGATCTGGAATATGTGTTTTATATTAATTTCATGTACAAGAGACATTCCACTCAAGTAATTCAAAGCAGATTCTTTTTCTTTCTAGAAAGGATACCATACCGATACCACTCACAGACTTTCTCCATGTCTGATGATGCCTTTTGTACAAAAGAGAGGCCATGTTTCATGAAGCAGAAAGGAGGTGATCTTCATGTCCACTTACTGCTTAGCCTCTGACACTGACTCTGCTGCCATTACGAGGATCTATGGATTTTGCACAAATTTTGTGAGTGAAATTCCTTATGATTGTGTTGGATACCTGCTGAATTGGTTTGGTAATAAACAGCCAATTTTTGAAAAGTTATCAAGCAGTTTTTGAAATGAACACTAGCACTCTGTTTTTTTTCATAGCAGTATGATAGTGTGGAAAGTTCGCTTACCAGAGATACCTCAGAAAGCCATTTCTCACTGTGGGATAGCTTGAAGTACAATTATCCTCAGTTCTGGACTTTGGGACAGGGAACACTTCTTATTGCAGACATTTATTTCTTTAAAATTTTGATAGCGAAAGAAAAAGTAGAGCATTGCAATCCTAAGCACCAATATAGGCTGGGCAGTGACTGGCTTGAGAGCAGCCCGAGGAGAGGGACTTGGTGGTGTTGGTGGACAAGAAGCTCAACATGAGCCAGCAGTGTGCACTTGCAGCCCAGAAAGCCAACCAGATCCTGGGCTGCGTCAGGAGGAATGTGGCCGGCAGGTTGAGGGAAGTGATTCTCTCCCTCTACTCCACACTGGCAAGACCTCACCTTGAGTACTGCATCCAGTTCTGGGGCACCTATTACAAGAGAGATATGGATGTATTGGAATATGTCCAGAGAAGGGGCATGAGGATGATCACAGAGGGCTGGAGCACCTCTCCTATGAGGAGACACTGAGGAATTTGGGGCTGTTAAGTCTAAAGAGGAAAAGGCTCCAAGGTAACCTTATTGTGGCCTTTCAGTATCTTAAGGGGGCCTACAAGAAAGCTGGGGAGGACTAGAGGGAATGGAACAAAGCTAGAAATGGGTAGATTCAGAATGGATGTTAGGAAGAAGTTCTTCACCATGAGGGTGGTGAGACCCTGGAACGAGCTGCCCAGGGAGGTGGTAGAAGCCCCATACCTGGAGGTGTTTAAGGCTGGATAAGGCTCTAGACAGCCTGATCTAGTGTGAGATGTCCCTGCCCATGGCAGGGTTGGAACGAGATGATCCTAGTGGTACCTTCCAACCTAACTGATTCTATGATTCTATGATTATGATCTATTATATTTTCCATAGTGGTTCATGCTTTCTACTGAAGGTTTCAAAATTTCATCATGCCTCTTCAAAAAATGAAAGCTATGCATTTTTATGATTTTATATTGCAACTTTTAAAAAAAAACTATTATATTTGCTCTTTAAAATGTACTGGTTTATCATAACATATTATAACATTTAGGATTTTAATAGCAGTCCTTTAGTGTAATAAAACTTTTAGTGACTCCCTAGCATGTCTTGTTAAGGCTTAAGTTCCTCATTTACATATCTGATGTCCCCCAAGAGACAGACAAGCTCCAAGTTAATTATCCATATAGCTGTAAGAATTCCTGTTTCCTGGTAAGAACTCTCTAAAAGAAAACTAACAGATATTAAATATTACTCTGAGTTTCAAAAGTAATCGAATTGCATTTAAAGAGACACTAAAGAGATACTTAAATTTAATATTCTTTGCAGACTAAATAATACATAAACCACGTACAACTCTTAGACAATTCACAAATACAACAATTGTTAAAAACTAACAAAAAGCCCAGCCTTTAGTAATTTCAAGTGCTGCCAATACTGAGAAGCAAAAAGATTCTTGAACAGACTGTGCACTCCTCCCTAACAAGTAATCATTTTACACAAAGGCAAAACGGAACCTGTTGAAAGCAGTGACACAATCCCAACTGCTTCTAGTGGAGCAGGGTTGCATTACTAATAGCTTGTAAAAATGCAGAAAGAATCATGCTCTTTACAGAAAATAACAAGTGACAGACGACATACTTCTGAAATTAAATGTAATTGTTGTAAAGACACCAACATATCTCTTGTATCTCACCAAACTATAATTACAGGGAGGAGCAACACAACGTGATGGGTTAAAAGTCTCTTTTCCCAACCCCTCTCTCTCCACATGGAAGTCAAGAAAAGTAACATACACACAAAATTCCAGGTTAAGATAAAAAGAGTTTAATACTTATGAGCTAATATCATGCATAATTGCCTTAGCCTATAAAAGGCGCAGAAAAAAACCACAGAAGCAGCAGCAGAAGCCAGCAGCCTACCCCCCCACCCATTCCTATCCCACACTGACTCAACAGAAAAAGCCAACACCCCAAACCTGGAAACCAAAAACCACAACCAGAACAGGAAGCCTCTCATTTTACAATCACAACTTCAAGTCCCATAACATTTTGCTCCAGTCATCACTTTCTTTTTGAAGCTGGCATTACACAGCTTGGTGTGAATAGCAGTAGCAGATTCAATCCAGCCTATGACATTCTCCACCCCTTTTTCTGTACCATTTGTGTCACACCCAGCAGCAATCAACATCAAGCAATATACATCATTGATTGTCCATTCGCACTTAAAATGAGATCACTTTGTAGTATACAGAATTCCAATAGAAACTTGAGTCAGTGTTCTTCATGGACGAATTGCCCAGGGATGTTGTGGCTGCTCCCTCCCTAGAGGTGTTCAAGGCCAGGTTGGACAAGGCCTTGAGTGACTTGTACTAGTGGGAGGTGTCCCTGCCTATGGCAGGGGGTTGGAACTAGATGATCCTTGAGGTGCCTTCCAACCTTACCATTCTGTGATTCTATTGTAATTCATGACTCCTGCAGCTAAGACTGAAGTGGGCTTTCTGTCTCGCTTATTCTTGTCCTTCCCATGGTCATATAAATGGAACCACAGGGTACTCTGTGTTATGTAGCTCCCACATTCTCCCCTTCAGACCGGGGAGCACTGTTCCTCATGGCTGAAATGGAAGACTGTACAGGTGGGGAATTGAACATGTTATTTTTGAGTTGATGGACCTCCTTGGACAACTCTTTCACAGATGAAACACAAGCCTGATTAGGGAAAGAGAGGCTTCCCTCACATTGCTAGGGCCTGCTACTCATTTCATCCATCTTTGGCCATCTTCCAAAGCTAGAGATTAAGACCAGGTGAGCATCCCTGACTCTCTGTCTTTTTCCTGTGATGACCTTGATTCATCCTCACTGTTTGCCAGAGCAGCTGCTTTCCTTGTATCCTTCCTTTTTTTTTTCCATACAGGAGCAGCTGATATTGGCACAGGCTGGTTCTACCCCTGAGCACTCTGGAGAGGTGAGAACAGCTCAACAGGCATGGGCCAGGCCCCAGCACATCAGGGTGATTTCTGTCTCTTGGGATCTCCCAGGCTGACAACAGAATTTTAAAAAACATTTCATCATCTTTTCAGGATTTTGCACTTGTTCAGAGGTGAAACTCCAAATCACCAGAGGGGACCACTGTCCTAAGAATTTACCTCTCCCACACACCAGACAATTACCATTAGCCACCCCCAGGGTAGATCTCTCAGTGGTATTCTTGGGAGTCCTTTGTATTGCTGTGAACAAAACCTGTCATGCCTGCAACCAGCACAGCTCCAAGCCATTCCCCTAAAATAACACTCATCACCAGAAGGAATATGTAGAGAATGCAAGCACATCAGCCTCAGCTGTCCCCCCCAAAGCAAATATATCAATATATTGAACACACCATAGGAAAAAAAAATACATAAAATTCTCTTAACAAGCCTCAAGCCTTAATTGAAGCTTCTTGTTATCCTGCTTTTCATTATCTCAACTCCTTCACCTTCTGCCAAAATCAACTTAGTTAAAGAGAGCAGCTTTCGAGCCCCACATTTGCCATCAAATTTGTAGACTAATGGGTTAACAATCTGCTTTCCCAGTCTCTCTCTCTCTTCACACAGAAAAGAGGGAAATTAACACACAAAAGCACACCTCCCAGTTGAGATAAAAAGTTGAGATAGAGTTTAATATGAATGAGATAATATAATGCACAATTACCTTAGACTGTCTGCAGGAAAAAAAAAAAAAAGCACTGCAAAATGCAGACGCAGCAGCAGAAGCCAGTGAACTATCCCCACCTGCTCCCATTCCACACCAACTCAGCAGAAAAAGCCAATGCCCCAAACCTGGAAACCAAAAGCACAAGTGGAACAGGAAGCTTCTCATGTTACAATCAGAACTTGAAGCCCCATAACACTTTGCTCCATCCAGCACTTTCATTTTGAAGCTGGCATGGCACACCATGGTATGAATATCAGCAGCATATTCAACTCGACCCATGACAAAAGAAATACTGTACAGTGTATGTTGTCACTTGTGACCAAAAGTGTCTTTAAAAAAGCTTGATGTATCACAGAGAAGAGGAGCAGAATAACTAGCAATCATAAATTACTTTAATTCTAACTGTTCTACACAGCTTCCACTCACATAGCATGCTAATGCCTTTAGTAGGATGTTAGGCAATGTACCTAATATATGTCATCTGTGTCTCATTCTCTGTCATCCTCAGCTGCAGCTGGCAACTTACAAGTACAGATATCAGGTGAAATAATTAATCTGAGTATTTTACAATAAATGAACATGGGCATCTATATCCCACAGTCTCATGATGGCTTGCATGAGAAGCAAATTCATTGACTGTCTCCAAATTATTACATGCATCCTATAATTAAGTTACAATGACTGCATAGAATGTGAATGCTCTTCTCTATGCAGAAGACAACAATCTCATTCCACAAAGACCTTGAAGGTCATTCAAGTAGCAATTAGATGTCCTGCTATCTATGCTAAAAAGAAAGAAGGCCAAGGGCTGAGTAGCCTTTCTTCTATTTTCTGTAGCTTCGGTGCTCACACCTTCATCAAATGAAGCCACAAACCAACACACACAGAACGCATGCCTTGCAAAAGTTATTTCTGCCTGCTATTTTGCAGAAAGGAATTTTAAAACAAATTTCTGTTATTTTAGTTTCTCAATATCACTATGTACAAAGTGAAAGGCACTAAATAAAACCATTGTTATTGTTCTGCTATGTAAAGACAGAGGAGAATAGATACTAATGTCAGCTGTGTACACATTCAACTTCAAGGTAAAAAGCACTAGCACCAGAACAGAAAAAGGCAAGATCTATCTTTTCCATGTCAACCAATAGTCTTCAATTGTGTGTAGAAAGAATATCTGATATTTTCTGGTACTTTACGTTTGATCAGATGTCTGATTTATTGTCATAAAGACAGCTAAACTCAGTAATGTTCACAGACTTTGGGAATGCAAAATCTTGCAATCCTACCAGTGACTTTAAAGAAGGCAACTGAAGAAGACTTCAAATAGACAATAACTACTCAAAGATTATCCCTTCTGGCTGAAATAAGGAACAATGCTGACAGACAGATGCAAAGGGAGTAATTTCCAGGCCTCCTCAGTCAGAAGGAGCGTCGATGGGTGTAGATGTTTAAGGGTGTTTGCAGGACTCTATTGAACTTGTTCCTCCAGGCACCCCACCTAACTTGGGGAAATCTTAGCTGGCAAAGCTTTCTTTCTATCACTTACTTTTATTGTCTTGAAGTATAATGCAACAACTTACAGAAAGCACCTTCTAAGACACAACTGGATCACAACTCACTATGCTGTAATATTTCACCTTTTCATTCCTTCCTTTCCTGTTTTTCCCCCCGACCTTCCTATTTCTAGCAAGTAATGGTTACTGGATGAGTGGGGCAAGTATCAGTAATGAGGCAAGCTTTAGAGTCTGAACAGTTACCCTGGTGAAAAATCAAGAATGATGTGAAATACCAGAAGATTTGCCACCAGAAGATTCGTCTCAGAAATAATGGCTTATTTGAAGTAGGCTTTAAACCAGAAATATACAAAGTACTAAGCAGAAGGTATAGTCCTAGACTATCAAAGTGAGATACTCTGAAAGAGTCATTAACTCAAATTACACATATAAACTAAATTAATAAAGAAAATGTGCATGTAGGATGTCTTTAATTTTCAAAATCTAAGCATTTCTTCTCTGTTCACACTTAAATCCATCTATATGCTTATGAAAAAAAGTTAGCCCTGAGTACTGCATGAAGTAGAGAATACAGAAAAACTCAACAACACCCAGCTAACAGATGCTTTCAAACAAAAATAGAAAAGGAAAAACAATTACTATCTCTGAAAAGACTGTGATTATTTAGAATACAGATCCAGGTGAACAGCAAGAAATAGTCTACTTGAAATGGTAGATGTGAAATAATCGGTCTTCCAAAGATGATGAAAATCTGCCTATTTGCTATGAAGATCGAAGCTGGATTTTCAATAATCAGAACAGTGAGCTTTTGGATTCTTGCCATTGTTTTAAGTCTATGCAGTAGTTATTTCACATGAAGAAACTGAAACTAAACACAATTCTCTATGACTTTCTTGATTCCACAGTGAAATCGAGGCATAGAGCACATTTTTGGGTCTGCAGCTAACTAGCTGGTATGAAAGTTTCTGCTAAATAAGCACTAGTTTCCATATCTGTTCCCTTACATCATTCCCATGACCATATCTCATCCCACAGCAAAATAAGATTAGTATCTGAATTTATAGCACAATGCTACATGTTTTGTTTGTGTGATACAGAGTACTCCAGTGTCCCATGCCTAAGAACCGAAACATCTCATGCAGTGTTTAAATTTACATAACTGTTGATGGCACAAAATTTTGTGCACTTCATCAAAAGGCAAAGAATATATCCTGTCTCCTCCTTGTTGGAACAGAAAGAAGTGATCATTTGAAAAGGTGCTCATATTCAGACAAAATAGCCATATAGTTCTCCAATGTTCAAATTCTGTGTGTTCTTTTAAAAAATCGAATGCTGGATAATGATTTGCCATACTGCTATACTACAGGTAAGTTCAAAAGCAGTCATTGTCAGTATGCTGATTGATGTAAAGCTTTCCGTCTCTGGGGATAAGAGTATAATACTTCCTACTGCTTGATCCACAAAGCAGCATTTACAGCAGCCCACCTTCCTGGTCTGTACTGCATAATGCATTGCTAGATTATGGGACTTAGGGAATTAAAATGAAAATTAAAGAATGGACAAAAAAGCCATGACCCCCTCCTCCACAGGTGAAATATTTGAGTCCTCACCTCAAGATACTGGAGTTAGATATTAATTGCCATCCAAATACCCACTACTCCCTTTTACCTAAATATTTCCCACTTCTGGATGAATAACCAACCTAAAATATAATTGGAAAAGTTTCCATTTAACATTTGCATCCTGCGATGACTAGCTGGGGCTGGAAGCATTCACTATCAGAGCTACAGTATAAAAAGGGAGAATAGCACCATGTGAAGGAGCCCAAGTGAAAGGCAAGAAATGGTAAGGGAATAATAATAATAATAATTAAAAAAAAAAGAAAATAAAAAGAAAAGAGCTCAAATAATACACACTTCAAGTTTCTTTTACTAAGAACCAGCAACTTACATTTCAAGTGATACTTCATACACCAGGTACTGTACCAGTGGTTTAATTCTGTATGTGCTACTTAGTGATCTCTATCTGGATTTCTGTAGGCATTTTCTCATGCCTGTTGAACAGAAAACTGAAATACTACCCACAAACAGGAAGAGGAAAGTATTATTGATCTGTATCTGCTTTGATGTGCTGCTTTCTGGGAGTGAAAACTAATCCGTTACAATCAGACACTGCACAGCCTGAATTATATTGAGGGTCCCATCAATATATAGAATATGTGGGAGAAAATAAACAGTAATGACAAAAGAGAGACCTGGGAAGATTATTAACCAACTCTAAGTGTTGAAAAATGAAATTCATGTGGGATCCAGACAAGTCTCATTCTTAAAGACCTTTTGGGTACAAAAATACAAGAAAGGAAGTGTCTGATGTTGGATAGCATGCAGAGAAGGCAAAGAAGAGGATTTATGCTTTATGAATCATTACGGTGACTTCTGTAATGCTACTCTATTTGGAAAAGAAATGGCCCATTTCAATAAAAGGAAAGAAAGCAGGTGAGATTCAGAACTTGCAAACCTTGTTGGCAGCCTTACAAATATTTTCTGAGTTGTACCTGTAAGGAGGAAACAGAGTATAGAACAACAAAGCCAAAATGTTCACTCAAAGATGTTTATGGACTGAGAGGATGAACATGAACAGTCAACAGAGCCAACAGAAAGGAAGACTCAAAAGCAATGGTTAGAGACAAGAGGAGCAATATCTGAAAGACAAAAGTATATGGATTGATATAATTGAGCAGATAACATTCTCCCTATCTGCTTGGAGTTTGTCACTGTCTACCTATCAAGCTTCATACAGGGCAGACAGGCAAAGGGGAACATTGGCTACAAACATGGACAGAGCCAAGAAGAGACTGGCCAAAGGCAGAACAATTGTCAGAAATAAAGTCCTTGCAACAATTAAGTTTGTGAACAATTAAAATACAGATGTGTGTTTTACAGATTTAAAATATTTTTGATTATGCAATGTTTTACATCTTGATTTTTTTCCTTAAACTTAGAACTCATCTGCAAATCTAAACAGTACCTAATTTTGCAGAGACACAAATACACAAAGTTCAAATGTTAGGCTGGTGCAGAAACAGCTTCCAGCTGTCTCTTTACATCAAGATTTCTGGTAGGTATCTCATTTTAAATGCAGGGATGATAACACTTTGCCAAGATAAAAGTATTTCATAAAGGTGGTAAAATACGGCATAAAGGCTAAATTCATCAGTAGGACAGGTAAAATGGCCAAATACACGTTAATGACAATGACTAACTAGAAGCAAAATTACGTAGGTCTAAGGAAAATGTGAAAATGCTGGAGGATGGAGTCAAAAAGAGCTAAAGAATATGACAGCATGATCAGTACATATACTAGAATGACAAATGAATATATGGACGATCTTTCATTTTGCTTGACTTATCTGACAGATCTTTTCAGTGTGCAAAGGCAGAAAACAGAGATAATCAAAACAAAACACTAAAAGTTACTTCACTACACACGTGGCACAGATATGACAAAGAATCCATAGAAGACTCACTGTGAAGTTGGACAGAATACCTCAGGGTGTACCAAATGCCACTTGACGCCTACAATGAGACATCTGAAATATTCTCAGAGTCAAAAAAATTGCAACCACCAACACAGGATTTCTTTAGTCTTTTTATCTATTTCTCTAATGCTACTGAAATATCTTTAGATGGAGTTCTTATAGAAAAAAAAACAAACAAACCAACAACAAAAACAGGATTCACAGTGAAGGCCTCTAAACTGATGACTTTGGACATGGTTTATTTCTATTGCAAATGTAAATAATCACGACCTAGTGAGTTAGATGCAGAACAGTATACTGCATAATGGGTTGGACTTGATGATCTTTGAGGTCTCTTCCAACCTTGATGATACTGAGATACTGTGATAATAAGGGCAGAGGAGTCCAAAGCACGCTCTTAAGTTTAATTATTTGGAGAGGTTTATGAGATTCTTCTCTTCTTAGAGTTTAATTTTTTCTTTGGAAGAGTAAATAAAATTAACTCAATTTCCAGCTGTGGACAGATTGTGGGCAGATAGATAATTACCCTGCCATACCCATGGGTAGCCATCTTCCCCCACTGTTCAGTAGCATTTGAATTGCTTGTCTTATTACTCAGTGGTTTTGAATTTGTTGAGAAGAATAGATGTGACATTTATCTCTTAACACAAACATATATTAGTAAGCCATTTTTAGAGATGCAGGTTGAGAGACTGTAAGGCATACATTTGGGCAGATACATTATAGCAATTTTGGTGACAACGAAGACCCGAAGTGAATTGTTACATTTGGAGAGAATGTGATTGAAAGTTAAAGGATAAAATCAGGTATGTGTCACTATTCTCTCAATGCTAAAAGAAAGCAGGAAAATAATGACCTGTAATTCCAACAGAATCAGACCTTCTACAGACAATAGGGGTGATTAACTCCACACTTTGCTTTTGATTTCCACATGAAGTCACATACTGAATAAATTCCTGGCACAGGTCTGTCAAATGTCCTATCTCTGTATCCAGTTATTAAACATGTAGGTTTGATGAGAGACATGATAAACAAGTATTAGGTGAAAAGCAAAATTTTTTGTATTTTGATAGTTTCTTGACACAGCTGCTGTGTAACCAATAAGAGCTGTGTTCATCCAGATGGCAATGACATAAGGGTATATTGTCCTATATTACTTTAAGTGGTATAAAAAGCATCCGACCTGTCAGTTGATCCAGAATCTGTTGCGCTGGTACCAACATACTCTACAATGAATAGACAGACAGGTACTTTGAAGACAGATCAGAAAAACCCAAGGTTGTCAACAGTTGGCCAGGAATGAGATTATCTGAATTCTAGCCTCTTGTAAAAGCTCATGTATGGCTCTGCCTTCAGACACTAGCCCCAGATCTGTCTCCTAAGGCCTGATGCATAAGTAAGAATGGGCTTTTTGCCAAATATCCTAGTGACCATTCCACCCAGAGAAGAGGCACCTGTGCTCCAGCTTCTCTACAGCTTAATGAGATTTGATTCCCCAAATGCCATACTCAACAAGACTATTCTACCATCAGATTAGAGCTAACTGCAAGAGTAAAGAGAGTAGTGAGAAAATACTCTAACATTTCTTTCCAGATCAGGCCACTGTGCAGTGGAAAGAGGAAAAATCTTGAAGTCAAAAGACAATACAGAATTGCGAGTCTAACTTTGAGACCTGTGGGTAGATGGAAATAAGTGGAGATCACCTGTGGATGGATAGATGTCCACACCTTAGTAATTTTTTAAAACTTACTTACAGAACATGTAAGTGGATAAAGACTGAAACATCTTGGAAGCCTCCTTTTACCCAATTAAAACCCATTCTTCCAGGTTTCCATACTCTTCAAGATGAAGATGACAGAAAGAAGCGTATATGACTAGAAAATTAGCCAAACTGACTTTTAGAAACATGCTTTGTGTCATGAGTGGTGGTAGAAGCCATATCAATGTCCAGAGTTTTGAAAAAATCATTCCCCCAAAGTATCTGATTTCATCATAAATTCATAGTATTCTATAGCTAAAGGGTTTAGAATAATATTGCAGTACCCTATCAATACATTCCTTTGTCTTTATTATTTCCAACTGATAAACAATGGGAAGGCAACAAAAATGCCTTCACTCTCAACTCAAGACAGGAAGGAGGAAGTAGTCAAAAAAATTGAGCAGAACAGGAAAACATCACAATGCCTGAGAGCTGGTTTTGACAGAAAGATTACCAGCATGAGTAGCAGCCTTGTAAGGAAAATGCAGAAGACTTTGCACAGATTCATAGTCAGTACAGCAGTAATAATCTTTGACATGCATTATTTTTGAGGCACTGCTGCCCCTATGCAATGTGTTAAGACAACGAACTTCCAAATCCAATGAGACAAACACTACTGCTCTGCTCCACAAGACACTGTAGTGAGTCAGGGCAGGCCTCTGGGAGACTTTTGATGCATGGCAGAGTTCAGCACCAAGGCAAGAGAAGTCCTCAGATACTTAAAACTCTCCCATTTCTGTCTATGTAACTTAGTTTGACTGAGATCCAGCAAACACTGCAGCTGCTGCTCTTTCTCACACTATCTGTAAATAAACGTGCCTGATGCAATTAGCAGCTTCTTGTTAAAAACAAAAAAGCAACCTGTGCTGGGTTACCACAGCCCACTCTCACACCCCCTCTCCTCCAAGACGGAAGGGAGGGAAGGAAAGACTAAAAAGACCCAGAACAACTCTGGGTTAAGATAAAGGGTTGGGATAAAGAGTTTTACTGGAAATGAGATAACAAAATGCACAATTAGTCCATTTGCAGAAAAATGCAGAAAAATGCAGCAGAAGACAATGAGCTATCCCCCTCCCCCTGACCTACAGCCAGCCAGGAAAAGACCAGCACTCCAAACCTGGGAACTGAAAGCAGCAACCAGCACAGGAAGTCTGTCATTTTACAATCTGAACTTCAAGCCCCATGATACTTTGCTCCAGCCAGCACTTTAATTTTGAAGTTGTCATGACAGCAGCATGATTATATATCATCAGCAGATTCAACTCAATTCAACACAATCGAAAAACCCCAAACCAACAAACTCCCCACATTATTTTTCACATTGCAGATTCAGTTAACCTCTAAGACACGTATTTATTGTAAAAGTGGTTCCAAAACACCTAGGATGCTTTGATTTTGCTTTAGCTGTCTTTGGATGACTTTGTTAGTGCTCTGTAACAGACAGTAGTTTGGAAACTGTCACCATTGTGATTATTATTGCAAGGTCTGGATTTCCATAATCACAGATTGGGAAATGGTGGACTGAGTGAAGTCCACTGGCATTAGTGGGCATTTATTACACAATACTACTTTCCTCTAGCATAGTGTTTCCTGTATTTATGGTAGGAAACAGTGCAAACATGGTGGCAAAATAAAGGACATACAAGCCTTACTTTACATCATCTTTGATGTTTGCATACACAAAAGATGCCCTAATAAATTGCATCTTTTGTCCTTCATTAAATCTGAACAATATCTTCAAACAAATGATCTTCTATGGGCTAACTTATGCGATGGTTAAAGGCCCAATAGGTTTATTTGATGCTGAAGAGACAACGACCACATGACTTGAGCTCTTCCATCAGTGTCATCATAGTTCAAAGGAAGGATAAACCAGTTAAATATATTAAATAAAAACCAAACCCTTCACTCAGAGATTCAAACCCTCCAAGCCAACTCTTCTGATCTGCTGCCTTTAATAATGCTTACAGATCAGGGTCAAACTGTGAGTTGAAGTGCAGACATTTATTGTTTAGGGCAATACCATTTCTTGCTTCTCAGATTACTATTTGGGCAGGGATGGTTTTATTCAAAACAAATCTGATAAAAGAGAATGACAGGAGTAAGACGTGTCTCCTCCTCCTTCTGTAAAGAATGCTTCCTCTCTAGCAGAATCCTCCTCTCCTTCTCCTGAAGTCTGACAATTGCAGAGTGTCAAGACATGGAAATCATCCTTCCACTGGTGACATCTGTCTCCCCAAAGAGCTCTGGAGGCAGTTATTGTCATAGCTTTGGAGTCTGTCATATGATTAGGTGAATATCGAACAGTCTGGGACTTAATTTTCTTAATGTTAGTTCCTACTTCTCACATTCGATTGGCTAGAATTAATGCAATGCATCATTTTATTTTAATTTTTTTTTTTTTGTGCTAAGAAAGGGAAGAAAAAGGCTTAAATAAATTTATGCAGAGGGCTTGAAGTTTAGTGATGCCTTCTCTTCCATTTATTGCATAGTATATCCATAACTATCAGTTGTCATTGTCCATTTATGCATCTACTGGAAATATTGGATTTTGCTTGTGAAAAGGCTGATGAATATGAACATGTAAGAAAGCTTTATGTGCCAGTTCTTTGCAAACAGAGACTTCAGAACACTCTCATTAATGAACCATAAAGGCAAAAGATTTTTTTAAAATAACTCTCCTAAGAAATGACATTTAAAAAGGAGTAGTGATTAATATCAGAAACAAAACAAAAGAGTTAAAGAAGTTTTAAGTATTATCCTTTTCAGCACGGCTATCAATAGGAAGCTAACAATAGTATTATTGCTATTTACATATTGGTAACACGCTGGTATGAATTTGCATAACGCATTGTGGTTCTATGCTCTAGGGAGTTGCATTGTAACATATTGGTGCTTAATGAACTCTGAAAAAATTGATTTTCCACAGAGTAAATTAAGGAATGCATTATAGCTGTTAAAGCAATCTTAAGGGAAATCTGAGGCTTCCACTGCAGCACCATGCTTAGTAAGTAATAAATTACATGTTATACTTATTTGCCTTAATTCATGCTAATTTTGTCCAATTAATGTATCACAGTAATTCAGAAGCCTGTCACAGGAGAGCTAATTATTTATTGGATTTTTGTGTTCAGCTCCCTAGGAGTCTACTAGCAAACAAACTCACGACTGTCTTTCTGTTAGGTCCACAATGACATTTTTATGTCTTACTGTGGAAAGAAAAAGAATGTTATTATTTTCTGGTTTCAGTTATAAAAAATGGGTCATTATTCATGTAAGTTAGTTTTTTGTTTACAAACTAGTGTCACATCGTGACAGACTGCCATACTGTTAGGCTGAGATCCAGTGTTTTTCCTCTTCCTGTAAATGTCTGAACATGACATAATTCTTATTAAAGACCCTGGCAGTACTTTTCACAACCTGAAAGCTTCTGCCATGTGTGTGTAAAGTTCAAGAAAAAGACTCTTATTCTTTTCACTGAAATTTATGTTTTTCAAAACCCATTACCTTGAAAAATCAAGCTCAACCTGCCCGTAACAGTTGATGCTCTTTCACAAAAATAGATTTTTATCATATGGCAGAATGTTAATTCACAGCAAAAAATGAATTATTTATGAGATTAACTTGTGCAATTCATACTATAAATAATATGGCAGTTGCTAAATAATTTGCACATAGTGATAAGATGCAGACATCACAGTTAAACAATAAGAGAGTTACCAGCTGTGAAATACTCACTATCTGCTAGCATTCTGACATGCACAAGCATTTATAGGAAATTACTTGTTGGGAATGGGAAAGTATTAGATCTGATACTTGGCATCTTCTCATGAGTAGCAGGAGAATGCTGGTCAGTTGATTGCTGTCTTCTACTTCATGTGAAAAGAAGTAAGATTTCTTTAAATGTATAATACAAAGTGATGCTACCAGCAGGCTACATAAAATCATGTGATGTAACCTGCTGTAGTATGATGCCCATGACCAACTGTTCCACAAATTTAAAGAGATTTATTTTAGAAGAACTGGTGAGAAAAAAGTATTACCCCTGCTCCTCTTCAGTGAGCTGCCATTGATCTGTGTTTGCCTACAGCCAAGTGAATACCTGGTACTTCAGTAAACATCTCAGAGCAATACAGCATCTTACACTTACTGTAGCTATTATCATCACTTAAAAAGCATCTGTCAAGTACTTCGTAGTTTTCTACTATTGTTTTTCAGTCTCTTCATTTCTAGTATATAAAAGCCTGACAGTCCTTGTTTCTTGCAAACAGTTGTTAAACTCTTTATGGCATTTAGAATTTGAATTACATTTTTTTTTTTCCATTTTTCTCGCTTCACTTCTCCACTCTAGAAACCATAAAGCTTACACTTAATGTTAAGCATGTCTTAAATCCCAACAGAGACAACAGGGATAATGACTTTTTGTCCTTAAGTAGGGGCTCCATTTTCAGGGTGCAATACCTGGACTTCCAGGACAAGTGCAGAGAATATAGGTATTACTTCCAAAGATGGGAGCACATGTAGCTCCATACTGTGGAAATGTGATAGTTGTTTTATGAATAATTCAGAAAAAGATTGAACTATGCAAAGGGCTACAATTAAAAAAGAAAAATTTTTTAAAATCTCCAACCAAAAAACACACACATACGAAATACCTAAAACAAGGACAAAAAAAACCCCACCCCAGATTCCTGAAGAAAAAACCTTATGACAATGTAAGAAAATTCTTCCTGACAGCAAATACATCATTTTGAAAGCCCACTTGACTGAAAAATATTCGTAACTTTTTCCATCTCTCAGTCCTTTCTGGTTTTTTTTTTTTTTTCCTATGAGTAGTCTGCATCATTGTCTATATGGAGAAGTTTAAATAACCTCTTCTGGTGAGCCAAAATCTGCACTACCTGACAGTAAAAATCATCTAGAACACTAATCAAACAAAACAGGTGACAGAGGGTTTGTGTTGTAACGATGTCACACTGCAGATATACAGAATAGGAAAAAGCCTAAAACAGTTAAAACAAGATTTGGAATCCCTAGTTGGAGTGAATGTTTTAAAGTGCCCATGTTTATTTTCTTGTTAAGTTAATATGTTTGCTTCTGCTAGATGTAGCAGAAACTTCAAAGCTAACTTTTGCATTACTTTAGTATGGGAATGTTAAAAAAACAAAACCACCAAAACACCCTTGGAGAGGGAAGGCTGGCAATGAGGAAATTCATTGAGATTCCATTTGTAATAATTGATATTCATTAGAGATTCCATTTGTAATAGAACTTTGACTAAGTTTACTGCTTCTTTCTCCAAGCCTCTGTCCTGCAGAGCCCATTTGGCAGATGAAGATAAGAAAGAAGGGTATTATAGTTTCCTCTGCTTCTTTCTGGTTGTGCCACATAATAAATTCCTCACTTTAAAATCCTCTTCTTTACATGGAGGCAGTTGTTTTTTCTGATAGCTATTTCATTGGATTCTCTTCTGGTCACTCAGAATATAACAGAAGAAATCAAGTTTTGAACATCAAAAATCTGCGGAAATCTTGAGGTGCAGCAGCAAGTGGCAAGACTGCTATGAACTTCAACAACCCAAGAGTTCATCAACAGCCTCTTGTTATATTAAATGCCTGTAGACTATAAATTCTGAATCTGTAACTTTCCCAGCACCAATGTGTTTTGACATTCTGCCCAACAGTTGACATGTTGCAACCATTTTTTCCAACACAAAGTCAAGTCCATGTCTGGAATATCTTTGTCTCACTTATTTCCCCTCTCATACCATTGCTGTCTCCCAAAAAAGTTCCATTGGCAGAGGGTTTCGCATCTCCCTTTTCAGACTGATGAGATTTTACTGGTCTATCATTACCCAACAAATGAAGAAAGACTCTTTATGAAAGCAGAAATAGGTATTTAAGATCAAATTCATGGTGCAGATTATTTGTGTAATCAATGGTCCTGCTATACACAATCTGTCCTGTTATGCTGATAGACCTCCTTTGTCAGTCCATAAAAGTTATTAAAAAAAAAAAAAAAGAGAGAGAGAGAAGAAAAAGAGAAATGACAGTGGCTCAGGAAGTAACATCTTTCTCTGGAAGCAGCATTCTTTCAAAGGAAAGAGAAAAAAGTTTTACAGATTATAGAGATTTCCAAAACAATCCTGATCTCAGTGGTTTCAGAAAACAATGCAGTTCAAAATAGCTGCATCCTTCTAAACCATGGCTGGATGCAGAGATAGAATAAATGTATTTCTCTAAGTTCATATTATCATGGACAAATTCAGTGCAGGTATCAGTAGAGGGAGAGAGAGCAGAATGTGGAAACACTCATAAAACTGCAAGCCCGTACAAGTAGCATTCATTTACTCACTGAGTTCAGAAACAGATTACTTAAAGAAATAAAGGGCAATGATAGCAAGACTTTTAAATGATAGCTAAGTAGCACCTTGGCCTCAACTGCAACACTAACCAGAAATCATATAAAGGAAAAGGTGACCCAACTCATCATTAATTATAGAAAGACAAAACGGTGCAGGTTGGAAGAGAGCTCCAGAAGTCATCTAGTTTGACCTTCTGCTCCAAGCAGGTCTGTTGGATCAAGTTTCCCTAGTAGTGAATGATTAGCGTACTAGGGCATAATGGAAATTTGAGATAGACAAGGAAGGTGTTAGTGGTTTCTTATAGACTGAATTGTATCAATAGGCAAGAAAAGGGAAAAGAAACTTTAAGTGTCTATAAAAAAAGAGGCGGAGTACTGCTGCAAATAGAAATTAAAACTGACTGCATAGCCTGAATCTTGGTCCCATGTTGCGTTACAACACAGGTAACTGTGTAAGTCGTTCTAATGAACACCACTACAGATCTGCATCTTCCTGCTCACCAATTATCAATTAAGAATACACACAAACTTGCTTCCAAGAATAACTCATGACCAGATTCTTCATCCTGGACACCATGGGCATCTGTTTCATGTCTCACAAACACTATCATAATTAATTATAGATATATTTTTGTAATTCAAAAGGTGACTTTCCAGTTTTATCCAGAGTTTGAGAACAAGTTTTCTAGTTTCTTTTGGTATTATCAATCTAGTTAGCAAAAACAACAAGAGTTCTGCTTGCTTATCAGCATCTCTTAATGTGGATATGTGGATTTTTTTTTTTTCCCATTTAGGGATTCTGTTATACTTTTATGTGTATTTTACAAGGGAGAGGAGAGAAAACAGCATTTACTTCTGCATTGCTTGCTGCTACACCTGCAATTGTCAGTCTCCTACAAAACTGTTTCTTGCAGATGATGGTTGCACATATGTAAATACGGGACTGGCAGTAATCAACTTCAGAACCATAGTTCAATAAAGTCACCTATGAATACCTCCCTTATACGAGCGATGCCACCTGATGTGCAATTGACCCTGTGGTCTATTGAAGGATTGCACTTCTCCTGCTGCTCATACAAAACTCCTTTCTTTTGGCATACTACTGCAGTTCACTGTTCTATTTTGTAAGTGTTTTATATTGTTCTGCTAGAATTAACACTAGAACTGCTTTGAGATCTTCAGGTGAATGTATTACAGAAATGCAAATAAACTACTAGGTTATTATTTGATACAGAGGCTGCTGTACCTAGATATTACATTTACTTTCCATGCCTATCAGTATGCACTCAGAGATTGATAGATGATGGTTTTATAATTCTTAAACACTTTTTTGATATCCTGAACCTATAGAGCCTTCAGACATTTTTTTTCAGGAGATTTGGAATACTTTGCCACTTGAAATAAAAAGAACTTCAATTGGCAGGGTTTTAAATCCAAACATTTAAGGCACTGATTTTACTTAGTTTTTCTAAAGTAACTCCTTTAGGAAATTGAGCACTACACTGCTAATTTTAACTTCATTCATTTTAAAGTGCTCCAGGATACTAGCACAAAGGGCACTGTAAAAATTACATTGTGCCGTATTAGGTTTGAATAGGATGAGTTATGGAGCTGTTTGAGACATTGAATTTCCAGAATTTAGTTATTACAATGCTTATAACACTAAAGATTTCTTATGTATTCATTTTATATTTTTTTCTTAATAATCATAATTTCTAAGAAATATCTACCATACGCAGCCTGCCACTAAAGCTTTGTAATATTTTTCTGTTGCAATACAGCTCTACGAAAAGATTTTACAGAATAGTTATTCACACCTACATAAATATTATTTTAAATGCAAATATCCATTGCCTAAATTATAGTGGAAATCCATTTTTCATGCAATGAGTCTTTAAAATATTTCCAGTGTTGATTAACCTGAAATGGGATTTTTCTTTTACAATATGATAAATATTCTCTTTGTATAAATCTAACTACAGCATGCAAAAATCTCTCTGAATATTACATTGTGAGAGTTACTGTGTATTCAGAGTAACCAATGTAAAATTAAATAATTTGTATTATTTTTAAATTTTAGAACATTTTTATTCTACAATTTTTGGAGGGTTTTGGCCTACTACAACACTGTTCAATGTATAGTAAATATACAACAAAAATCGTACTAATTTTCCTGTGATGATTATACAAATTTATTCCTCTGTTAATTATACAAAATTTCTTTCAGTAAGAGCTGGTTCATATTATTTCAACTTTTAAAACAATAATATAATTTCATAGGTGTGTTTTTCCCATAAGTATATTCCTTAAATAGTTGGCATAGTTTGAAAATGAGAAAATATTCTGATTTTTCCTCTCTGTTTTTCAGTGATTTGTCTCATCTATAATCTTGCATTCACTGTAATAAGTAGCTAACACAAGCAGGTATAGACTGACTTAAAAATAATTTATTTTTATTTTAAAGACAAAACTTGAAAAATACTATTAGTTGAGAGAAAAAGATAATCAAAAGTATTTTAAAAAGTAAACACTGGGTTTGGAAGAATAAATGGAACATTCCTTAATTGCTTTTCAGGACCAGTGGAAAATATTCCTCACACACAGAGTGGTTTGGGTTTTTTTTCCCATGTCTCTCAACAAGGGATAATTTGTGAAGGGATAACTTGGTGTAGAAAACCCAAGGTGGACGAACTTAAGCAACATTTCAATAGGTACACCACCAAACTTCAGCAGGTCACTGGGGAGGCAGATCGATGGAATGTATGTTATCACTAACATCAAAAAGAATAGATCTATCGCAGAAAAAAAAAAAAACACCAAACTGTTAAAAAATTTAAAGCATTATCTATAGCATTTTTATTCAAAGGCTTTTTTTAACAATTGTGTTTGCTTGCACATTTCTTTGACAACAGAAAGTTCCCACAAAACCTACCCTTCCTTATGATCGAAATACTACATGAGCTTTTTGGATTCTGTGTGCAACTACATTTCATAGGTACTTCGGTTGTGTTTAAAATACATATGTATTAATGGTTATAGGTCTTCTGAGCTTTAAAGGGGGATGGCAATAGTGCAGTTACCCCAAAATGACAACCAAAAAAATGTAAGTCAAGCAATCATATGCATTTGAACTTTTATGTTCTCTATATTAAAGTACATATTTATCACAATAAAGTGTGTAATACATAGCATTTATCTTTTGTTATCTGCCAGAGCCATATCTGAAAGTAATTGGAACCCACAGCTATTTGTCATTGTTCCCTGTATTCCTTGGAACACGTCTTCAAAATTTCTGGTGTATCCTTCTCTCATGTACTATAGACTCACTTTTTTCCATCCTCATTGAGACCAACAAAATCTGTGGTTTTTCTCATCACCCACTTCTTCAGTGCCAAAGTATGAGAGGCACCTTATTGATGGATAGAACGTGCAGCGTTTGTGCTTAAGAGACCCACTGAATTAAATAGCACAGGGCCTCTAAAGACCTCCAACCTGCACTGGATTTATGGCAAAACACAGCCAGTAGCCAGTAACAGGGAGGCAACACAAATCAGAATCATAAAATCATAGAACGGTAAGGTTGGAAGGGCCCTCAAAGATCATCTAGTTCCAACCCCCTGCCATAGGCAGGGACACCTCCCACTAGCCCAGGTTACTCAAGGCCTCGTCCAACCTGCCCTTGAACACTTCCAGAGAGGGAGCAGCCACAACCTCCCTGGGCAACCTGTTCCAGTGTCTCACCACTCTCACTGTAAAGAACTTCCTCCTAACATCCAGTCTAAATCTTCCCTCTGCCAGTTCAAACCCAGAAGCGGCACTCAAAGTCATAAGTGTGTATGCAACATTCACATCCTGCTGTACTTACAAGGTGATAATGCAGGGTGACTAGACTTTCTGAGAAAGAAATAATAACTGTAAATTTGTTACAATTCTGTAATAACCATGAGGGGTAACTAAGATGTGTGATGTGCTCTACTGTTCAACTGTAAAATAGTCTGATTAATGCAAATTAACTTAATCTAATAAAATACTTACTTTTCCAGTAGTAATAACTGCAGCATGTTAGAAACTGTTTCATACTTCTTTATAAGCTGCACAATGGCTGCTCTTTTTATTTAGAAAATAGAAACTCACAAACAAGGGGGAAATGCTCCTCGTACCTGGGAAGAACAATTTTCGTTAAAATAGTCTAGTTTTCTAATGAAAAGTCAAACATTTTTCTAGCAAGGAGAAAATAAATTTCTTTGAACAATGTCTTTTTCCATCAACAGCTTTGAGTAACTATATTCAGTATTAATCATGAGTTATTTTTCTTGAATACAAGAGTTGTACAAAACAAACGATGTTTACATGTAAGATCATTTATATTGGCTGAATTTAACATCTTTTATGGCATGAATTAGGCTTAAAGTTTCATTCATTGTGGTTATTAAGGACTAGATAATAACACATATCACTTTCCCCCTTGTTTTTGGATTACAAGAATACTCTAACAAATTTCTTGGAATATATTTGTGGCTAGAATGAGTCAGAAAATTTATCCCATGGAAAATTTTTAATAGGAAGCCAAATGTAAGAAAGGGAAATATTTTTGTTTGGAAATCTTGTCATACTCTTGCCGAGAGTTGTGCTCCAAGTCTCCTTCACGGAGTGTGGTTCATGGTCAACATATTACACATAAAATAGTAGCCTTTCCTAGTTAATCTGACTAAAGAAAATCTTCAGAATATGTAATGGAGGTGAGCAATCCAGCTTCTCATTTAATAATACAGAGACAGGGAAGATGGCCTACCAGTCTTCTAGCCTCCACAGTAAAATAACCAGAGTAGAAGCATTCCGGCTTTCTGGAACAGCATCCTTACATTGCGTTTTAATACAAAAATCAGATCTCTTCCATTGATAAGTAAATATTTTTAGGTCCAAAAAATGTGTGCCATTGAAAAAAGCCCCAGATACTGAAATACAACTTCTCTGACCGAAGACACTCTTCATAATTAGTGAGAGCAACAGTCACCTCTGAACCACAGTTCCTTTAGAAAAGGTCAGATAAACTGTACCCAAAACCACCCATTTCTCTCACCCATCACCTCTCAAAAATGTTGGGGTAACTCATTCAGATATAGATCTCTGATACTAGGTAAGATCAATCCCAGTTCTAGTCTTCAGTCACACACTGTTCTAGTGCAGGAAGAAAAAAGAAATCCTTCCCTTGAGTTAGGAAGTAAGTCTTTTCTATCTCTTTTGAGTTCTTTATGTCCACACCTTGATGCTGTTTCACAGAGTGACTGCTGGATCTCTTTCAGAAGACTTTCACACCATTTTCTGAAGAGTGAAGAAACAGAAATTTTCAGTCCCATTTCTTCTTTGTACTTTCATGTAGGTCCCACAAAATTTCAGCAAAGCTACACTTACATTTTGCAAAAGACAACAACACAGCAGTTTTGCTCTGAACAAAGCCCTTAGTTCAATTTTTCGCATTCAGCACTGTGAATTAAGCAACAAATTTTTTTTTTATATTCCTGCACTTCAGTTAATTTAACCAAAATCATATGTGAGTTTTAAGAAACGTCAGCTCGTCAGCTTCTGGCTATTGACATCTCAAGTACATCACTTCACATTTACACTGACTAGTTTGAAGTCAATGGATTCAGTCCAGTGTAAATGACAACACAGTCCACTCTGTGACCTTAAAATTCTCCCAGTATATTGCTGCAGAATGCCACTTTTGAACTTTGCATTCTTTTCTTTAAAGTGAAAGAGTTTTCTTTTTAGTGAAAGAATTTAGTGATATTTTGCCATCAAAATATGTAAAAAAGAGATTAATAACTAAGCATAAGTCAGTAAGTATTTCTAAATCCTATCAACACCTCTAACCAGCAATTCTTGTATCTATACAATTAAAATAATGGATACCAGCTGCAAAGATCTGGAAAAGTTGTTCAATTGATTCCTTACCCCAAAGCAGGTGTCAGCATTTTGGAGACTAGCTAGGATATACAATACTGTTTTCCTTTAGCCTACCACAACATGAAGATTTTCAGAAAGTCCCATTTTCAATATTTTCATAACTCTAGTCCAGAAGTCTCTCCATATAGAAAGGCAAATTTAATACTAGTTACATAATATTTGTACGTTTAATTTCCAGTTGCCAATCTTTGGTGGAAGCCCCTACCCAGGCCTCTACATGGCATAAATACACAATTAATAACATCACTAGTTAATATGAGTATTTCTGCCTTTTCTCACATGTTTTTCTTGTATTTAACTTCATGTACTGCAATAACTACAAATTTCTTCATGCAGCTTGAACAACAGCCCTTAATAAAGCTACAAGCATAACTCACACAAGTAATTTAGGTATCTATGGAGCACCTTTAAAAAATACAAAAGCTTTTTTCCACTTGTTTCTTGAACAACACCCTTTAACCATTCTGAGTATTTATTGTACAATGGAGATGTTAATAGTTACCCTTAGACTGTGCCTTATCTTTTACTGTAAAACTCTAATGCAGTGCATTCACATTTCTTGTCCTTTCACAGTGCAGTTAGTTCACTTGGAGACAAAAGCATGAGGAATTTGTTTCAGATGAGCTATTCTTTTTTAACAAACACTTTCTGTCTCGCTTGCAGAAGAAGCCAAAAGGGAAATCAAGGATTGAGATTAACAATTTTTTTTCCAGGCTTTGAAAGAACAGTGTGGTCATGGGGAATTTTATTATGTATTTGTCATTGATGCAAATATTTTCTAATTGATGGGTTGTCAGCTATGTGACGGTCCTACACTTCTAATCCTCTACTTCCAAGACATCATCATCAAATCTTAAATTTGCCCTACTGGAAATTCCTTCCAAGTTTTACACTTTCTTCAGTCACTGCTATTGAATTTGTTTTGCTACAAGAACAATGAAAGACTAATTATGTTATATATTAATCTCAAGCTAGGCATTCTAGACAGCGTAACAAGCTTTCATTCTCTTATTCTCCACACTTAGTGGAGATGCTACCACTCTCCACTGCAGAAATCATAAAAAGTATACAGTAATTCACCTGTGCATCTTTCTAGTGTATGTACAGCTCCTGTGCAAAATGTCACAGAGGGATTGCTGGTGTTCATGGAGCTCGAAGATTCCACTATTTCTCATCTCTAAATGATAAAGTGTAGTAAAAGTTCTCCCTAAGATAGATCTTAGCACTAGAGAAGCACAGAGTAGAGGAGCTGTATCAAGTCCCAGTGGGGTGCAACAGCTGTTTTCACATTACATTCTCCAAAGTTCTAATAGAATGACCTGTCTTCAGGCCCTCTTGATAGCCAGGACTGGTTCCCTGGCTGAAAACTGTAACAGGGCCATAATTTTTAAAAACACTTTAATATTTCCTGGGTTAAAAGTTACTACATAAATGTACAACATTTTCAAAATTATTAAACAAGAACAGAAGCAGCAGTGGAAGATTACTTAAAGGCGTCAGACACACTCTGTTGTGCTTCTTGCCATGTTTCCTCGAAAAACAGTGTCATAGTTATTCATTCTGCCCTTTGTGTGATTACTAAACCTTTCTTTCAAGAGTGAACTATTGTGAGCTAGTTTTGGATGTATAATATGACAGTGAGAGTATTTGAAAGGAGAAAAAAAACCAGTATTCTTTACCAAATAGTATGAGTAATTAATACAGTATGTTTCCATTATTTCTCTTAAGGTTCAGGAGCAGATGGATGAGATGGATTTCAGCATTGGAAAATATAATTTGATATTTTTTACATATATCTTCCAAACTAGAATGTTGCTTTTTCTTCTCTGGCAGAGGTCTGCTATTGTCAAATTTCCCAATAAGAAAAACACTACCCAAACTGGTTCAGATTATCTAAGACCTACACGAGGATAAGGCTGCCTATGGGGGTCTTTACCTTAATACTGGCACTGGGCCTAAGCCTTTATTTAAGTTCCCAGGCAGCAGATCTATTAAAGCTATATTACTAAGGTTCACACTAGCCCTGAAAGCTTTGTTAAATGATTATTTCACAGTATGGAGGGAAATCTATTGAAAATTAATATGCAGCATCAGCCAGTCATGGTTCATAGCTGAGATATGCTCTTTGTGAGGGACAAAAAAAAAAAAAAA